>KB667655.1:933769-1020721 GCA_000349065.1 Anopheles quadriannulatus
AATCATATCAAGTAATGATTATCTTTATAAAGAAACAACAAAATATCATTATAATACTTTGAAAAGCTAGAAAATTGAGAAAACTCTTTTCTTGCCGCATGCGGCAAAATCGCATGCGGCGAAGTTCTGACCGCTGCCTAACTCGGGGGACGCCTGTATATCATTTGACACATTATCCGTGTTATACGCATATCCGGACGAGGTCAAGTCCCGAGAAGCTCGGATAAACGGCGCTCCACTGTATTGTATCCAATTTTAAGTGGGAATTGTAATTGCACTGCAATAACATAACCAACGGCGACAAATCATACAAATTAAATACATAATATTGTTTTGTACACAGAGGTGAAGGTTGGCTAAAAGTTTTTTTTAATGGAAGGAATCTTGGAAGGAGTCTTTGCTTTGTAATACTTTGTCTGTGCTAGCTCTTTGAAGGCAATAGTATAGTTCAGACAGACTTCAGATGTGTGGTAAAAATAAATCTCAATTGAGGCCTATGTAAACCCGATGAATCTTCTTTAGAGCTGTTACAAGCTTATCAAAACTGCTTAAGAGACATCCGTTGAACCCTCCTTTGAGCTCAGGTCCCCTAGCGGCCACCTCTAAGTTAGGTTAGCGCATTGCGTTGATCGTTTGGTTTATACAATTTGAGTTCATAATGCTTCGTAGAGTAATTCAACATTTAATTCGAATAAAATGTGCGCACTTCTTTCTGCCACACCCTGTAAAACGCAAACCATCATACCAACCGGATCCTCACCGCACGCAAAAAGAGCATCACACATTTGCAATCCACTTGCGTTGCGATTTTGCAATAAATCTACATTTAGATAAGTGAAAGGTACTGCTGCTGCAGTACGTTCTCGGCAGCTACAACTTTTCCTCGCAGCCGCCGCATTAATCGAGATGAAAAGCAACCCATTTAGAATAATTAATGCAACCGTCGTCGCCGACGACGAAAGGGTCCTCCCTTGCACAACCATTTCGGAGCAATCTCAGCTTCTCTCCTCCCTTTTCCATAAACTCCCACCACTTGTGTTTTCTCAATTATGCTAAAGCATCGCGCATCGGTAATTTGTACAAGGACGGCCATTATGCCTTCATTCTCCGCAAGATACTAACAACTCCGAAAAAAAACCCACACACACATACTGATTAATAAATAAAGCGATTCAGAAGTGTTTTCTTAATGTCCGCAGTCGGGGTTTTTCAGTTCCAAACATCCAATCGCAAACACTGATGGAGCCGCCAGGGTCTTCAAGGTAAAAAGTGATAAAAAGATATTGACACACAGTGACGTCAAACACGGGACGCACAAGCCTTCTGCCTGAAACGCATACCACGCGCTTTCGGCAAAGAAGGATTAAATTATAATTCTATTAGCTTGCCCAAAGTCTCTCTTTGCCGCTACAAGACCTACAATCTTCCGGCCAGGTACGGGAACGTCCCGGCACCGCACAAGAGCGGACATTAACAAATCTCAAACTTTATCGACTAATTTCCGCTTAATAAAGCGATTGAACAAAAAACGAACGGTTTCTGCACCGGCAAATGAGGACCGATTGGAGCACCAAAACGACTCTGTGCGCTGGAGGGCCTTATAAAATGTTCAAGATTTTAGAGTTTGAAAAAAAACACAGGCAAGACAGGCAGACACGTTTTATGCAAGAAAAAGGTTCTGGAGAGAGAGCTGGTAAAGGTTGTGATGCCATTCAGCCCGAGAAAGGCGTCGTAAAGGGCGCAAATAAGGTAATTTTAATTAAAAATGGTACCTTCCTTCGCTTCGAGGTGTGAATCGGGGTATCCTCCAAATACTCAGACACATTCCAGAACTTAGAGGAGGATCGTTTATCCTTCTGGACAAGGAACCAAGGAAATCATGTTAAGTTAAAAGAGCCTGTCGGCACTACAAAATCCTCAAATAATGGACAATTATTTACAGAAGAATCATGCAAGTTAAACGTTAGCTATTTGCCATTCGTCTCCTCTTTAATATAAAACTTTCATCTACATTAAGCAAATTAAAAATTGAACTAATAATATTCCCTGCTATACAATACAAACCCGCTCCCGGAACAGTCTAGTTTGGTGCGAATATTTGTTTACTCATCTACTCCAGCTAAGTACGCTGTCATTAAAAGGAAAATGCAAAAATTCTGTCTAGCGAGCACAATTTCCTCGCCCCATCCCATTGCATCGATTTGTGCAAACGTGGCAAGTGGCACAAAAAAACCCCATTTTCACCCGCATACAAGAGTCATGCTCGGGGTCACAAGCAAAAAAAAAAAATGGGTTCCTTCTATTCACACGCGGGGTAGATTTTTATGAGATTCCTTTGTCCCATTTTGTCACCCCTTATAACCCGGGGTTGAACACAAAAAATGAAAAATCAGAATCCGGTCCGGGGTTCAAACTATTGTAACACGAAATTAACAAAAGTTCGCCACATCCGGCATTGGTGTGGCACCAATCGACGGAAAAAGGGCGAACGAGCGACACGAAAACCTCGTGTATACCTCGAGTATACCGACCTCTTGTGTGTCCCGTGGCTGGGCTGGGACAGCTTGCTGGTGACACGGTACCACGGCGTAGAGCGTGTGTCTCCAAGTTCGCTCGACGTTCGTTTTGTTTGCTTCGTCCACTTGAAGCGACCAAGTTTTAGGGGTTGTAAATCACAATGAATTTTTTAAAAACACCTTCTACCCGGTGATGGTGGCCTGGACGTAGCACAAAAGGACGGTGTCAACAAGGCGCAGGACGGACCCGGATGCATGTACGGCGGAAGGGGAATAGCACGGGGGAAAGGGGGAAAAAATGAACAAAAAAACCCACGACACGAAGGCATTGCTTGCTGACACGAACACAACGACCACTACTACCACTACCATCGTTTTTACGACACTGACAGGAATCCATTTTATCGACAACTTTTCCCAACCTGCCCAACTGCCGTGGCCCCGTCCGTGTGTGTTAAGCGATCGGCGCCGAGATCCACCAACGCGCCGAGCGTAACGCGGTAGCGTAAAAGCGCAAAAATACAACGATTTATAGCATCAATTAGAGCGTCTGGAAAGTGCTAAACCACACAACCCAGACCCAGACGTAGCTCCAATCGTAGCTGTCCCCTCGTAGCGAATGGGGATTGAGGGTTCGTCGTTTCGAACCCTGTGTGGTCATTAAAATACTTCTCCGAAAGATACTAGAACCTTTCGCCGGACGGACGAGCGCTATGAACACCCCCGTTCGATCGGAACAACTTTCCGGGTTTGACATATCGATTGTATTTACAGTTGCTTTTACTCATGTGGAGAATAATTTTCTTATTTTTTCCTTTTTTTCCTCTAAAAACTACATCCAGCGATAATTGCAATATAAAGAGTGTTTTTACACCCCACAAATGCTGACTAATACGCTTGAAGTGCCATTGCTTTCAATCGGTAAATTGACAAGTGATTATGATGAATGATTGGCTCTGCCCCTAACAAGGATAACAGGCTACATATATTGCTATTTTAATCTATTTTTCTTTTCCTCTCTATTGCATCATCATCGCGCTCTGATGCTCCGTTTTTGTTGTGAAATATGAAACAAGTTGCTCTTTGTGGAATATTTTTGTTTGCTTATGCAAAACGCGCAAATATTAAATATGACGGAAGTAAAAATTGCCCTTCTGCAGCGCCTCCATATTAAGCGCCTGTTGGTATGCAATATGTGAATTCATTGTAACTTTTAAGCGATAGTACACATTTTCTACAGGATAGCTTAGTAGAAGGTGTAAATAAATGTAATATGAGTCTTGATTGAATTCTATTTACTAATTGATGTCAAACAGTTATCAATAATCATATCAATTCGCACAAATATAACGAGTTAGTAAGCCAAATCTGGCCAAGCAGCTAATGCTTTACTCATGCTTATGCCTTAAACGACTATAGCCACAAAAAAGGATAGTTCAGCAAACATTGCACATTAAGATACCGCCATAGATTTAGCGCAAATGGTCTAGATTACTATCAGTGACCTCTAGGGTGGCGGCAAGAGTGTGCACAAGTTGATACTAAATAAAATATATTATTCGCATACCCCCTCTTACCTTCACCCTCCCAGTTTATCGCTCGTGCGAGCTTCCGAGATCGAATGGAAGTAAATTACATTTCGGATTTCGATGTTTGTTCGTCCGAGAAAAACAACGCAACCCAATTTGCTATCCGAGTTACGAGCTGATACAAACAAAAAAGAACTGTGAACCGTTGTACGGTTTATTACTACCCGCCGTTCACCACACTAGCTGCGCCATAAACCGGACCTCCGGGAGCTGTGTTCTGATAATGGTAGCGTTAGAACTGTTGTTAGTATATGGTGGTTTTTGATGTTTGTGCAGGGAAGGACTCTAGCTAGACGAAAAACACACACCCACGCAACAACACCCGGGGAGAGAAAGTTTTTACTGCGCTGCGCGCGTGGAAACTTTTTGGCAAATTATTTGCACAGTATTTGTTGCTATTTGCCGTGCTGGATGCGATGTTGAGTTGTTGGAACAGCAACTAAAGAGCAGTATGGAGGAAGTGGGAGCTGAAAGTGGAGTGTATTTGTATACTAAACTAATATGTTTTTAGCAAGGAGCTCTGTATTGCTTGGTAGCCAACAAGCGTTCGTATGGGGAGGAGCAATGGATGAAGTTTTAGAGAAAGTCAAATAGTTTAACTAAACATACAATTCAACGTTTTTGAAAAGACTCAATTAAACGAAGTTCATAACTTGTGCAAAAGTTCCAACTAAGCAGGTTCTTCTATTTTCTACTAGATGTCACTACTAATAGATGTTATTCACTTTGCTGCATGATGAGCGCCATTTTCAAAGTACTATTATAGTAAGTAGTATAACAAAGTGCAAACTCGAGCGCAAGCCAGAGAGGCGTACACGAACCAACACGAAAGTTTTACCAAGCGATAGCATGTCACCGAAATAACGTTATACCTAAGGTAGCCTGCTGTCGCAACAAGGATGGAGATCTGGTCAGTAACCAGCCAGAGGTGCTCTCGCAGTGGGCTCAGTACTCAACGACCAGTTTAACGAACAGCTAGAGACTTCACTAGCAGATAGTGTCATGATATTGCCAACCAAGCATAGGCGAAACCCAAAAAGCTATCCGTAATCCCTAATCCTTCAGAATCGTCTTGTCCCGCACTTCGAAGAGATAGTCGGAAAGATTATCAAAGAGGATTTCGAAACGGAAAATCAACCACTGAGCAGATCTTCACCATGCGGCAGATCTTGGAGAAGACGACACATACCATTTCTCCATTGACTTTAAAGCTGCATAGCAAATAGCATAACTAGGGTAAAACTATGCGACGCTATGAGCTCTTTTGGAATCCCGACCAAACTGATAAGGCTAGTTAGAATGACTATGACCAACGTCACTTGCCAGGGAAAGGTGGATATAGGGTCTCTCAGGGTCTTTTGGTACCATCATTGGTCTGCGGCTCTACTATGTAGCAGAAGCCTACCAAGAAATCGAGTAGGATTGCAGATAAACGAGGCAAAGACCTAACTGATAGTGGCAACATCATAGACCCAATCAATAACTAATCCGAAACTACGTAGGCGTGACGTACAGATAACTGAACGCATTTTTGAAGTCGTCCCGGAATTCACCTATCTCGGGTCAAAGGTCAGCAACGACAATAGCATGGAAGCAGAGTTGCGCGCAAGGATACTGGCTGTTAACCGGTCATTCTACAGTCTGAGAAATCAGCTTCACCTCAAAGAACTTGTCGCGACGGACGAAGCTGGGACTGTATAGTACCTATATAGTACCGGTACTCACATACGTCTCTTAGACATGGACACTGTTCAAATCGGATCAAACCCTTTTAGTCGCGTTCGAGAGGAAGATGCTTGGAAGGATTCTTGGCCCCGTATGTATGGAAGGACTATGGAGGAGCCATTATAACGACGAGCTACACCATATCAATACTGCAAAGCGGTTGTAGCGCCGGATAAGCAAGTAAGTAAGTATAACAAAGTTTTAGATAACTATTTATACAGTAAGATTCAACCAATTAGAATACAGTCCATGTTTTGTTAGACAATCTATGAACACAATTGCAATTTAAATCCCAAGTCCCAAGCGGCGACGCGTCTCCATTTTGCAATCGAAAATCCAGCGCCTCCCCCGGGCGCAAGGTCAGCTAATTGGGGCATGGGAAGGCGGTGCATTTCCTGCCATATTTCAGGGTCATACGTGCATGAGCGACATGTTTGCGTGTTGCTTGCAATATGCAAGTAGGTTTGCTGCATATACTGGTGCAAGTAGTGTGTTGAAAGGGGAAATGAATTTCAATCCTTGCTGAAGGACATTAATTTCATGCACATAGGTTGAGTATATTATATTTCCCGATAATTTCACAGAAAACCCTGGAAGCTTTATTTTTAAGAGCGCAACCGATGCGATATATCCCCACCAGAACCGTGTTCCGTGCAGGCTACCAGTTGCTGCTGCTGTGCCTGCCCCATAAATCTATGCATTCTCTCTCAACAATGGCTCTGTATACCGTACAGCTTTCCTCTCTAGATCTCTCTCCATGCTGCATTCGTGCCAAAACAATGGCCCACAATCACGAGAGGACGAGGACGCCAACGCTGTGCCAAGCAACATGGTGAATCAACAAATGATTTGCAGTGCCATGGTCTGTTGGCCATTTCTGCGCCCGTTTCAGGCCTGTTGGGTGGGTGTCCTTTTGGCAGCGAGCCTCTCTCTTCAGCGAGCCGACTGACAAACGCAGCTCAGACGACGAACGTACCATGTTGCTGAGCTTGCCCGTGTCTCTCGACCACCAGCCCCTCTACTGGAAACCAATTAGTAATCAGCTAGCACACAGGGAGAAAGAGAGAGAGAGAGAGAAGTAAAAGGAACTCTAACCACACAAAAAGGCTACGGTTGTGTCGTCTTTAGGACGCAACATTACAAAACTGAACACGGTTGGTTCGCGCGTTGGAGCAGAGGGAAAACCTCACGCAAAGGACAAGACCCCACCACGGGTGGTGCCCACGCTACGATAACAAAAAAAGGGTGGAAGTAAAAAGCGCAGATGGGAAAATGGGAGACTTTCTTTCTTTCCTTTCGTCCATCCAAAACAGGGGGGGGGGGGGGAGTTCGTTGTCTGTTGCCATGTAGCAAGTGGTTTTTGCTCTAGAACACAGGCGGGAGAAGTTGGTGTGGTTGTCCCTGTTCATTCTGTAGCTGTAGGCGTGTGGGTGCCTCACTCCACCGTGTGCGTCCCAGCATGTTGTCCAAATGCGTACGTAACCCACATTCAGTTCCTGCGGACGACCGCCGTGTTGTCGTCTCATCATCAGCAGCAACGACGACGCATGTACAACGACGCCCGCTGGTTGATTGGTTTCCCTGTTCCCTGTGCTGATGGATTTATGATAGTTCAAGGGTTTTTTTTGGTTGGGAAAATGTAGGGGAAAACAGTCCGCTCGAAAGCAGTTGCCCAGTGATAACAGTGGGCCTTGTGTGTGTGTGTACTGTGTTGTTTCCCATTTTACCATATCCCGGGAGCGGTGGTATCGATTTTTCATGCGCAACAAACCATATCTCTTGTGCGTACTGCACGCTCAACCCTCGTCCCCCCCCACCCCCACCCCCCGCTTACCTCGTGCCGAAGACGCGCTGCGATAGGCTGATTTCCCAGTAGTAGCGGCCGTTGTTGAGGACGCGCGTACCCCGAATGCCGGCCGTCCCCTTGCTCCAGTTCGGGTGGAAGTAGACGCGCCGATTGTCCGACCGGCTCAGCCACACCTCCTTCGACCGGTCCCGCTTGTTCCAGCTCCACAGGTCCTCGCAGCCGTTCACGAGCGGCCGCTCCTGGTCCTGCCCCGCGTAGCTGCCGTCCGGGCAGCACGACGAGCTGGTCGCATCCATCGGATGTCGCCCGGACGGCCCTGGCCCGTCGTCCTCTAGCAGCTGCAACGATTGCTGCTGCTGCTGCTCACCGTCAGAGTGCACCGAACCGGCCTCCGACGAGGAGGCGGACGAGAGGGACGAGTTGGAGGCGGATATTGCGCTCGGTTCGGTATCGCTGGGCCCAAGGCCACCGATGCCGCCGCCCCCAACCCCGCCGACATTCCGGTTTTCGTTGATCGTCATCAGCTCGTCCTCGTCACCGCCTGTCCCCGCCACCGTCCCCACCAACGCTTCCGTCGCTGCTCTTGCCGTGCCGCCGAACCGTCCTCCTACTCCTCCTCCTCCTACGCCTCCCCTGGCCCTCTGGTGCGCACGCGGTGACGGCGGTCTAGCACTCATGCATGCCTACCGAACGGATCGCTCCTTCTCTCTCTCTCTCCTCCCTCTCTCAATAGTGATTGTTGTAGTAGTGCGTCGCTCGGTCCCCGTACGCCAGCCCGCCGGTGTCCCGCTGGTACATCAGTTCCGCCCGGTTGCGGCGGGTGCGGCGCGGACGTACCCCGAGCCCTGCCGTGCCACTGTGGCCGCCTCCACCTCCACCACCCAGACCGCCGCCGCCGCCGCCGCCTCCACCGTAGCCGCCGTACTTGCCACCGTCCGGATGGCGGTGGTGCGGGTGTATCAGGAAGGAGTTGTAGCACCGCAGCACGAGCTTGTTCAGAAACACGCAAATGTTCTTCAGAAACAGCAGCACCAGTATCAGAGTCATGCGGAGACTTTCGGGCGAAGGAGGGAGCCGGGTGTTGGAGTGCTAGGATGGAGTGCTGCTGTCACCCCGCCACCCTTCTTCTCCAGTGGGCGGGGCGCGGTAAGGTGAAGGAGCTGGCGGAAAAAACGCCTCTTTGTGCTAGCGCTGCACAGACGGGGGGAGGAAGAAGAAAGCGAAGGGAAGGGGACAACACACTTCCGGGCACACAAACACTAAATTACACAAGCACACGCACGCAAGTGTCTTTGGGTTTTAACGCAAAAACTGCAAAATTAGACGAAAATTTGTTAAAACGTTTCCCCCACACACACTCATACAAATACTCTTTTTTCACTTTTTATCGTTTATCACTTCCAGGTTTCGTGTGCTTGCCAAGTGCACATTTTCGCTCGCGCGTTGTCTGCACCCGGACGGCAACAGCAACAGCAGCACAAATGCGCCATCGATTTTCAGCACACCAGCAAGCGTACGGACGGTCGTCGCTGGCTACCCATGTGTCCAGTGTACTTGCTCGAGCACTTGCGAAATGCGCCTTACCGAGTTGAGGCGGACGGACACGGCACTCGCAACCTCGGTATTGCTTTCTGCACTTGCCCTGTCACCCTCACCCCCCAAACCCCGAACGTCCGTTTGGAAAATGCTTCCCCGGTTTGTGCTACTGCGACGGCGCACCAGCGCAGCAGCCCTTTCTGCTGCCCCGTGGAGCCATCCGAAGCAATGCCATCCCCCTCCTGCCGATTCCAAACGGTTTTATGCAATATTAGTTTGGGATGGCAAATAACACACCGAAACACACACACACACAAAACAAAGCCCCCAACGAACCCGCGAAACGCACTGCGAAAGTGTCACTTACACTTAATTACACACACCGCGGACCACGGGACGATCGAGCTCCGCTACGTTCGATGGTCGCTGTCGCTCTGCACGAAAAAAGCGAAGGTCCGTTTCACCCTCGAGCAACACGCACACACACACGCGCGCACGCAAGGACCGTGTAGCCCAGTGTGCGTGTGCGACGTACACAAAGGAGCACTCTCTGGCAGAACACGCAAGGATCTGAAGCGCAGTAGGCGCTAGCTCGGCGTGTGTGTATTGGTGACAATTCCGACACATACAGACACACTATTGTACAACCACCATCGTCACCCTTCTCAGTGTGTGATGCAGAGGGGGATGATTTGCTTTCCACCCTCCACTCGCTATGTTTTTCCAGCACGGGGTGAGTATTTTGTATATATATATGTGTGTGTGTGTGTACTGTATACATTGCTTTAGTCCGCGCGCCCGGTCTTCCTCTCGCTATCGATCCGACCATTTGCGGCACTGTGCGTTTTTTTGTCGTGCGAGTGAGCGAGCAGGGCACAGTGAAAGAGAGCGAGACGAAGAAGGGAATGATTTGTTTTGGAACTACAGGACACAGATACGGTTGTGTATGTGTGTGTATGTGTGTATGTGTGTGCGAAAGGAAAAACACAACCGGAAGGGGGATGACGATACCGTCCGTCGACCAAGGGGGTGGCATAAGCACTACTAGCGAGTTCGGGGAGGTTGCTTTTTTAACGTGGTGAATCTAATTTAACGAATATATATTATTTTATTATTTCGATCAATACCGATTGATTCTGCAAGAGAGGAAAAGAACGTTAGAAGGATAGTAGAAAGAGTTTTTCATTTGATTTAAATTTGAATTGATAAGTTTCTAGAATATGGTTTGCTGTTTCTAAATGGGTCTAAAAGGGTCGCTACAGTCTAACAATGAACTAGAATGCATCCAATATAATGTTATTTTAATTTTTTGCTATCTTTCTGACACAAAAAAAAACACATTTACTTATAATATAGAATCCAAAAAAGTCAATATTAATATTCATTAATACAAAAAAGTGAAGCAAATAGCTTATACGCTCCACTTTCGACCACAAGTTGCGACAGTTTGTTTTCTAATGTCCTTCCAATGAGCTTCATTCATCAAATTATAGGTTGAGTTACATTGTTAAGCCTCGAATAGGCTTCCATCGCAGAGGGCAACATCATTCTGCACCAAGTGTCTCTTATCTTTCCGCTCTTCGCCCCTTATCTCTCATCACGCATTATTCAGATGCAACATCACATGTGACTCCATGCGCTAATGTACGGTTTTGTGGGTTTATTTGGTTTTAGTTTATTTTATTCAATTCTTCCACGGATACGAAAACACACCTGCTCCTATGCACTTGCCGGCCCACGTTGCCTCCGCCGTACAGATTGCCTTACAAACTAGCGCCTTAGAGGGAGGGGGGGGGGGGTCGTTAGACACGAGCGGCCTGCCCAAAACACATGCGGATTAAAACATGTTGAATATATTTTGTTTAGTCGTTTTGCTGCATTTCGTAAGGGGAAACGTGTGGAGTATATAAATTCTTACGCAAAACAGGGAAATAAATAAAACAAAAATTTCAAACATATCCCTGTGCTGCGAATGATGTCAATGATGTACGATGGGGAAAACAAAGAAAATTAAAACTGAATCCTTTTCCAATTATACATTTACCCTTCATCCTAATAGCATCATGCTTAATAGCAAATAATAATCGTTGTTCGATACTTGGAAACAATTGTGGAACACCGCGGTGTAAGGCAACTGACAAGAAAACACTAACAAACAATAATAATAAGTGAACCACTGCCGAGAGTAGTGTAGGATGACTGGCCTTGCTGGCAACGAGCCGCTTATTTCACGAAATCCGGATTTGGCTCGATCTTGTTGGCAAACTGTAGGTGATTGTCGATGATTTGGAACATCTCCTGTGGCGCGGGAAACCGGCCCGTCTCCAGCTTCGACCACACCGGCACATCGTTTAGCGTTATCTCGAACGCACCGGATGATATTAGCTGTACGCCAAATAGTTGCATTATTTTCGTGCTTGTTTTACCGATTGTGTACCTCCCATTTACCTCCCCATTTGCTACAACATACCTGCGCTTCCAGCGTGTTGCCGAGGAAGAAGATCATCATCGAGGCGTACAGCTTGTTGTTGAAGCACCATTGCCACCAGCCGGCAAACGGGTTGCCGATGTAGCGCCCGATGTCGTAGTTCGACATCAGCGCGGCGATCAGCAGCAGCTTCGTCACCAGCAGCACCTTCGACAGCAGCATGTTCACGCCGGACGGATCGTAGTTGCTGCCCCGTATCGTAATTTCCGGATACTTCTCCAGGATGAGGTTGTGGTAGTCGTCGAACGCTTTGCGATACCCGCAGGAATAACTGCGCCGCGAAGGGTAAACACGGCGGAAAAAGAGAAACAAATATTGATCAGCCCCACTCTCTACGCCAACTTCCACCCTCCGCTTTCGATCCATCGATCCACTGAACGGGAGGGTGCCACTGCCTGCCCCACTGCTTACCAGTACAGGAACGTCATCGTTGCACCGTAATTGCCAACATCTTGGCTGAACTTGGTCAGTGGTATTTCCTTCTCGGCCTCGACCATACTCACGGCCAGACCGGCCAGCAGTACCACCGCCAGCAGCTTAAAGTGTGACCGGACAAGGGATCGCAGCATCCTCATGCTGCGACTGTGATGCGACTCTGTGTGTGTTTGTTACAAAAACAACGCTCTAACAACAATTTCCTATGTTTTAATTAGTTTAGTTTCGTTGCGGTCCCCGAAAAAACGATACGAAAAAGCGAGAACTTCAATTGGCCTCTGTTTTACTGTGTGTGCTTTTCTGGTGTGTGTGTTTTTTTTCTATTTATCAGTGATAGCTGTCGCGTTTGACAGTTTGTTAACAACGGCTAATGTTGCGTTTACACGGAGCTCAACGGCCGACGGAGCGATAGCGGCACAAAAGACGTTAGAAATTTGAACTGGCGGTTACTGTTTCTATGTTGATGTAGATCATTTTGGGTCGATTAGCTAAATGTATACATTTAGTAGACGATGCAGGTGATTTATTCATTCTTGTAGTGAATTTAACGTAAAAGTCACTACACAATTAACAGACTGACCTTTAAACCGAAAATACAATAATATAAATAACAAACACGCCATATGTTTTGTCGTTTTATTAATCGAATAATTCGCTTACATATTCGTTTCAGTGGTTTTTTGCAGTTTTCTAACTTATAAAGCTGATACTGGTGACGATACATTCGTTTTTACTCATTATCGTAACCAATGGCACACCAGAATCATCTCAGCGAGACATTCACACGAATGTTGCAGGGGTTAGCGAAACAAATCGGGAAAAGGTAGGGACCAAACGCCATGTTTGGCGCGGGACGAAGGAACGAAGGAAAAAAAAGGAACAACTAGGAATACCAGGAGCGGTTCTGCTGGTAACGTTTTATGCTGCTGGGCTGGGATAAAGCGGCTAGCTCCTACTGGGCAGTTTGGTTTGTTAGAACAAAGAACATCCATACGACTACTACACATCATCCTTATCGACCAAAAACGAAATGCTGGAAAATTATGTTTGGAAAATTTAAGCTCCTGCTGCTGCAGCCACCAGCTCCATCTTCAACCCTCTCTCTCTCTCTCTCTCTCTCTCTGTCTGTCTCTCCTCTCTAGCCCTGGTAGCGGTTGCGGTTACGCTGCCGACCCGGGGACACCCGTCTTCTGGAGC
This sequence comes from Anopheles quadriannulatus, assembly GCA_000349065.1. Taxonomy (NCBI): domain Eukaryota; kingdom Metazoa; phylum Arthropoda; class Insecta; order Diptera; family Culicidae; genus Anopheles; species Anopheles quadriannulatus. The sequence continues at coordinate 947,063 of KB667655.1, forward strand.
CTGGTGCCGGCTGTGGTGGCGGTGGCGGGTACACCGTAGACGTATTCGCTCTGCGAAGGGCCGACGCCGTTATCGTGCTGCCCCCGTGCAGTGTCCGCATGATGCCTGCCTTTCGACGGCAAACGATGCAGCTGCAAGACAGGAAAAGGAGAGCACACACGTTAGAGCATTTCCATGTTCGGGGTCCACAGAAACGAGAAGACGAGTGACTTACCGGCTCACTTTGCTCGTTTGGTGTGCCTTCAGCGTTTGCGGCTGGGGCCGGTTGAACTGCATCGCGTCGTCAATGATCGTCAGCCAGAAGGAGGAGATACCGTCGTAGAAGTTGCACGTACCGTGCCCGTGGCACTCGATGACGGGCTGCGGCCGGAACTCTTCCATGCACGAGCCGGGCGACACAAAGTCCTGACCGAAGCCGCCCGAGTTGTCCGACGTGTGCTAAGCAAAGTGGAACATCCCAATCGGTCAGTATCATTATCAAACATCATTAGCGACTCGCGCATCCTTACCATTGCATAACTGTAGCCAAGCCACAGCTCCTCCCATCCTTCCGGGCAGTCCGGTATGCTCATCGACTGGCTGTGCAGCGCCATGACGCGCGTGTTCGACTCGCACACGCTACAGCGCGAGATGTACCGCTCGACCTGGTCGGCCGGGATCGGTGCCATCGACATCGGCATCGGTTCGGGCGTCGCCAGCCAGATCGTGTCGTCGTTGTTCGAGGCGTAGTTGCAGACGTTGTTAATATCACAGAACATGAACGGCATGGTGCTGAAGCGCCGCAGGCACGATCCGGCCGCACCGAGATCCTGCCCCACCGACCGGCTGCTAGCGATGACGTTCACGAGCGAGTACCCGTCCCACAGCTTGTACGTGTTGATCGGGCACTCCGGGATGGTCACCTTCTGCGAGTGGCGCGCGAACAGGTAGCCCAAGTTTTTGGGCGGTGGCGGTGGTGCCGCCGGCTCGCCCGGCAATCCCGGCAGCCCCGGCAGTCCCTCGATACCGCTCCGTCCGGGGGCACCGGCAATGCCCTGCTCGCCCTTGAAGCCGACCTCGCCCGTGGCGCCCTGCTCGCCCTGCAGTCCCTGCATGCCCTTGGGGCCCCGGCTGCCCGGGTAGCCCGGCGGGCCCATGTCACCTTCGTCACCGGGCTCGCCGCGCAGTCCGGGCGTGCCCCGGTCGCCCGGTTGCGTCGGCCGCCAGTTGGACAGGTTGGGCAGATCGCCCACCTCGCCCTTCATGCCCTTCATGCCCACCAACCCGTGGTAGCCTTCGAGTCCGACCTCGCCCTGCAGACCCTTCGGCCCGGGCAGTCCGCGCAGTCCCGGCAGCCCCGTCAGTCCCCGATCGCCCGGGAAGCCGGGCGGGCCGACCATTCCGTCCAGTCCCGGCAGCCCGTCCTCGCCCGGATCGCCCCGGAAGCCGGGCATGATGGCGCCGATGCTACCGGGCATGCCGCGCGGTCCGGCCGGACCCATCACACCGTCCAGGCCGGGCAGGCCGGGCAGCCCGTCCAGCCCGGGGGCTCCCTCGTAGCCGGTGTCGCCCCTCATGCCCTTCAGCGCACCGTTCACGAAGCCTGGCATGCCGGCCAGTCCCATCGGCCCGTTGTCGCCGTAGTCGCCCGGCGCTCCCTTGTTGCCGGGCAGGCCGGGCCGTCCGGTCAGTCCATCGTAGCCAGCGTCGCCCTGGTCGCCGCGCTCGGGGCGCGTTTCCAGCTCGCCCGGCTGTCCCTTCATGCCGGGGTCGCCGCGCTGTCCCTTCGGTCCGTCGTGTCCCTCGATGCCGACCATGCCGACGAATCCGGGCAGTCCCTGTTCGCCCTTCCGGCCCGGGTAGCCTCGCTGGCCCTTCAGTCCCGGCGGTCCCTCGTCACCTTCCGGACCCTCGGGGGCGGGATCGCCCCGGTCGCCTTGCTGGGCCGAGCGCATCATAACGTTGCCGGGGATGCCGGGAAGTCCGGGGTCGCCCACCATTCCAGTCAAACCGGTCGGTCCGACCGGACCGACGTCACCGCGCAGTCCCTTTTCGCCGGCGTAGCCTCGCAGTCCGTCCTCGCCCGGTTCGCCCGTTTCGCCCCGCGATCCTTGCTCTCCTCGCGGGCCCAACGGTCCACGCGGGCCGGGCCGTCCCGGGCGTCCGGCAATGCCCGGATAGCCATCGCGTCCCTTGTCGCCGGAGATACCCTTCGGGCCGAACACGCCGACATCTCCCCGCTCGCCCTTCGCACCCGGTCGGCCCGGGATGCCGGGGAAGCCCGGGGCGCCCTTCTGTCCCTTCACACCCGGATATCCGTCGATGACCTGGCCGGCGTCTCCCTCCTCGCCCTTGCGACCCATCTGGCCGGGGCGTGCATTGTACCCGGGCGGGCCCATCATGCCCGGCTCGCCGTTCTCGCCCTTCATGCCGCTGAACGAGGCGCTGCCCTTGCGTCCGCGCGGTCCCACATCGCCAAAGTCACCGCGCTCGCCCTTCCGGCCCGGTGCTCCGTCGCGCCCCGGGAAGCCCATGTCGCCCGGGTCGCCGGTCGGGCCGGCCAGTCCGCGCAGTCCCGCCAGTCCGCGGGCGCCGGTCAGACCGGGATAGCCTGGATCGCCCGTCGGTCCCCGTTCGCCCTGGTAGCCTTCCTCGCCCATATCGCCCATGCGTCCCTGCAGGCCGCGCTCGCCCGGCAGTCCATCGTCGCCGGGCAGTCCGGGCAGTCCGTCGCGTCCGATTTCGCCCCGCTCGCCCTTGGGCCCGGGGAAACCTTCCATGCCCGGTTCGCCCCGTTCGCCCTTGTCGCCGTACGGTGCCTGCAGACCATCGCGGCCCGGCAGGCCCGGCGCTCCACGATCGCCGTAAATGATGTCACCCATCTGGCCCTTGTTGCCGCGCAGGCCCGGCTTGCCGAGCGGGCCCGGATCGCCCCGCTCGCCCTTCACTCCCGGCATTCCGGTCGTGCCGCGGATACCTTCCGGGCCCTTGAAGCCTTTGTCGCCGATTTCGCCGTAGAAGCCGCCCTCGCCTTCCACGCCCTTTTCGCCCATCAGTATCGGCCGGCCCGGGTCACCGCGCTGGCCGCGCAGCCCCTGCAGACCGGGCATCCCGTCCGGTCCGGGACGGCCATCTTCGCCCGGCATGCCGGCCGGCCCGTGGTCACCGATCACGCCGTAGTAGCCCTTGTAGCCCTCCGGTCCCTGACGGCTGACGCCGGGCAGTCCGGCCGGTCCATCCTGGCCGCGCACTCCGTGCAGTCCCATTTCGCCCTTGTAGCCCTTTTCGCCCTTGGGGCCGACGTCGCCGGGCACTCCCGTCAAGCCCTTCGGGCCCGCGATGCTGTACGTCATCTCCGACATGGCGCCCGGTTCGCCTCGATCTCCCTGGTCACCGCGCTCTCCTTTGGCACCTCTGTTGTATGGTGGGGGAAGGGGAAGAAAGAGGGAGAGAGGGTGATAAAGATAGAGAGATAAAGAGTGGGGAAGATACAGAGAGATAGATAAATAGAGAGATAAAGAGAGAAATAGTCAAATAGAGAGACAGAGAGAGAGAGGCAGAGATAAATAGAGATAGAGAGAAAGAAGGAAGAGAGAGTGAGATTGAAATAAGGAAAGAAGAGAGATAGAGAGAATGATAGAAAGAGAGATAATGAGTAAAAAAGAAAAGACAGAGATATCGAGATCGAAAGAAAGAGAGAGAGAGAGAGAGAGAGAGAGAGAGAGAGAGAGAGATAGGGGGCAGAGAGAAATAGAGAGAGATAGAGCAAAGAAATAGAATGAGAGAGATAGTATGAAAGAGAAAGAACGAGAGCAACAGAGAGCAAAGGAGAAAGTGAGAGAGATAGAAAGATACATATAGACAAAGAGGGAAATAGAAAGAAAGATAGAAAGAGGGAAAAAAGGTAAAAAATGAGAAAGAGAGAGAGAGAGAGAGAGAGAAAGAGAGCGAAAGAGAAAGAGAGAGAGCGAGAAAGAAAAGATAAAGATAGAAAGAAAAAGAGAAAGAAAGCGAGAAAAAGAGCGAAAATTAATTTCAAGCGCACGTTTTTCGCCATCTTCCCCCATTGAGCGCACGATTTCGCCCCAAAACTTACTTGTCACCCGGTACACCAGGTGTGCCGCGAATAGACCAGATGTTGTACTCGTTGACGAACGCATCCCGACCGGGCGCACCGTTGCGACCATCCATGCCCGGCAGCCCGTCCAGACCCGGCCGGCCAGAGTCACCGTCGTCACCGTATTCGCCCTGTTCGCCCGGCCGTCCCGGATATCCAACAGCTCCAAAGTCGCCCAAATCGCCCGGAACACCTTGATCGCCGCGCTGCCCTCTGTCGCCTCGATCGCCCATTTCTGGCGTCAGATCGATGAAGTTTTTCGCCCGCCGCAGCACACCGGGTCGTCCCGGTTCGCCCGGTACACCACGTTCGCCAAAGTCGCCCCGTTCGCCTACAAAGCAAATGGAAAGTTACAAATGAGTGCATACTCTGAGAATGCTCCAATCTCCCCCCGGGTCTTTACCTTTACGGCCCAACAGTCCCTTCAAGCCTTGCTTGCCGGCAGGACCCTGGAAGCCGCGCGGTCCCGGCAGCCCCCGATTCCCGTCGTATCCGTCCAATCCCGGCCGCCCGATATCACCGTCCTCGCCCTTGACGCCCTTCGGTCCGGGCGGGCACGTGCCACAGTCGTCGCCGCGCAAGCCTTTGTCACCTTTCGGGCCATTGTATCCGTTGAAGCCCCAGTCGCCGGGCGGTCCCGCTCTGCCAGGCAGTCCGGCCGGTCCGGGCGGCCCCGTCACGTTCACACCGATGCCGGGCAGACCCTTGTCGCCCGGTTCGCCATCGTCGCCCTGGTCGCCCTTCTCGCCAAAGTCGCCGTTCAGCCCGTTCGTACCGGGTTCGCCCTTGGCGCCCTGCAGATTGCGCCCCGGGAAGCCGACCTGTCCCTTCGCGCCCGCCAGCCCCGGTATGCCCCGGATGCCGAGCGGTCCCGGCGGTCCTCCCTCGCCGTCGTCACCGCGCTGCCCTGGCGGCGAGATGCCTTTGGGGCCGGGCCGTCCATTCAGTCCCGGATCGCCGGGCGGACCCGTTGGACCCATGGGGCCGCGCAGGCCCTTGTTGCCGGGGATGCCGACGTTGCCCGGCCGGCCCGGTGGTCCCATGTCACCTTGCGGTCCCTGCGGTCCAATCACAATCGGTGCCAGCTCGGGACGGTATTCGCCCTTCGGTCCCGGCGGTCCCTGCACACCCGGCAGCCCCGGCCGTCCATCGTCTCCCGAGGGGCCCTTGTCGCCCGGCATACCGTCCAGTCCAGCGTACCCGGGCGCACCCTTCTCGCCCTTGTCGCCCGGTGCGCCCGGCGGTCCCTCCTTGCCCTGCTTGCCCCGATCCCCGAGCTTGCCTTCCTCGCCCTTGAAGCCTTTCTGGCCCCGGTCGCCCTGCATGCCCGAGTCGCCCTTCATGCCCTGCAGTCCGGCCATTCCATCGTAGCCCCGGTCACCCTTCGGGCCCTTCATGCCAATGTTGACCGTTTCGTTTTTGCCGACCAGGTAGTAGTACGGTTCGCCCGGATCGCCCGGTTCGCCCGGGCAGAAGTCTTCGCTCGGTTCGCCCTGCTCGCCCTTGGGGCCATCCAGTCCGGCATCGCCCGTCTCACCGGTCGTCCCATCGAACCCGTCCGCACCGCGGCCACCCTGCCAGCCCTGCTGGCCCATCACACCGGGAACGCCGGCCACGCCCCGATCGCCCTTGGTGCCCTTGGAGTTGATACCGCCTTCGCCGGAGGTACCACGCGGCCCGGGCACACCTGGAGGACCTTGGGGGCCACGCTCGCCCGGCGGTCCCGGGTAGCCGGGCGTTCCCATCGCACCGTCCGTGCCGTTGCAACCGTCGATACCGTACGGGCCGCGGTAGCCGGGTTCGCCGGGAAGTCCCGCATAGCCCGGGGCTCCCAGCGGTCCTCGCTCGCCAGTGTCACCCTGTGGGGCGAAACGGAATTTCACGATGAATATTTCGCCCTTTCGTGTTTTTTTGGAACATCCATCGCTGATACTTACACGATATCCTTTCGGTCCACTCGTGCCCATTTCGCCTCGATTTCCTCGATCGCCGCGCAGTCCCGGCGGCCCATCGTACCCAATATCGCCCGGATCGCCAAACTGCCCTGGTACACCGTGCGGTCCAATCTGTCCCGGCGGTCCCTGCACTCCTTTGCAGTCACATACCGTCTGGTTGCAGACCTGCAAGTACACACCAACAAAGGGAAGCATTAAAGTCACATGAATCATTTCTCGATCGCAGCATTTGAAATCGTAACCACATCATCACCCCATCATCATTCGGATGACCTAAATTCGGAGCATTATTGGGGCAACAAGAAGGAGTTCTTGTGGGCCGAACCGAGCGGCCGGTTTGTGCCGCTGTGGAAGGTGAAGCAATCGCCAGGAGTCATAAAAATAGAAAAACAAACCATTCATGCTTCCAGGCTGTTGGTTCTGCTGCCTTTGCCTTTCTGTTTGGGCGATGCAGCGAAGGCCTGTGTGCCCGCGCGCACACTTTCGTCCGAAAGGAAAAACTTTGTTTTCCGAAGCGAATTCCACACCAAGCGGATCCGTTGAGCAAGCGGACATGTGTGTGTGTGTGTGTGTGTGTGTGTGTGGTGATAAAATGTGTTTTCCTGGCACGGTGTAACCAGAGGGTGTACTGAGGGCACGCATACGGTTGGCTTCTTGCAGCATCTGCAATTTCATGCTGGTACAGATCATGCTGAAGAGGCGGCGTAGTGCTGCGGAAGATGCCCCCCGAGGTGTGGTGGGGCACACGTATTACACACATTGCGTTGGAGTTGTTTTATTGCTCAACGTTCTGTATTTTACTGCTCTTGCAGTGGTCGTGCTAGCGCTTCGATCGCTCAGGCTCTATTTCGCCCCGGTTGATGTTCCATTTCGCCCCGAATTACAACATTATTGAATTTCTGTCAAAAACAACAAAGTATCTCAAACATCATCCTTAATCTCAACACAAACGTGGGCTTGTTTGTGCTGGATTACTATCTGACACGCTTATGGCCGCATAGCCGAGTTAGAAATGGCTCGGAATGCCATTACCCTGATCTGCCGGGAATGCGAACGGGAGATCTTCCCGAGACTGGTTCCCCATGGGGGATTTCGGGTCGGCATTTTGACTTCAACTTGATGCAAGCGACTCTCTAAATCTGCATAATAACTACCTTCGCGTCGTTGGACGTCGTTTGGCGGCATCACTCCACGGCATCGGCAGGCAGACACAAAACAATCGAAACCAAACCCTTGGCTGATAAGTTCGTGCTCGGTGGAACACACTTCGTGACTTGAAATTTGTCCACGGTAGGGCGGTATAACTGTGGCGCGCGAAATTTCTTTCTCCAGTTTTCTCCCCGGAAGGAATGGTGGGATGGAAAGTACCAACCGATCGAGCACAGGTCCACCACAGGTCACAAATGTCTTCTTGCTCCTTGCCCAATTGTCTGGTGTAAATTCTACGCGCCATTCACCACGGTGGTGGTGTAGCAGAAAACATACATCTTCGTGGCGTAAAAGGGCTCTCCCGAAACTTGGGCAAAATTTGGACACACCAAACCAGTTCTCGCAGTTCCCTGGTACATGGAAGGCGTACATGGAAAGCCATCACCAAGAATTTACGGTACCTACCCACCAAAAAATGGCTGGGAGGTTGCGTGTGTGTGTGTTTTTTTTTTATTTGGTTCCGTCTTTTTGTTCCTTCATGAGGGACCCTTAAACATAAAACCAGTTAGCGTAAATGTATCGCGCGAAATTTCTCTCCCGTTGCGTTTGTGCGCAACAAGAGGGGTGTCGAGAGAATGGGTGGGTTGGTGAAATGCATTTTTAAACATTGACCGGACTGTTGCGGCCGTCGAATGCTGGGGCAGTAAAAATTAATCAATTTAAAGGGTAGAGACGTTTTAAAGTGTGTGTGTGTGTGTGTTTTTTTGCTTTTTGTGGTGATTTTTTCTCGATCTTCCTGGTGCTGGTGCCTACCGCTGAGTCTGACCACTGTCTAGGGCAGGGTTGAGACAGATTACGGCCTGCGGCTGGCGATCCTCGCAGATACACAACCTCGCTTAATGTCCGATGGAACGACGGCAGCGAAAGATGATCATTAACTTCTTAATGGATTCGAGAACAAAAAAAGGGCCGAATCGAGAGCCAAACAGAATGTTAACCGGTGGCGTTAACATTCGGTACGTGTTGTGTACAAATGAAGGATTGTTGAATTTTACCTCCATGTGTATCCTGTCGACAAGGGTGCGCGCGGTACCTAATTTTATTTACACGCAGAACAATTTATTGAATTGAAAGTGATTTTTGTTTTCAGTCATGTGATTCCCCTCTTTTTGTTGCTTCATGCGTTGTTTTCTCTATATATTATTTGCAACGCCGGTTCACTATTACACAAACCCTTCCTTGTTTTTGGTTGAATTTCGCTCAAAAGCATCGTTTCGCTTCTCGGCGGAAGGATTTTAATGGTTGGTTATCAATCGTGTGCCCTGCACTGCATTCCTTTCACTTTTGCGGTGTTTATTTTTATTTCTTCATTTGTACGAGGAAAATACGCTTTTTCGGAGTTACGAGCTGAACGTGATGTTAATTCGTATTAAAATTATAATAGTGTGAGACAGCGCACGATCGCGATTTAGATCTTCATTGCATAAACAGTAACGACACAGCGACGTATGGAAATTGTTGTAAAAGTGTAAAAGTGTGTTTCTTAAATAAAAATAAAAATGGTAAAGAATAACTACTCATTAGGACCAACTTTTTCAACAAAAAAATATCATAAACACACTGAAAATGATTGATATATGGAAGCTTGAAGAAATGCAGATAGGGTAAGCAAATAATAATGACACTCGATTAAAGACAAATGTAATTAAAAGTATAATTATAAAATGCACCGTCCTATCAATTTATCATCATTAAAGGACGCACGGATAAAACTGCTTAAATGTAAACAACAACTTAGAATAATCCAATAATCTAATTGAAATAATACATTTAGGCTTGGCTGTATAATAGAACTTTTTTTTTAATTTTGGTAAACACTTAAAGGTAAATATGATTTGAAAAGAAATTCGTACGTTCTACGTTGCAAAAATTCTCACAATATCCATAAAATCTTTATATTAAAAATACTATTATTTTGCAAAAGAATTTGAAATATCTTTTTCACAATTTTAAAAGCAATGGTGGACCAAAACCGTATGTTTTTTTTAAGCATATGATTGTCGTGAAGCAAAGAAAGGATAATTGGCGAAGTTTAAATTAATATTAGCTACCGCCATTAACCTCTTGTTACACCACTTTGTCAATAAAGAACCATGATAATGATGGCTTTAGATTGAACATTTAGATTTTCTAATTGCTTGTAAAAAAAACATACAGCAATGAAACTGTGTCCCTTTTTATTAAGTGAGACATATTTCATGTAACAAAAGATTTACTAGCTCCTGTATTTTTAACGACAGCAAAACGAATCATGTGTCTGTAACTATTAGGAAACATTAAAGACTCGAATGCCGTCCGACTCGCCTGACCTGCGCACACAACCCCAGCGCGCCAGTAATTAAACGCGGAACCACCAAACTCACCTCTGCACCCAAAACTAAATCGCGGCAGGCACTAAATCATCGTCGAAGCTATTCGCGCTTGCCGCCTCTAATTGCGTCGCGTCGCGGCTCAACACTCGCACCACCGCACTACGCTCGGACTATTAGAAAGCCATCTATTAACGCATCTCCCCCGCATCGGGTCGTCACCGCGTGTCACCCGTGCACCGACTTCCGATTGCAACGCGCCGAAACATGTGTTCCGTTCCGCCTCTTTGACAGCTGCTGATGGGTGATGGAACGACCATGCATTGCCGGCGGTGGTGGTATCGGTTTACCAGCACACACCCGAAATTGGGGTACATGCGGTGGTGGTGGTGGTGGTGGTGCGGGTGTGGTCATGTTACCAGCATGCTCTTTCCGCAAGTCGGGAAAAATGTGATGTTTTCTTGGGCATTCTTGTAGCATTCTGTAGCCATTGAGCCGTCCCGAAAATCACTGCGAAAAATGGGTGTACGGCCGCATGCTTAAAATTACACTTCCGGCCTCCGGCTGCTGGAAGTTTGCTTGTGATCCGTGCGGAACGAACCAATACACATCGCAGGCTGAAGGACAGTGTGGCTGTTTATCTAACGAGCGGCGAAAGACGCTCGCAGGCAGTTGTTGCGATCGATTGCGTGAGATATTTGTGGGTCCCGGCTGTCGTTCAACTGGGATGGTAAAAAAACATCCGACGAGATCTTTGAAGATGAGCTCGGGTGGGGAGGTTGGCTGTCGGTCGGTGTAAACAAACAGTGGGTTTGGGAATGGGGGATAGAATAGCGGGTCGGTCGCCCGTCATCGTAAGAATAAACAGTCGACCTGATTATGATTTGCCGCTGTTGCGATAATTGTACAAAATAGGGGTTACACAATTTATTTATTCCCCATCTTCCGGTTTTGATAAACTTGCTGAACAATTGGTTGGACTTTTTTCGTTCAAAAGTAGCGCAACTTTCTGAGTAAAATAGTGGAAAAACAGCGAGCGAATAAAATCACTTTTCATCGGCAAAACAAACGAACGCTCTCACCAGCCACCAGCAATGATGTCAGCCTCCTTCCTTTTCTTTCCTTCCATCGTGGATGATCGCTTTCGGGCAAGACAAGATCATTGCATAAACGAAACCGAAGGGCATATGGACCATTCTTGATGCGTGTGTGTGAAAAAAACCCCGAGCAACGAGCGCCAAGTGTACGAAGAGGGGCAATAAAAACAAATATTCGCTAAATTGATAATTAGTGCACGGAATCGCGCTGTGCCATGCTTCGCTCTGGAGCGGCTTCGGACGACGTTGCAAGTGAAGATGCACTTGCTATGCACATTGTAATGAGCCTTGCAAACTGTGGCGGCAGATTTGCATGGGCACGGTGTGGTGTGTTTTACACGCGCCGCCCAACACACGGCAAGAATCGACGCGCATGCATTTCATTTACAAATACACACACACACACAATGCCAATACACACAGAGCTATTTATCGGGATCGCGCGGAACGTCGCGGCACATTGCCACCGCGGGATCATCGCGGGTAAATCTTGCATCATCGGCATTTTTCATCCTGCTGCAGCCGCGTCTGCGAAAGCGGCGAGCCGAACGAAACCGCGGAGGCTCCCGGAGAGGCGTGTGGTGATGCTTGCTTTCTTGTTGCAATTTCGTTTCGCTCCCTGCAGCACACTGGCGATGGGAGGGGATGGGGCGTGGGGTTCTGTTATTCTTTCATTCTTGGCCGCGGTTTCTTTGGAGGGAAATGCCGCCAGTTTTCTTCCCGGAGTTTTTTTATTCTTTTGGTTTGGGTCTGATCCGTGGATTGGGCGAATGACAGATCGTTTTCGATCGCACACACCATGTGTGTTACACGCCGCCAGATGAGAAAACCATATGCTCGGAAGTGTGACTAATGCACGGCAGCTCGGGGTACGGATGCAGGACGTTTAGAAGCGTTCTACTGTATTCAATTGTTAGAACTATTTGCGTAATATATACACATACACACACATGACAGTGTCATTGGGGCAAGAAGTGCAATCACAATCACAAATCACCTCGCTAGAAATGCATTGCGTGTGACGTTTCATTCCACAGCCACTAACAGCTGACTATGTGTGTGTGCTCGTATGTGACCATAAACGGAGCAAAAGCAATGCCACACACAAGCCCAAAAATGTCCCACGTTAGCAGGTTTCCTGTTGCATCGGCTGCAAGTTCATTAACACCGCTCATTCTTGCTGATAGCATGGAATGGCTCGTTCGGGAGTGAGGAATGTGGCCCCCGAGCGGCAGGGCGTTTGGACGTCCCCACGACTTCCCAGGGCATTCCCAGGTCTCCCAGGAGACGGTCGGTTTTGTTCACAGTTCGGGTTCGTTACGAAGTTATTAATGCTAATAAAAGGTTAGCTCAAAGAAAAGTTTAAAAGGAATCGACAATTCAGAATTTAGCTTGCAGCAAAATGTTGGGCCACAAGGATAACAATAAAGTAATATTAAAATTAAGTTAGATTAGAAAAGCTGAATCTATTTTCGTGCTACAGTTGCTCTAAATGTTTTAAATGCGTCTTTGGAGTTTTTTTTTTACAGCTTTCCAGATATGTGTTAAAGAGTTTCCCACGACTTAATGCTTGCTTGTCGTAATATTTTGAGTTCGTCGATTTGTTCACTGTTTCCCATGTATTTTTAGATCGTTTTCCCGATTTATTCTTGTCGTTCGATTGGAAATCAATACAGTGGATCCAAAAATGTCTGAGAAACGCCCAAGAAATCGTGGGTACAATCCAAAAAATTACGGAAAGCATCAAACAATCTTCGAGATTCAACCAAAAAACCTGGGAAAACCCTGCATCTGTCCTACGACTTATTGGCTGTTTTCCTGCTTTTGACCATTTGTATCAAACATGTTGAGACATTATCTGGTAGAACGAGCTCTAAAATAGCTGAGTCAAAAAGCACTGTCAAAAAGCATCGGAACCCCCTGTAAGAAATCTGGTATAATTCCAAACATTTTAAAAATCAATATTTTACAGAGTTTCTTTTAAATCCTCCAAAAAGATCATTCCACTGAATGTGAATATCAGATTCAATCTGTACCTACCATTCCAGTTCTAGAGCACAGTAACTCAAAGCTATAAGTAATATAGACGACCAACAATCAAAAGAATCGGTGCGACTGCATAGATCGTTGTTAAAATAACGTCCGCAACAGTTTGTTTGTAGTATAAATTAGACTTGCCACTTGATCTGAGGGTTCACTGACACTTTCTCCATCTTACTAGATCTTCTATCAATCATGCTATGAATCATACTTCCATAAAAAAAGAAAGAAAACATAATTAATTTACCATTTCAAACTAGAACAGTTCAACGTCACTCGATTAAGCTTCTGGGCGGTTATGATAAACATCGCATTACATTGGCATTACGTCGCATCTACTGATCAATCGAATTTGCACATGGAATGTCTTACATAAATAATTACTTCTAATACCCATGCGAGAACCCAGGATCCCGTCGGCTCAGATACAGAAAGATAAACACACTCACGCACAGTAGCAGTTGGAGCGAAAAAGATACATCAAAAGAAGTCGGTGCAAAAAAAAACAAGGTACGCATATTCTTCATTAAACATCACCCACCCTCGATGAGTCCCCATTGGCAGTCTTTGTAGGAAGAAAAGAATCTAAAACATAAAACCCAGAACGATCGTTGCTTTTGAAAACCGCTTCTCCAGACACATCCGTTCGCAAGATGTGATAATTGTGCTTGTGCTCTCACCAATCCACAACAGCACAAACCATACTTCCCATGCCGCATTTTGGCGAGTAGCAACAGATGAATGAAACTCTGCTCATTAACAATCGCGTACGGTCCCACCCAGGCCCCACTTATGAATGGCTTCGGTTGTTGCGGTTGTTGTTTTTTTTCTGCTTCTGTCGCCTGTTGCCATCTAATACAACTCGTCACCCCAAACCACCGATGACGATATGCACGCAGAGTGTATTAGAGATCGCCATCGGATCCCGTTGGGGTGAGTGAGGGTTTTATTTTTTATTTTTGGTATTTGTGGTCATTGTACGATTTCGCGATACGGCTTACTTGTTGCCGCGATCCGGTCTGTTTCCATCTGGCGTAGGAGTAGTAGACAGTGTGTGTGTGTGTGTGAGTGTGGCTTACGGGTCAGGGTAGTGTCGTTGGCCACACTTACTTGAGATCTTTTTGCAACATTTTACTCACTTATCACACGAAGAAGGCAAGAAACACACACACACATACGCACTGTGGAGGGGCCAGAAAAGGAAGTCTCAAGTGGGTAGCAGGCAGTGGGGCGACTTGACTGCGTATCACCACTTCCTGGCATTGCGCAAATCAAACCAAGCATATAAAAAAGCATCTCGCAGCAGCTTACCAGCGCAAAGGCAACACGCTTCCGCTCTAAAAACAAAACCAAACGTGTTCGACGGCAAGCACATGGCTTATGAAGGGGGGGGAAGAGGCTGAGAATAAACCGGCCGGGCTTATCGGCTTTTTGGGGGGGGGGGGGGGCAGAAATTGTACCGCTTTGATAACAAATCCTCTGTAGTGAGCGAGCGAGCTCTACACATTGCCAGCAGGCAGGATATGGCACAATGGCCGCCAGGCGTTTGAAGGTTATGTGCGAACGCCACGTGTCCTAACACTTCCCGGACTCGAGATGGTGTAAATGGGGCTATCATCAGTGCCCTACTAGCCACTTCAATCAGTGTTAGAACGCTTATCCAAGCTTGTTGCGTGTGAGAAAGGGTTGATAAATTCAACCCGCCTTGCGCTACGCACTTTCTTCGTGAAATTAACGAATGGGAATGTAAAATTACAGCAACAAAAAAACTAAAAGGAAACCCCATCCCCAAAGCGAAGCAAATTGATTGGCAAATTGATGGAAATTCCCAATATGGGAACGGACAAGACATGTGGGATGCATGTTGTTATTTTTGTTATATGTATCCCTCTCCCCAAAACCTAGGTCGCTTACAATCTGATCTTTGGTTGGATCTGCCTGTGGGACCGGGAAACTACACAACCGCGCTCTGATGTGCAGATTGAAACCAGGCACTTCACCAGTAGCAGCGCAGTGGCACATTAATTTATGGACAGGCAATAAATCAGCACCGAACAAACGGCCATATCTGTTTGCGGTCGTAGGAGATTTCGACTCCTCGACCTTTTCGTCGACCGAAGCGGAATGTCTTCTCATGGATCATTGATATTAACAAACCGGAACCGGTGGCAAACATCATTAACAGAGAGAGCTTATAGGAGAATTCATTCGTCAGGTTTTCCGGTTGCTCACACTTATTGAGTCTATTTCCAGAGTATTAGAATTAGGATCTTTGTAATTAGGAAGTGGGATTTCGTCAAGATGTGAAGCAATAAGAATCAGACCAAAGTCCATCAACAATGCCTCCAACACGGAGCTCCTTATCTAGTCCAACATTGTAATCCGTCCAGCATTCCTCTATCACATCAGCAATGATAACCGTTGATGGTCAGATTTCTCTCCATTTGTGCTAAAGCTGCCCCCCCCCCTCCAATGTACTTACAACGTTGCACCACTTTGATGTACACCGGGCCGCGCAAATTAACACGCGCAAATTAAACAATTAAGCGCGACAATGGTAGGCCCAGTTTTGCTATCAGCCTCGTTTTGTAAGCCCGAGAAAGCAGCGCCAGTCCGCTTGTCGCCAGCCTAAAATGGCCCCATTCTGCGCTGATCTCATCTCCTCAGTAATTATGTCATCGCGCAGATGATTGAATAGCCCCGCGATGCACCACATCCGCCTGAGAAGATGGTGTCATCTGTAGATTGCATCAACATTCTTGGCGAATACCTTATTTTCCGCCTTTGCTTGCTGGAAAAGAACATATGCTCGATCGCTTTTACTTTGCGCTTCGAGGAGGAGGAGAAGAAATAGTTTGTGTGTTTTTTTTTTACACGCGGCTAGAGCGCCTTTGATGGACGTCCGCGTACTCCACGGGCAGCAGGCAGCTGGCAAGCTTCCAATCATGGGTACACCCGTTTCAAGAGCAGCAGGATTCAGTGCTACCGCTCGGGCATGATCTTTAGGGCACGCGTCAAATGAAATGGTACAGGGCCGGTGTATCATGCGAGCCCTTGGGGATCTTCGTGCGCTCCATGGGTGGTCCTTGAAAGGGGTATTAGTAAATGCATATATGTGATGGTGATTTATGCACCCCGGGACGGGAGCTCGGGATTTTCTGCTCAAACTCTTCCACACCATTTGCTGTACGAATAGGATCACCGTGTTTACATCGAGCAGGGATTTGCGGGTTGGAAAAAAAGCAAATGAGAGAGTTTTTTCCCTCTGTTTCATTCGATTTCATCTCATACGCTGCACTGTTTACTTAGGAAGAGTTTCAATGATGGACAGTAAACGCCGATTACATACCGTCGTCAGTAGATGCGCGAATGGGATTTTCGTGCTGGAAGAAAGGCTAGAAGAAGCATTGATTTTAATCGACAAACACAAATGATTTGATGCGATGAAAGTACAATCAAACACCAGTTCAGTCCATCTGGGGGTTGTCGCTCAGAGATCAGAGATATGGAAGCGCCACAGTAAAGGTTTGGTCAGCAATGTTTTGATTTACAGGCACGCTTTGGCTATTTTGGAGCAATGGTAGATTCCTAATAACAAACGCCGCACACAGTTTAAAACAACAGCCGTATTTTGTTTGTTACGAAGGTTTTAAAGCAGATGTACTGTATTCTTCTTCGTCTTCTTCTTTTTGGCGTAACGAATTACGCAGTCGTAGCAGTAGACCTGCCTTCTAAACGTATTAGTAAATACCAAGCAACCGGGTGGTTACTGGTGAAGGATCCAGATGAGAATTGAACACGCCTAGCGCGCTATAGCAGCCGACGGGTCTAGCCGACGCACCGGTGGTCCTCCCGCGCACATGTGCGATATAAGTAAATATTATAACCTAATTAAAATTATGATACTTAACAACAGTGAAGCTTGAAACCCACAAGTACCGACGGTGCCCCATTTTAACACTTCCAATTTGTCGAGATAGTCATCTGTTCATAGATTATTTCACTTTATTATTCCATCCCCTTTAAGGCGATGATCGTTGGGCAGTGAATTTCGCTTTCAACCCCAAGAAGAAGACGCACAATAAAGAGAAGCAACAGGCGAAAACAACTCTCTCTCTCTCTTATACACACACACACTGGTCGCCTGCGCTGGACAGATCTACTACGCCCAACCGACGCACAACACATTGGATCGTAAATCGGATTTTGTGATCGAAAAATCACAACGCCAACGCCCACCAACGATCGTCCAAGCCGGACAAACCGGAGGAATGGAGCAAACAGTCGGGACAGCCTTTAGGCCAGTCACGCACAATCTCAGTACCGCGCCAGCATCAACTTGCCTGTAAGCATAGGCGCGAAAATAAAACAGCCAACGAACAACAACAAAAACCCCGCCAGAAAAGGGGAAGAAACACTTCACTGGTTTTCCAACCAAAACCTTTCCTGCCGTTCAAGCGTGCATTTGGCGCATTAGGTCAGCACGTACCGGCTCACATGTAGGAGGTTTTGGTTTGGCTTTGCACTACCACCAGCACCACTGTTGTCCGGCATGACTATAAATTTGCACCAAACATGAAACGGCCGGCTTCGGGTCCCCGATGGACGTTGACCATCACGCGGTGACATCGGGGCGAAATGCACACCGAAACGAGTCCCAGCTTAGTTTTAGGAGCCGGCAGAGAAGGAGACCGCCCCAAGATGCACAATTATCTCGTCACCTTCTGCAGGTTCTTCGGGGATGATGTCAGACTGGGGCGTGGAGGAGGGTTGACATAGACCCAGAGAAGTTTTAGGTCCAAACGTATACCGCGGGATGCAACAAAGTGCAGCAGCACCATCAACGCGCTTCACGGTTGTGATTTATGAGCCAAACTCTTTATGTAGGATGCCCCACTTGCAATCTCGTCTCATTCTGCCCCGATGTTCGCGAAACGACTTCCGACGGTAATGATGCGAGCGGCTGGCGCTTGCCGGCATCTTGCATAATGTGGCAAGGCGGCAGCAAAAAGCAGTGTGTGCAGCAGCTCTGCCTTGAACTCCAGAATCTGTGACGGGTAACGCCGCCTGTGTATGCGTATGCGACCTTTTGCATGGGACCGAGGATCGTGAACGAAAGCAAAACTAGGTCCATAAGTCGCTAGGTTGCATGCGTCGCTAGAACTGGGTGCAAGGTTGGCGCTTGGCGCACCGTAGCGACAGCGCCCGACAGGCCCCCACCTCGAACTGAAACCCCAATTAGTGCGTTCTGGTGCCTGTGGCGAGCGGACCATTTCCAAGAAGAGAGATGTGGATGAGTCCCGGGAAGAATAACTCCGAAAGGAAGAACCGCAGCATGTGGCAACTTGTTGCGAAAGATACCAACAGAATGTTTTTAGCCCCTGAGCCGAGGGCAAAAGATCGTCGAAGAACGTGGCAGGCAGCGAGTTTGTTAGATTGTTTCTTACACTGATATATACATCATCCTTTGAGTTCGAGCTGGATGAAATTAAAAGTTACTCACACTCAATGAACCAGTTAACAGATGAGATGCAAATTAAATAAATCAAGATCGCTAATAAGCGTAGATTAATTGTTCGCCGGACATAAAATTCAATCCATGCACATAACTCAACATCCCAAGCGTTTTGGGCCTGCTGTTCCGGGCCTGCTGCTGCTATTGGTGTGGATTAACCGGAACGACCAGCTTTCCCGGTGAAGTGAGGTGGCTTCACGTTCCATCCTCAATCCAGTAGTGGGCAACGGGAATTTTCTAGATTCCCAGCACTGCAACACTGGTCGATTCAAAAAAAGGGCAACAATTATAAACCCGCGGGCCCGCTTCCCGGGACACTCTGTCGAGAACGGTTTTCGGCTTGGTGTGAGGGGGTAAAAATAGAAAGAAACTAGGAAAGTGTCTGAAAATAAATTCCTTCACGCGTAAACAAAACTCTCCATCCGGGCGGGGGTTTGGAAAGAAATGCATCGAGCGTCCTCCGTCTATTGGGTTTCGAGGGAGTGCATCGGAGTTCGGACGCGCGTACGTGGCCCAAGCAACGACGACAACGACGACGATGCCGATGCTCGTAGGTTGAAGTTTTCTTGGTTCGGGGAGAGTTTTGAGCTGTCCCAAGGCAAGAGATTCCAGCGCTACGCTGAAGGTTTCTTCGCCTAGAAAGGGATGAAGCTGGAAGTGCCTTTTTGCATACTTTCTATTTTGCATACGCCCAAAAACTGGTTACAATAATGAGAAGGTACGTGGTACGGTAGAGCCAGGATTGGTCAATGATGAGCAAAAGAAGATTATAGAGAATTGAGATATTGCAGTCAAAACTGTGAATGGATCAGTGAAGTATCTTCTGCTATTTCTTGTTGATTTATAGTTCAGCCATGTCTTGTGTAGCTGCAATGGCATTTCAACGTCCACTTTCAATCGAACGCGACCATCTCCTCAGCAACTCAATTCAATGCACTTCTCAGAATTCCAATGGGACCTCCCAGACTTTCAGAAGAACCCTTTTCCGTATGCTCATCACAGCAAGCCGAATCCCGAAACATCTGCCAGTAGAGTTCCGTGCAAAGATTTGCAACGCTACACTGAAACCAGAGCGGAAATACACTTTCTGTTTATGTGTACAGAAACAACAGCAGAGCGCGCAACATCTTCAACACAGCAGAACCACAGCATACGCGGCGGTAGAACAAACCGACTTTGAGCCCGTGGAAAGCATATGTGAGATCTTTCGGTACGGGAGGGAAAATCAATCAACCGAACCGTATTCCACTGCCTAGATTGTGCAATCCTTGTCCAAGCGAGAGGCGAAACCCCCGACAGGATGGCGTCGATGGTGTGTCTGTGTTTATCGACGATTCGCTGTATCGCAACCAAAAACCTGTACAAACCGTAGCAGTACCGTAGATGTTCTTAAGATGTCATCCGGAATGATTCTGCCCACATCAGCGGGGTGCATTTCGCGCCGTGTGAGTCATGAATGAAACTCCACACACACGTACAGTTCCACTGTGCTCGCCTTTTAAGCCAGATGGAATCGGTTGGTGAAAGAAGAGATTAAAACAGCTACGGTACGCGGTGGGGCCGGGTAGTTGCACACTGGCATCATTTTCCTGGCCAGACCGAGACACCGAAAAGCTGCGGTGGAAAAACAACGCCCGCCTGGAGCCGCCCGTGTACACGGCGAGCGATTGCATCCGATACGGAGTTTCGTGGATGCTATTTTTGAAACTCCGGGCCTGCCTGATGCCGACGACGGATGGAAATTTAAAATATTTTATTGCACCTAAATGTACACCCTCGGCTGTGTGGAGCCGATTTTGGTGAAGCAAGTCTCCTGCAGCAACATCAGCGCATTCTAGAGGATTGAGCTGGAGGCGAAGGCGAACACGAATTGGCCAGCTCCATCTATACCTTGTGGCACAGTGTTAGGGTGAGAACAATTTGTTCGATGTAAAAAGTGACAAGCTGTCACCTTAAAGAACCGATCATGTGTTTGAAGATGGTAACATAATAGTGATCGTCTAGCGATTGTGATGTGATATCGGACAGGTGACTGTATCTTGTCTTTTCCATCAACTTTTCAACACCGAACCTCGGCTAATGATGGGCGCCAATCCCGGCCAACTGTAGGATGCACATCATGCAAACTTACAGCACTAAACGTACCAAATGTACCGCTTACGTCAACTTCGCACCGAGAAGTGCACCGCGACGAACGACCGACTTTATAGCATCGGCTCCATAAATGGGCACCGAGAATGCATAAAATTGGACCAGTTCCATTTTTGGAATGGGTTTTCGCACGATACTGCCGAACCAAAATCGCGTGCGCCTTAGGGGAGGCGGTGCCACACGTGATGCGTAATCCCCGCACACTCTAACCGGGTCTATATGCTCCTGGTGGCAGGTCATAGGAGCTCCACATGCTCCACTCGCATCACGGTATGGCAGATTTCTGGTACCGCAAGCACACGGTCTGAGATGTTTACATCCCCATCGGTACAACAAACAGTTACGAGTCTCCACGATTGGGGATTTTTTTTTTGTTGCTTCTGTTTACTCACATCAACAATCCAACGAACCTGTGTGTTGAAAATCTCGTTCCCTTCCTTTACATTTTTATTCGGTAAAGACTAATGCGTACAGATTGCTAGAAGCGCTAGTGCACACTGCAGCTGGTAGCATTCATTGTGCAATAAATATCACACTCAGCATGCTTGGAATATATACGAGAGGAGAACCGGCCACCGGGAGAACAGTGACCGAACTTTGAGTGACGAAGATCGCGTGCCAGACCAGGAGTTTCCGATGCTTCCGGGGGGCGAAGACACAAGGCACGCGTGCCACGTTCGCAAGGTTCTTACACGTTGGTTGAATTATCACGCGGAATGTGGATTGCTGTGTCTGCATTTTCCCAATTTCCACCCGTCAAGCGATCAACCGAGCCGTTAGAAGCTGATGATCGCGTCGCAGCGAATCTATGCAAGGCGTAACGTATGTTCGATACATCATCTGGCCGGTTTCCGATACCGATTGTGGTGGAACTTTAACGCATCAACTCATCAGAGAGACATCAAGCCAACCTTAAAGAGGCGGTACTTCCAACAACGCAACCGTTCCAACACTTTGAAGCTATAAATATCGCATAGCATAAGTATCGTACGTGGAGGTGGAAAAAAGTGGAGCAGACGTTCTGCTGACGTTTCCGCTCGCAGTACTGTTTTTGTTCAGCAACGGGATGACGGCGTTTAGCAATCTGGAGAATGCATGTTTGAAGTAGCATACTACTCCACCACCACCAACCAGCACCATCATCAAAGCGGTGCGAGATCTGCTGACAGGAACACCTTCTCCGAGCTACCACTGAAGAGTCTTATTGACCTATTAAATCGGTTTTAACCTCTTGCGCGAAGTACTAGGATAAGATAAATGGAGGTGTGTAGCGTTTAGAACGTTGATAAATTATTTCTACAACTTCGAAGCTACTTGACGCAGTAACACCTCGTCGGTGATCGATTGCTGATCGATCAGTGTTTTGCATTGCTGGGAGTAACTCACTCGACGTTAGTTCACAAAAACCAATTCCATGCTGTGTCAATGTACGCGTGGAGTGGGCTAAAGTCAAATTATAGGTAGCGCTTCCTACGCATCTAGAATATGTCAAAAAATGTTCACTGAAAGTGATATTATAACCCAAACAGCTGATCATCCATCCCATATAGGGCGAAACCGAACGTACCGAAACGTATCAGGTTCCTCTCCGCATCTTGAACTCCCATTCTTAGAGATGCTGTTGTTGTTGTTGTTGTGGGGGACCATTTCTTCAAGATCCCATATCTAGTCATGATGATACGCCCTTACACACACACACTGTCGAGTGGATCGGCCGCTGGTTTTTCTGGGCAACCTGGCACCGGCGATGTACAAACTGTTTACATTCGATTCTTAACATCTAATTTATTTCATATTAATGGGTTGAAAACGAACATACCGTCATACCGTTCGCAGGTCATAACAACGTCTAATGCCCAGGTTTGTGCTGCTGGTGGCAGTCCTACGCGTGGATAAGGGGTAATGACTTATAATTGTTACACATTTCAGAAAGGGTTTGGGAATTGAAAATACCGTACCCTCCACGGACGATCAAGACACGGACGGAGCAAGTGTTTCCTGTAATGGATTTACGAACAGAAACCTGACACCTAGCTGTGTGAGTTGGAGTGATGTGATTGGAAATTGGTGCTACAATGTAACAGAAGCTTCCGCTCATAATTCGTTTGTACGTCTGTGTGCCTGTGATGTAGCGTATTTATGTTGCTACAACTCAATGCCCCTTGATCCGGGACGTAGCATTGAACCGGCTTATCAGCAAACAAACGGTTAAAGTGTGTGTCAACTGACAAGTAACTGGCGCATCTGTCAAAAAGACAGTCAGTATTTTTCAAACACACCGAGCACTGAGATCACTCGCATAATGTTTTGTAACATGCACGGCAATCGATGTTCAAGCCTGGACAATGTCCCAAACCCCGCTAGCTGCAAATAATCATCTTTAGTTATTGTGCAAAACAATCGCAATACCGCCTGGTGCTCTCACGACGAAGATGACGACCACGAGATGGACTCGGGACGGGGTTTGAGCAATGCTAATATTGTGCAGCACACATTCCCCATGTCCACCACAGTAGCAGCATCACCGGGAGAAAAAGGCTGGCATCCACTGAGCTAACAAAATTGCACTCCACTCTAACACAACACGAGCCGAGAATAGCAGATGCATCGCAGTGGCAAGAGGGCAGCGTGAGTGGGGGCAAGAATTTTCGAAAGGAAGCATAACGTCATGGGTCGAAAATAAACTGGAGCAACTGTTAGGAGGCAACGACAAAAACAAGCCCCCTGGATCCCGAACACCACACCGCCATCAAAATGCTCTCGGCATTTGTTTTCGCTCGTTTTGTCGCGCTGTACCATGATTGCAAACTGCAATCATCGGGAGAGTGCATCGCGAGGCTGGTTTGTTGGTTGGGACTGAATGTGCCGGAGAAGATGCAATACCGCTCGACATGGAGCTGTGCAAGGGTTTTGCTATTAGCGTAAGCAAATGAGTTCGTGGGTGTGATGGGTTAGATTTCTATCGTGCGCCCGGGCACAGAGAGCTAGCCGTTCGTGAGGTTTTGGAGAGTGGCTGGAGAGAGCGCTTGTTGGTGACACAAATTGATCCATTTGTTGGGCCGTACACGACGGGTGCCTAAGCCGTTTACGCCTGCCGATCCAGACGAGATATGGGCAAACATAATTAATGCCGATTGGGAGTTGAGCTAATTAATACATTGCATGTAGCATCCTTTTAGACAGCTTACAACACAATGTTAGACATCCCACACGCACACGCGTGGTTCAGGAAATATCTTTAATTTAACCACAACGGCAAGTGAATGCCTGAAATTATGTGGCCAGCCTAGCACGGGACGCGAACAATCGAGCACAATCAAACTCCAACTGTCCTAATTACGTACCCGACACTCGCCGCAAAGATGACGGAACAGAACTTATCACCGTTGGGCGACCGGAAAAGTTCACCGCGAAAGGTTAGCGCTACGTGTGTTAATCAGTTTTTTGTTATACATTACAGCACCACACCGCCTTAGCCATATAAAAGCAAAAGCAGTATAACAAAAAAGCATGAAGCAAGACAACGAAGTCCAGTGATGTCAATGAAAATGTGTACATTCAGACAAACAGGCTAAAGAAAGTGCGGTCGCACTGTAAAACATGCTCCCTGGCTGCTGATAAGCTCCGCTGGACAAAACATTCGCAGCAGCACCGAGGACAGCCGGAGAGGGACTTTCTGGTGGGCAACGATAGTGGGGAGGATTTCATTGCAGAACGATTTCAACGATGGCATGGAACACTAAGCTCCCATGCGGGTCGAATCATCCTTTCGCTCGGTTTTGTGTAGATCACAGCCCGTCGAGGTCGAGAGCCGTCGCCGATAACCTTCCCGAGACCTCTTCACAAAACCTCAACTGGCTGGCGCACACACAACTATGTGGTTTCAGCGTTTTTTTTTTTCTTTTGGGCAGTAGAAATATTTGAAACCACACGAACCAAACATATGGTTTGCATGCGTTGCTATTTCTTCTTGGACCGATGTAGTGAGGTGCAATTTTATGACTCGCTACGAACTATTTCCAAACGCATCGTGCAATAATAAACTCCAATTGCATGACGGGTGAGCAAATATTTTCTCACTACTACCGGCTGTAACTGCCCCCGCGGCAGGATGCACTCGATGGTTATGTGCTTTCCTTCGCCCCCCCCATAAACAACGGCGGAAAGATGGTGATGTCAGCGCGTACTCCCTTCGTCGTACTCACATCCTCACATCATCTGCAGGAATATCTCCGGGTTTTTGGTTATTCTGGCGTTGGAGAAGATGCAATCCCCCAGTTGCGATTGTAATGTAAACTGACCTCTTTGATAGACTGGGGACGACGATAGGCGACGCAATACCAATGAAATAACCCCACCAGAACCTGATGGCGACGAACTTTAATGAATGAATGCATAGATGCGCAAAGATCACTGATCTTTGCATGTTTAATCGAGTGCTGATAGGGCGTTGTAAAACAATCGTCGATTGAGTATGGCTCTGCCCGCCCACAAAATCTCCTCGATGCAGCAAAGCAAATAAACAACCAGTAATGAGTTTTCCAAACTTTCCGCCAATCTTGACAAATTGATGCACTGCACCCGATGACGACAACGACGACGATGCAATCTTCAGACACATCGCCAGACAAACCAGAGTCCGGCACAGATTGTGCTACTTTGTGCCAAACGAGCTAAACGGAGCCAGTCGACGGGGCAGTGTGAATGGCACCGGGATTAATGTAATTTCTGACACCGATGGCAAGAAGAAGATGGCACGCCATTTGCACGCATTAATTAATTGCCAACCTCTCGGCCAGATGACAAGGCAGGACGATGATCAGTGTGGAGCAAGACACGCAATATCTCACGCAACAAATGGTAGCACCAGATTGTCTGGCGTGATAGGGGGGCGCCTAGGCCTGCTTGCTGATGTTGATCCAATTCTTCATTTGCCACGTGCCACGACCGTAGAGATCAGTTGCGCTCACAGCGCTTAATCGCTCGGTAGGTAGGTTGTGGATGACGCGGAGAACACAATGTCTTCATTATCGTGTTGTGCCACCAATTCAATTCCAGCCAATCTGGCTCAATTGGGCGAGTGATGTTACTATGCGGAAGTAGGAAGCGTCGCTTGACGAGCTAGGATAATGAATAGACCGTGGAGATGGAGGAGGGAGTGTTCCTTCTGTGCACTGGTTGGCATCTTTTGAGTAAATCTGTGATCTCATGTGGCTCATAACTTCTTGCATCATTTTCGCTAAGAATGATTTGCTTCATTGGCTGAACTAATTTAAAGCTTTGAAACTAAGCATTTCAACACTGATCCAAGACACACACACAGTGAGACTGTTAAACCGACACTGGCAGAGGCATCTTCACCACCGATAACCTTTGCCCAATCTCTGTATCGCTTAGCGAACCGCGCACAAAACAAAAAAATCATGCCAAATCTGGAAATAGCAGAACTAAGCTACTCCCCAGTACTCCACGAGAATCCAGAGTAAAAAAATAATTTAAAATAATTACAGCAACAAATGCTGGCCGCTGATAAAGCCAGCGCGGCGCGGCACCAACACTGAGGAGCAAATTGTGCGAGACGTTGTGCGATTAAATTCATTCTTCCCTCATCCACCCTAAAACTTCTTCTCCGATGACTTCTCCCGGGAGATGTTCGCTTGCTGCGCCAAAGTCCTGTGTATGCCTCGGGTTCGGTTATTCTATAATCAATGCCAGCGTCTTAGCGGTCCCGGGTCCTTGGTGCGCTACATTTCGGATGCTTTAATTTCCACTTATCAAATTCCATGCTGTCGAGACGGCGTGCGAGCGCACATTCCTGTCATGCTACTGTGGCCAATCGCTTTAAACCATTTACGACGCGCTCCAATGAAATGAAACACCTCCGGGTCGTTTGTAAGCCCCTTTGAAGTGAGCTCGGTGAGCTAGCCTGAATGTTTGCGGCAGTTTTGCATCGTAGAATTCAAAGAAATGAAAAACTAACACCACCTCCTCGGGGTCTGAAGTGAAGAAGCACACACACCAAAAAGGGGTTTCGTTAGCACAAACGGACATGAACCCATGATGCTCCCAGTAGGATGGGATGGTAAATGTGGGAAAATGTTGCAACTATTTGCAGTGAAAGCCGGTTCGGAGGGTATTGGATTCGTACAAACAAACTTCGCTTTCGATAGAAAAAAAACCATCAGGTCCTTGATACGTCTTAGTCATCTCTTGGAAAAACGGGACCATTGATGTCACCGTTTATTTTAAGCCACTCCAGTAAGGCGAACAATCAAAACTGGCTAGAGTAGATATTCTTCGTCCGCTAATGTTTGGATGTGAAGCTCTTAGAAGACGGCGACGACACTGGAAGAAACCGTCGTCACATTGTTGCGCAGCCTCGTTCGTAACATACTTTGTAAGCCGTCTTGGCGTATCCGACTTCCGGACGGAAGCGGGACACGACATCCGCGAGATTTCATGCTCCCGCCAACCAACCAACCAAACCAAGCAGCTGTGCGGCTCGGTGTTGTAAAGGCTAGCCGTTTCGCTTCTTATCACTGTTCGCGCCCTTTCCCCAGCTTTGCACGCTCCCCCACCCCCGGCTCCAAACGGTCAGCTCAAGCATCCCACTGGCACAGCATCCCACTGGCAGAACGAGACGGCAAGCGTTAAAAATAACACTTCAACTTTAACCTCATTACGCGAGCAGCGCTCACGATTACCGAGAATTGTGCGTTGGCACGACAGTTGGCTGTCGCTACTACACAGCCGCGGCCCCGGAAAGCCCGGGATCCATTGGCAAACGGGGCCGTTCACAGACTCGCCAACCGTTTCCCCGTTTGATAAGACACCCGTGATTCGTGGTGGTGGTGTGAAGCGCTGAATCGGATATTACTGAACACGATGATCGTGAGCGTTGGGTTGGAATGGGGGTATGAGGATGGCAAAAAAAGGAATGAGTAAGGTTTTGAAGTAGAGTACATATGCTCCACAAGGGTGGTAATGGAGCGGAGGCGATCCAATTTCGTGGGTCAGAAATGATGAGAAAGCAAACCGTGTGCAGCAGCACGAGGTTGGCAAACAAAATTCCGAATAGCGATGGGACAGGACATGTGGAATGATTTGTCTGTTCTGACAGCTGGTGTGACAATCGTTTCGGATAAGATTGTAAGTTATAAAGTCGTATTTTGAGAAATACTGAAACATTTATAATGTCTTTCTTACAGATTTTGACGACTAACGATTGTTTTTCGCCTTGAAGCCAAAAAGTGATAACAGAGTATAGACTCATAGACTCAACTCAAGGGAAAGAAGAGGAAGACGTGTAGTCTCTAATGGTGAAGTCACAAGGATCCAAAAGATAAAATTTGTACCTCGGATTAGAAAATATTTCCATCTCAACACAATAACAACAGCAACAGAAGAGTGGGATATTCACATTAAGTAATCTTGTCTTTGCAAAACGAGTTAAGCGCAATTACGTTCACGTTCATACAAGCTTCATAACTTCATTCAAGCTTTCTAGGGACATCTAGGGAGAGTACCGCCACACATTTGATGCGGCGCGGCGAGACCCCGAGAATCGAACAACGACCGACCTTCTCCAGAACTGTCGCGCCTACCATTAGACCACCATCCCGTAGACCAGATGACAAAGTAGGGCAGCAATATAAGCAGTCTACATCCATGCAACCAATAGGAAACAAAAAAAGGCGCCAATGCGTGCTTCAAGAGCGAACTGGTACAGCGCGCGGAAATGTAATCTACACCAGCTTTCACATTTATTGCACCATACTTTAAACGAGCGCGAGGAAATCTGATAAATGCAAGCTGAAAATCTGTACCAACACGATTGAAAAGGTGCCAGCAATAATTTTTATAACATTATGTACGAAATTTCGTACAAAAAATGATCAAGCAGATCTTGATTTTTGGCATACTCAAACACTTTCATGATTAGTTCTTGCTATGAAATTATCCAACATCGTGTTGTTACCTCAGTCAGTGATAGGATGCTTTCATTTTGTTCTAAACCAAATATGATACATACAAGTGTAATTAGAGGCATGATTGAACTGGACTACTTATAACATATTCATCTTTTCATAAAATAAAATCCATTTCCTTTGCAATACAAGATAAACACAATAAAACAAACTGAATAAAAATAATCTTAAACATCAGTTTAAAGGATAATCCTCTAAATAGCAGACTTTCCTTTGGCATGAATAATACATATATTAATTAGGAAATAAATCTTTAACAAATTAAACATACCGCTGCCGTTGATGGCTGTATTATCAGAAGCACCGAAGTGACGAAAAGCGCCACACCGCGCGTCACCGACCCAGCAGAGCTTCGGCGCCTCCGTTGGACGATGTCCTTACGTTCCAGACCCCCCGTGAGCGTGGGGTCCGCGGGCCACAGCATGGCTCTCCGTTTTTGTGCCGACGCGCACACTATTCGCTGTTCGATTCGATTCGTTTTTGCAACGACGACTACTGTCCCAAACGCCGGAAGCTTCTGCCGCACATGCACACGCGATCTGTCAAATGGTTGCTTGAAATGATTCCTTCCAACGAGGGCGAAGGATCAACAGCAACACTGTAGGAATGTGGTTGGGAATGCTCTCTCCACACACAAACGTACACACACGCACGACACTCTCACTTAGGGGGCCAATATTTCCAAGTTCAAATGCTTGTCGCGTGAGCCCAGAGCGCTCTGCTCCGAGCCACGAAGAAAGCCTGGCTGGCTGGCGGTCGCTGGAAAATTACAACACCCCGACGAGGCGCTTTATGGTGCGCACACGGACACGAACGGGCGACAAACGACGCCTCGATCCAACAGCAAACACACGCGCGCGCGCTCCGATCGAATGTTCTGAACGTTCGAATCGCTACTAACGGGCCCGGTCCGGGCGGTAACATTTTCTTGCCATCTTGCCGGCTCAGCCCCGTCCCGGTCCGGTGCCGCACGCGTCCCGCTGCAGGCCGCGCGCGCACAACCGCGACCCGAGCGCGACCCGAGCACGGCCCGACTGCGACCCGCACCGGTTCGGGCGTGCGAGTGCGGCTCCGGCCAGTGCCAAGAGCTCGAGAAAATTGCCGAGATCGTCTGGTAGTCAGTACACTGTGGACGATCGGACGCGCTGGATCGGTAGCTGTGGTAGCCGTCAAACTGCTGCGCCCTGGTGTGGTGGTCCCGACCCGTAGGCACTTTGGACAATTGTTCCAACTCCACACACACACACACACACATACCCACATTATTCCCTCCGACTTAGCCTTAGTGTTTGCTGCGGTGTGAGGGGAGTTACCGACGTACTCGGTGTAGATCGTCTCCGGGACTCCACAGACCCACAGTTGGCAGGCTTCTTGGGTTGGGAGTTTCGTGAGCGGTGAAAGGGGCCCAGTAGTGTTCGGGGGTTTCGGGCAAGATTTTTGCCTTCTTGCCGTCGCTGCGCAGAACCGAAGAAGGAATTGAGTGATCTTGCAGTCGGGTTGTGCCAGCCAACCATCCGGAAGAGGGGCAAGAATACGCAGTGATACTCGTCGTAGTGAACCCCAGTGATTTAGGTGTTGTGTGATCTTCGTTGGAAGTGATTTCTCAGAGCGATTTTCTGGGTGATGTGCCTGGAGTTGATTTGTGTGAATTTTCAGACATTTAAGATCTGCGGAGTTTTGAGCAAGAATTGAACGAAATTCATGCAGATCTATGACTTGTTGATTTAGCATTAGTATGTTTCTCACGAACCCGTCCATACAACATTTTTCAACATCTCCATCCCTCTCTTGTTTGAAATTCTTCTTCTTTCTTGAATTTCTTGGATTATTCAATTAGTTGCACATTTTTTCACAGAAAACTGCAAATACGCGACTTTGTGACTTTGAGAGATGCGAGATTTGTGGATCGCTAGAGTTCTGGTGAATAATGGCATATCTTTCCAATATTTTTTTAGGATCGTATAATTATTAAACCCAGCCGAGGCTTTATTCTTATCGATCTAATCTTTTGCGTGATTATTATCTAATTTATCGTACAACTTAATTTCTCATTCCCAAAGTGATTCCAGTGTTCAATTTCGCTCGAATTTTCTCACCACGGAAAATACGGAGTAGATAAGCAAGAATCGAAACGACTACTAAAACCAAATAATACATTGTGATATATTGACCGATCGTGTCTGTTATGCAAAGCAAGCGTGAGATAGAAAGTGTTTAGTGTGTTTGTATGTGTGTGTGTGTCCGGAAGTGTGAACAACGGCAAAACAGTGTAATTTTTTGTAGCAAAATCGAAAGTGTTTGAGAAAAAAGAATAAGATCTGCTACGTTCGCACTGCAGCCTGTAAAGTGAAAATAAGGTTTGACCCAACAACAACAAGTGCGCATCCCAGTCACGAAGTGGTTCCCGCACGGTGCTGATCAGTACGATCCCGCGTGCCATCTACAAGCCAAGCTGGCTAATACTCGCTGCTAGTCGTCCCTCTGCTACATCGGCCCTGCCTCGTAGGGCTGTGCGGTCAGGGCCACCATCACAATGGGGACCCGAATAAAATGGTAAGCGTAAGAGCTGATGTCACACAAACACGTACGAGAACGAACAGCGCCCTGTTGGTTACCACGCTGACCAGAACCGTCGCAGCATATCCCTGCGCGTCTTACGTTACGTACGGCCTCCTGCTGCTTCTTTCTTTCCCGAAACCATTCCCTGACCGTCTCCGGTCGGATTACGCTGAGTGGGTCAAATGAGTGGAATAGTCCCGGGCGTGCTAGTATCCCCCCCCCCCTCCTTGTCCTGTCCTATTTCTGCATACTCCCGTCGGTTGCCACGGCACGACTGCCCTTTTTACGGCGGCTCTGCTGGGCTGGAAGAATGTAGCCTTTTATTAATTTGCTTGTTGTGGCAAAATTATCGTCAACATGCGGCAAGAGGGCGAAACTGTTTTCTAACAGTGGGGTATTCACTTTGGTTTTAAAACATATCATATAATCATGAGCTGTCTGGTTTTTGCTTGCAAACTAACATGTTGTTGTGCAGCTTTGGTTAAATAAAATACAAACCAGTGTTTCCAGAGAAACGCTGAAAAAGGGGAAAAAAGCGACGGTACATTTCATGATGCATTGGTAAAGAAAGTATGTTTGGACAAACATTTAATTGATCGACAAAAAATACACATTTCATGTTTCAATAGCTCAAACAGTGCCATTTCCATCAATTGGATGATTGTTAGGGATGATTTCGTACAAACTTCTGGAAAATTACTTACTATAGCGATCCTAGGACCTTGAGTTTCATCTATTACAGATGATCACACAGAGTTAGAAAACTGCCATGGAACGAAAGGAACATTCACAAAAGTTGCGGAATCGATGTCATACATTTTAAGGTCAAGTAGGAACGGTGAGAAAAATGAAAATAAAAATCAATCATTCAAAAATACTGGGTCTGCGTTGGCTACAGATTCAGAATCAATGTGACCATAGTTCAGGGAAAAATACTTTAGTGATTAGTCTGTCTGAATGCAGATGACTTATAGAAAAATGGATTCAATCAGCCAATTTCAGTAGCCTCTAAATTAGTTATTAGAATTGAATAGAAAGTAAATTCAGTTAGAGTTAGAATTTTAATAATTTGATTGCTATTTCTGAGACGTTTGTAATGTTTCTTTATGTCCAAGAAACGTGAAATATGTCTATAAACAATATGGCTAAAACAAAATATCACAGCTTTTAAATTGAACGACTTTTGCCCGTTTTACCCGTACTTTAAGTTATTTACTATCGTAGATAAGGATTTTGGACAAAACATTATAATTAATATTACATGTTGCACAGAACATGCTGAGTTTGGTACTAGAATGCTTTAGTTAGTTCATAAGTACCGAGCCATAACGTATTTAGAGATCGTCTTTTTCTTTTTTGACAATTTGAACTAATTTTTAACTCAGAATGCCCTCTACTTGGATGTTAGATTTTTCAACTCTCTAATAAAATTATCCTACTTCAAGATCAGAAGATAGGAAAGGTTTTTGATATTGGATTTTCGCATGATAATAGATTATGTATCAAAACCAATTCCCCTGAGAGGACTCGTCATATTAAAGATTTTAATAAACAATAAACTGACTCAATATTACGCCCTACACTGATGACTACCCTAAGACCTTCAAGAGTCATAAGAAATAGGCCAAACTGGGACATACGTAATTTATCTAGCCTAAATTAATCTGCCACCACGAGCACTGTCCCAAGACCACCCGCCCACCATCTGACCCGCCGACGGTCAATGAACTGTCGTCGCTTTTCTTTTATCGAATTCTGCACACAGGCGATCGGACATCCGATCCTGTACATGAAAAAAAAACCCTAACGCCCAGAGCGCAACATATCTCGACGTCACTTCCTGAAGTAGTCGCCCCTGCCGACTCAGAAAAACGAAAAGAAGTACGAAAAAAGATTGCCTCTCGAACACTGTTCCTCCACGATGGCGTTGCGTCACATCCCGCATGAGCGCGAAGGAAAAGGCTATCAGGAAAGGGCCCTGGCGCACCGATAAGCCGCCGACGAGTCCGGCCTGCGAGCACATGCGAGTCCAAGCCCGCCATACCCGTAGGAGCGAGCGTGTTTCAGTTTTTAGCGCTACTCGACTCTGATAATGGCCGGCGCACATCGGCCGGTTATGAATGAGAGCCGCTCGTCAGCTCGGTTGGCGGCTCTGACCATCGCTTCACGCCTTGTAAAACAGCGGCTTTTTTTGACAGCCGCTTCACACCCATGATCAATAGATGCTGATGCTTTCTCTTCTCCACGCTTGCAGGTTAGTCACTACCTCGCTGGTAGTTTGGTTCGGACAACAGACGTACGCGGTAAGTTCGGGCTGGAAGACAGACGATCGACCGGTTCGTCTGAACGTAACATCTGTTCTTTGCCGCTCCCTCTCATTCCACAGCAATTCTGGGCGTCCAGCAACAACAATGACAACTCCGGCGTCGGACTGTTTAAGCGACAGGAGCAGGAATATCCACGACAGCTAGCGCCACAGATCGACCCGAGCTACAGCATAATGGACACGGCCAGCGGACCACAGGGACCACCGGGAAAGAACTGCACCTCCGGCGGCTGCTGCTTGCCGAAATGTTTCGCCGAGAAGGGCAACCGCGGCCTGCCCGGACCGATGGGGCTGAAGGGTGCGAAGGGTGTGCGCGGGTTCCCCGGGTCGGAGGGTTTGCCGGGCGAGAAGGGCACCAAGGGCGAGCCGGGCCCGGTCGGGCTGCAGGGCCCGAAGGGCGACCGGGGCAGGGACGGTTTGCCCGGCTACCCGGGCATCCCCGGCACGAACGGTGTGCCGGGTGTGCCGGGAGCACCTGGGCTGGCCGGTCGGGACGGTTGCAACGGCACGGACGGTCTGCCCGGTTTGTCCGGGCTGCCGGGAAATCCGGGCCCCCGCGGTTACGCCGGCATCCCCGGCACGAAGGGCGAGAAGGGCGAACCGGCGCGGCATCCGGAGAACTACAACAAGGGCCAGAAGGGCGAGCCGGGCAACGATGGACTGGAAGGACTGCCGGGGCCGCAGGGCGAGGTAGGACCGCGCGGTTTCCCCGGCCGACCCGGCGAAAAGGGTGTCCCCGGAACGCCCGGTGTGCGGGGCGAGCGGGGCGACAAAGGCGTGTGCATCAAGGGCGAGAAGGGCCAGAAGGGCGCGAAGGGCGAGGAGGTGTACGGCGCCACGGGCACGACGACGACCACTGGACCGAAGGGCGAGAAGGGCGACCGCGGCGAGCCGGGCGAACCGGGCCGATCCGGCGAGAAGGGACAGGCCGGCGACCGGGGGCAGGTGGGCGAGCGAGGCCACAAGGGCGAGAAGGGTTTGCCTGGACAGCCGGGCCCGCGAGTAAGTATAGAATGACGGCGCTAGCGCCATCTGGCGATCGGTACGGGTACTAACAGACACACACAACTTCTTTTGCGTGCTGCACATTGCCTACATCTAGGGGCGCGACGGTAACTTTGGACCGGTGGGCCTGCCCGGCCAGAAGGGTGACCGCGGCTCGGAAGGACTGCACGGACTGAAGGGCCAGAGCGGACCGAAGGGAGAGCCGGGACGGGACGGCATTCCGGGCCAGCCCGGTATTGCTGGGCCGGCCGGTGCGCCCGGCGGCGGCGAAGGACGACCCGGGGCGCCCGGTCCGAAGGGACCGCGCGGCTACGAAGGACCTCAGGGCCCGAAGGGCATGGACGGATTCGACGGAGAAAAGGGCGAGCGGGGACAGATGGGCCCGAAGGGCGGCCAGGGTGTGCCTGGCCGGCCCGGTCCCGAAGGTATGCCGGGCGACAAGGGCGACAAAGGCGAGTCGGGATCGGTCGGTATGCCGGGACCGCAGGGCCCGCGCGGCTACCCTGGCCAGCCCGGACCCGAGGGTCTGCGCGGTGAACCGGGGCAGCCGGGCTATGGCATTCCCGGACAGAAGGGTAATGCCGGTATGGCTGGGTAAGTGAAATATCTTGTGCGTTTACACTTGGTGAGATGAGTTACTCTAACTCAGATTAGAGCACTCAGGACTCTAATTTAGATTAGTGAATCGGAATGAATCTTCAAAGTTCTTTTTTGAACCTAAATCTCAATCTTACAGATTCGTGGATCTTCAAAAATTAATAAGTCTCCGAAATTCTAGAATATCTTACGATTAATGTATCTATATAGATTCATGAATATCTATAAAGATTCATGAATGAGTAATTTTTTTAAAGATTCATGAATCCCCAAAGATTCATAAGGCTTCATATTTGACGAATCTTCAGTAATCTCTCTCTGAAGACTTCATCTCTTTTTTGTTCCTTCATCGCTCTCCACAGCTTAACTTCACAGTTTGCATCGATGTTGAAGCAAAGTGAATACATTCGCTAATATATGACCTGTCGAATTTGAACATTATTGACAGTTGTCGAATGTCAGCAAAACAATTTTAAAAGCTCAAGATTGAGTTCAGCCGTCAAAATTTAATAGGCGCAATATGATTTTTCAAACTCACTAAGTGTTTTTCAACGGCCTTGCATCAAATTTAACTACGTATTTGAGGGTGTTTAATTGTAATCAATGCTTTTATGCGTTGATGCGTTTTAGCGTTATATTTATCAAACACAACAGAAATATTGTAAAAATGAGGATTTTCTGTGCAAAAAGCTACGAGCACTAGCGCATCCTCAGAAAATCCTCATTTTTACAATAAATACGTAATATGTCATACACATTATAGTAAAACGCATTATAGCATTGATTTTAATCCAAAATTCTCAAAATCCATGATTGTATTCACAAAACAATTGAAAAGGTCTCTGAAAAACACCTTGAGCGTTTGAAAAATCATATTGCGCCTGTAAAAATAGCATTAGTGCGGAGAAACCACAACTTTTGACAGCTAAACTGAATCTCGAGCTTCTGAAATTGTTTTGAAGACATTCGATTCAGGCTTGTAAAACCCTGTATCCCTTTTATTTGTGCATAGTGGTTTCATGATGTATCCAATGTTTTATCCGTATCCGTAGTTTCCTACAGTAACGTTCAAACATAGATCACATGGTTAAATACTGAATCTTTTATCTCGTTCTTTTGAACTTTTCATTGAAGATTCGGGAATCTTTTGAGGCCCATATAAATCATTAAAGATACAATAAGCTTCTGAAATCAATGAAATCTTTAAAGATTCGATTCAAGATTAAATCTTCATCATCAGAAATTCATAGATTCGAGAAATTTGTGAAGCACATATCTAATTTACAAACAAACAAACCATATTTAACCCATAATGTTCACTTCCACTTCAGATTCCCCGGACTGAAGGGACAGAAAGGCGAGCGTGGCTTCAAGGGTGTGATGGGTACGCCCGGTGACGCAAAGGAAGGACGCCCGGGAGCGCCAGGACTACCAGGACGTGATGGCGAAAAGGGCGAACCCGGCCGTCCGGGACTCCCCGGAGCGAAGGGCGAGCGCGGTCTTAAGGGAGAGCTCGGTGGACGCTGCACGGACTGCCGGCCCGGACTGAAGGGCGACAAAGGCGAACGCGGTTATGCCGGCGAACCAGGCCGCCCGGGAGCGAGCGGTGTGCCGGGCGAACGAGGATACCCCGGTATGCCGGGCGAGGACGGAACACCAGGACTGCGCGGTGAGCCAGGCCCCAAGGGAGAGCCGGGTCTGCTCGGTCCCCCGGGCCCATCGGGAGAGCCGGGTCGCGATGCGGAAATACCAATGGATCAGCTGAAACCCATCAAGGGCGACAAGGGCGAAGCGGGCGAAAAGGGTCTGATGGGCATCAAGGGCGAGAAAGGATTCCCCGGACCGGTCGGACCGGAGGGCAAGATGGGACTGCGCGGCATGAAGGGCGACAAGGGGCGACCGGGCGAGGCGGGCATTGACGGAGCGCCCGGCGCGCCGGGCAAGGACGGTCTGCCCGGCCGGCACGGACAAACGGTCAAGGGTGAACCGGGCCTGAAGGGTAACGTGGGCTACTCGGGCGACAAGGGCGACAAGGGCTACTCCGGGCTGAAGGGTGAGCCGGGCCGGTGCGCCAGCATTCCGCCGAACCTCGAGGAAGCGATCCGTGGACCGCCAGGCACGCAGGGCGAGAAGGGCGCCCCCGGCATTCAGGGAATTCGCGGCGACAAGGGCGAAATGGGCGAGCAGGGACGGACGGGCATGCAGGGTAATGCTGGGCCGCCGGGAGCACCCGGGCCGGTAGGACCGCGCGGACTGACGGGACTGCGGGGCGAAAAGGGTAATACGGGACCGCTGGGACCGCCGGGTGCGCCTGGCCGTGACGGTATGCCCGGAGCACCGGGGCTGCCCGGCTCGAAGGGTGTCAAGGGTGATCCGGGCCTGTCGATGGTGGGTCCGCCCGGCCCGAAGGGTAACCCGGGCCTGCGAGGACCGAAGGGCGATCGGGGCGGCATGGGCGATCGGGGCGATCCGGGACAACCCGGCTCCGTGGGCTATCCGGGCGAAAAGGGCGATTTGGGCATTCCGGGACAGCCTGGCTTCCCGGGCGAAGTGGGACCGAAGGGTGAACCAGGACCGAAGGGACCGGCGGGACACCCTGGCGCACCGGGCCGACCCGGTATGGACGGTGTGAAGGGTTTGGCCGGTCTGAAGGGTGACGTTGGCGCACCGGGCGTGATCGGCCTGCCCGGCCAAAAGGGCGAAATGGGCCAGGCGGGTAACGACGGGCTAAAGGGCTTCCAGGGCCGCAAGGGAATGATGGGAGCACCGGGCATTCAGGGCGTACGAGGACCGCAGGGCGCGAAGGGCGAACCGGGCGAAAAGGGCGATCGGGGCGAAATCGGCATGAAGGGACTGATGGGACAGACGGGCCCGCCCGGTATGCTCGGACCGAAGGGAGACAAGGGTCTGGCCGGGCTGCCGGGACCGGCCTGCCTGCCCGGACTGTCGGGCGAAAAGGGCGACAAGGGATACACCGGACCGGAGGGACCGCCGGGCGAACCGGGTGCCGCGTCGGAGAAGGGCCAGAAGGGTGAGCCGGGCGTACCGGGACTGCGCGGTAACGACGGACTGCCCGGGTTGGAGGGACCGTCCGGACCGAAGGGTGATGCGGGCGTGCCCGGCTACGGTCGACCTGGGCCGCAGGGCGAAAAGGGTGACGTTGGCCTGACGGGCATCAATGGGCTGCCGGGCTTGAACGGGGTGAAGGGCGACATGGGCGTCCCTGGATTCCCGGGCGTGAAGGGCGACAAGGGTACGACCGGATTGCCGGGTGTGCCTGGTGCACCGTGCATGGACGGACTGCCCGGAGCGGAAGGTCCCGCTGGTCCGCGCGGGTACGACGGCGAGAAGGGCTTCAAGGGCGAACCGGGCCGCATCGGCGAGCGGGGCGAACTGGGCGAAAAGGGTGACCAGGGACTAATGGGACCGGTGGGGCTGATGGGACGCAAGGGTGACCGTGGTGTGCCGGGCTCGCCCGGTCTGCCAGCTACCGCGGCCGCCATCAAGGGCGACAAGGGTGAGCCGGGCTTCCCAGGTGCTATCGGGCGTCCGGGCAAGGTCGGTGCACCGGGCCTGCCGGGCGACATGGGCACCAAGGGCGAGATGGGCATCCAGGGGCTGCCCGGACTGCCCGGACCGGCCGGACTGAACGGGCTGCCGGGCATGAAGGGCGACATGGGACCGATGGGCGAAAAGGGCGACTCCTGCCCGGTGGTGAAGGGCGAAAAGGGTCTGCCGGGCCGGCCGGGCAAGATGGGCCGCGACGGGCCGCCCGGCCTGCTGGGCGAAAAGGGCGACAAAGGACTGTCCGGCCTGCCCGGTCCGATGGGACCGCCCGGACCGCCCGGCCCGCTTGGCCGGCAGGGCGAAAAGGGTGACCGAGGTGATTCCGGTTTGATGGGCCGCCCCGGCAAGGACGGACTGCCCGGACCGCAGGGCCAGCGGGGGCTGCCGGGACCGCAGGGCGAAAAGGGCGACCAGGGACCGCCAGGATTTATCGGGCCGAAGGGCGAGCGGGGCGAACGGGGCCGGGACGGAATGAACGGGCTGAACGGGCCGCAGGGACTGAAGGGTGACCGGGGCATGCCGGGACTGGAGGGCGTGGCCGGTCTGCCCGGTATGGTGGGCGAGAAGGGTGACCGCGGTCTGCCCGGTATGGCCGGCCTGAACGGTGCCCCGGGCGAGAAGGGCCAGAAGGGTGAGACGCCACAGCTGCCCCCGCAGCGCAAGGGACCGCCCGGGCCGCCCGGATTCAACGGACCGAAGGGTGACAAGGGCATGCCAGGGTTGGCCGGACCGGCCGGCATTCCGGGCGCTCCCGGTGCGCCGGGCGAGATGGGACTGCGCGGATTCGAGGGCGCGCGCGGCCTGCAGGGACTGCGCGGTGACGTTGGACCCGAGGGACGGCCAGGACGCGACGGTGCGCCGGGTCTGCCCGGGCCGAAGGGTGAGCCGGGCCGGGACTGCGAGTCGGCACCGTACTACACCGGCATCCTGCTGGTGCGGCACAGCCAGTCGGACGAGGTGCCGATGTGCGAGCCGGGCCATCTGAAGCTGTGGGACGGCTACTCGCTGCTGTACGTCGACGGCAATGACTATCCGCACAACCAGGACCTCGGTTCGGCCGGTTCCTGCGTGCGCAAGTTCTCCACGCTGCCCGTGTTGGCCTGCGGACAGAACAACATCTGCAACTACGCGTCCCGCAACGATCGGACATTCTGGCTGTCGACGTCCGCGCCGATTCCGATGATGCCGGTGACCGAGAACGAGATGCGCCCGTACATCTCGCGGTGCACGG
Source organism: Anopheles quadriannulatus (assembly GCA_000349065.1). Classification (NCBI taxonomy): domain Eukaryota; kingdom Metazoa; phylum Arthropoda; class Insecta; order Diptera; family Culicidae; genus Anopheles; species Anopheles quadriannulatus. The sequence goes on from KB667655.1 coordinate 986,708, forward strand.
TCTGTGAGGCACCGACCAACGTGATCGCGGTGCACAGCCAGACGCTCCATATTCCGGAATGTCCGAACGGATGGGACGGCCTATGGATTGGCTACAGTTTCCTAATGGTAAGTACAAAAACTCTGTTCTTTAACATGATCAAACTTTTCATCATTTCATGCTCACCTTCTCTCTCTATCTCTTTCCATCTTGCAGCACACTGCCGTCGGCCACGGTGGCGGTGGCCAGTCACTGTCCGGGCCGGGCTCGTGCCTGGAGGACTTCCGCGCCACACCGTTCATTGAGTGTAACGGTGGCAAGGGCCACTGCCATTACTACGAAACGCAAACCTCCTTCTGGCTGGTTTCGCTCGAGGACCACCAGCAGTTCCAGCGGCCGGAGCAGCAAACGCTCAAGGCCGGCAACCTGCTTAGCCGAGTATCTCGGTGCCAGGTGTGCATCCGCCGCTGAGCTGCCGAGTAGGATTAGGATTTGGTCGTCTCTTTTTGTACCTCCCCTTCTCCTCTCTCCTTCAAAATCTTTTTCCCCCCTTTTCCCTTGGGACCACGGGACGGGCGTTGCGGTGCCACTCAGCTTCGGGGGTTCACAGTGCTTACGAATTCAAATTTCCGTTTCCCGACGCTTGACGTTGTCCACACCATTGCCTTTCGCAAATGCCTGGGGCCTTACTCAACAACAGAACAAGATTTCACACACACACACAGTAACACTATCCGGGAGCGGGTCGAAATGAACGAAACGATGGGAGGCTCGCGGATTAAATTATTTACAACGAAGAAAAGCAACTGCTTGTTCAAGAACTACCAAAAACACAAACGAACGCCCGCGCATGCATTTAGCAGACACTGTAGGACGCAAAACAACCAAATATCAAAGTAACCAGAGTTAACAGAGGGTCAATACAAACAAGAGAGCGATAAACACGAGAACACATTGACAGAAAGTGCACAAGTGTCCGTTAAAACGTTAATTATTAATTGCCATACTTCCTTCGCTAAAGGTAGCAATGTTTCCGTACCGTCAGAAAGGGTTTTAGACTGTCTATATGTGTTTGTAGTAAACAGTGTTTTCCATAATCTTCCCATTTTCCAATAGCTCTTTATCTCACCCATGTGTATTTGTGTTTTTTACGATCTAGGAATGTTCCAATAATGTGATTCCGTAGCTAGCCAAAAGAAAGTAACACCAAAACTGCCACCGCTAAGCAACCTTCCATGGAAGCATTTTCCTTTCTCCTACCTACTCCCTCCCCCCCTCCTTCCTATACTCAAACACTGTCTAGGGTAGTGATGAGGCGCGTTCAAATACATAAGTTCCAGTGTGCCATGCAATTAGAAGAAGAATTAGGAGAAAACAGACAAACGCCCGCTTTACCATGGGAAGCCTGGCAGTTGAAATAGGTCTTTCCAAACGAAAAAAAAGAGAACAAACTACTAACCCGAACCATGATATCCATGACATGTTCTGTTTTTCCTCCAGCCTTCCTTATCCAATTACTTTTGTAACCGAAGCGAATAAACAAAATTATCATTTCAAATTGACACCCAACACAGTCACTGCTGCTGCTTCTGCCCGCAAGATTCAGCCACTGCCATCGTTCTGTGTGCTTTCAGCAGTGAAACTCGTTAAACAAAAATCTAAAAAAATGGAAAAGCTGATCCCTTTCTGCCCCTACCGTTTCGAGTAGTAGTTTTGTTTTAATATTATATGGCGCTATAAATGTAACAGTAACAGAAAAGCGATAAGAAATGTGAAATAAACGTCTTACCATTAGAAACCCTGCCGGGTCGGTCGTTGTTGATCATTATGGTTTCAGCATGCACCGTTTGCACCGTCAACAGAAGCGTTGGGAAGATTTGTAATGCCATTCCAGTTCCGCATGCACCGTCAACAGAAGCGTTGGGAAGATTTGTAATGCCATTCCAGTTGGCTTTCCGCCTCAATGTCCTAAAAGTCTATCCATCTAAGCGTGTTCATGATATCACGATGAGTTTAATGTTTGCTTACCCACGAGAAAGGATTTGCCGCTTATTGCCAGAAAGGCTCCTGGGATGCCATCGTCCTCTGTCCTTCACGAATGATGATTCATTATCATGAAATGAGGATATTTTGTTTAAAATTTACACTAAATCAAAAAAACATCACATTGAAGACGTATAAATTCAACTTAAGTATGTTTAAAGTTTAATATACCGTCGATTTTCACCTCGTAGAACACGAAACCAAACACAACGGCGGATGAAATCCCACTGAAAATCAACAAACCGTTTGTCAGTCGCCGCCGTCTCTGTTCAAGCACTGAACTACGCGCTGTAGATGCGTTCAATTTTGCAGCGCGCTGTCAATTCAACTGACAGCACAACAACAATACCAGCTCACAGCCTTTTGTTTACAATCGAACCACTGCGAAAGGCAGTGGAATAATTTCGGTAACAAGTTTGTATATTTTATTCCTCTACCCCCTATCTAATTCATTCCCCTCCCCGTGCTACTTGCAGTCGACCATGAGGATACGGAAACACGTGCTGCCCCGCACGCTGCAGGACGCGGTCGCGACCGCCTTTATGGCCGGCATCATCCCGATCACCTTCTGGTTCGAGGTGTACGTCGTGATACCGGGCATCCATGGGCCCGACTCGGTGTACAACTGGGTGCACTTCGTGCCCGCCGTCCTGCTGCTGTTCAACGTAACGGCCCACATGCTCGCCACCATGCTGTGCGATACGAGCTGCTCGACCGAGCTGATCCAGCTGCCGGCGGCAGGCGTGTCCACGGCCGGTGCCGGTACCGGGCTCGGCTCCAAATCCTGGCATCTTTGCGCGACGTGCGAGTTCATCGCGCCGCCCCGCTCCTGGCACTGCGCCAGCTGCCGGACGTGCATCCTGAAGCGGGACCATCATTGCGTCTTTACCGGGTGCTGCATCGGGCACAAGAACCACCGCTACTTCATCCTGTTCGTGGTGTACCTGTTCATCTCCACGCTGTACGCCAGCGTGCTGAACAACTACTTTCTGTGGTTCGTGCGGGGCGAGGAGTTCCGGAACTGGACGTCGCTGGTGAAGATCGTGTTCCCGCTCGCGATGCTACTGATCGACACGTCGACGAAGCAGTACTATCTGGTGATCTATCTGATCAACATGGTGGGCGTTATGTTTACCGGCGTGCTGCTGATCTACCACGGCCGGCTCATCCTGAGCGGTGCGGTCGTGCACGAGCGAAAAGCACCGGAGTACGACATGGGCCGGGCGGAGAACCTGCGGATGGTGCTGGGCAACCGGTGGTACATTGCGTGGCTTTCACCATTCATTGCCAGCGAGCTACCGCACAACGGCGTCAACTGGGAAACGCTTCAGAAGCAAACACTTAAGAGTAAGTAGCCGGAAACAGGCAGCAAGTTCGGATCCATTGTACAAAACCAAAGTACTAGCGGGGAATTGGTACAGCCATTGATAACATTTAAGGGAAACACACACACAGTTTGTAGTTAAAATAATCATTTACTTTATTTCGTTTTATAAACCAATCATCCACACACAATCCTCGCGTGAGCATCCGGTTCTTTTAATTTAACGAACAGAAACGATATGAAAGAAGCACCTGGTACGTGGCTGTGTTGCCTCCTTTAAGATCGGCCCTAACACCGCTAACTCAAAGCTCGCCCGCCAAACAGAAAATCTCTACGGCGCACAGCTCGACAACACGTGATGACTAGCGTATTGTTTCGGGGTGGTAGAACGGGGGAAGAAATCTGTTTTTGCAAAATGGCACTGGGAGCACCCTCGGCAAGTGTCTCAGAACACCAGCTCCTCCGTGTTCGATATCATGCTGCTGGCCCGGTTGGTCCGCTGCAGCTGCAGCAGCTCCCGGATCAGTGCCGCCTTTTCCCGCTCGAGCAGGGACAGCTTCTCGTTCTTCTGGTTAATCTCCTCGCAAAGCTGATGGTTCTGCTGCTTCAGATGGTTTACCATTTCCGGCGACTGTTGGGACTGCTGCTGCTGCTGCATATGATGCGACTGGGAACTGGGTGTCGGTTGGTAATTTCCCGCTGAAGATGTTGCTCCTGCAGATGCTGTTGTTGGTGGTGGTGGTACCGCCGGTGGAATGCTAGCGTTCGACTGGGCCGGACGATGCAGCGACCGTTGCTGCTGATAGTGGCCCGGAGCACCCGCGAACCCGCCGGGCAGTGGCCGAAGGGCAAGGTTCATGTGCATGGGGAAACCGCCCCGTTCCCAGCTTTCCGCCAGCATCATTAGATGGCGGTTCACCTCGAGCACCCTGGCCCGCTGCAGATCGAGCCGTTCCTGTTGCGTTTCGGTCCACGTTTCCTGTGGAGCAGAGAGAGAAAGAAAAATGGAGTTAAAAATGAGACATGACCCCGCTTGTTAATTGTTCGCAACGGATTAGCGAACGCAGCGAGCCGATTAGCCTGAAGCGAGCAGCCCACCGGAAGCCGTCAATTATGCCGATTCGCCCCCCTCCGGGGTACGATTTAAGTTATCGCACCACTTTTTTTAAACAGTTGGCACTGAATAACGGCATGGCTTTTAACTTTCTTCCAGCGAGAAGCAAACACAACTTAAATCGATTGCAAACAGCAGCAAAAGTAGATCAATTTCAGCAAAATCGAAAGTTTGTTTAGTTAGGGCGAAAGCTTTGTTGACTCCCTTCCCGAGGAGTCACACGCGTATCGAGTTGCACACGTGCATCCGGGATGTGTTCACCATCATCATCACCACTCACACTTAGTGATGGGTAACCTGGAGTGGAGTCATGGATCAACTCCGACTCCGGATCAGTCGAGATGAGTTCGGATGGGTCTGGATGAGTCTGAACTAGTGCGGTAAATTCCAGGCGAGTAGTTTAGGTTGATGTTACAATTGCTAAATCCCAAATTGACGATTATTGATGAGTTCGTTCACTTTCAAGTAAGGCATCGAATATTTACGAAAAAGTTTAACAATTTTCTTTGTCACTTGAAATTTAAATAAGCTTGCTGTGTTTGCACCGCCAACCTAAACTAATTATTTGGACTCGACCAGACTAGTTCGGACGCTTCCAGACCCATCCGGACTAGTGATGGATGAAGTAGGCAAAAATCCGGAGTCGACTCCGATCCGACTTCGATAATTTTGGAATCGACTCCGGAAGGTAGGTTAGCCCAGCATTATCCGGAGTCATCCGAAGTCGTCCGGAGTCGTCGGAGTCGCCCGGAGTCGGCCGGAGTCGTTGGAAGTTGGAGTCATCCGGAGTCGTTTGGAGTCGTTCGGAGTCGTTCGGAGTCGTTTGGAATCGGTTGGAGTCGAAGTCATCCGGAGTCGACCGGAATTGGCCTTCGAAACAACAGCCTATATACGAATTGCACATGCAAAGTTAAAGACAAAAATCACAACAAAATGAAATGCCTGATCACTAACACATTACACCTGACGGCTCCTGTTGACTTCGACCGACTCCAATTACGGTCGACTCCGATCGACTCTGGACGACTCGGACTCCAGCCGACTCCGGGCGCCTCTGACGACTCTGAACGACTTCGAACGAGCCCGGACGATTCCGGATGACTCCGAATCCGAACGATTTGGGACGACTCCGAACGACTCCGGATTACTCCCAACGACTCCGACTTCGAACGACTCTAGACAACTCCGGACGATTCCGGACGACTCCGACTCCCAACGATTTGGGACGACTCCGAACGACTACGGATTACTCCCAACGACTCCGGACAACTCCGGACGACGCCCAACGACTCAGAACGACTCTAGACGACTCCGGACGACTCTCAACGACTCCTACTCGACGCGGAGCGGAACTAGTGGTTCGGATTTTGACGGAGTCGGAATCGGACTAAGCCGGAGTCAGATCGGAGTCATGGGTGCGCTCCAAACAGCACATCAATAATCCGGACAGTTCTGGACTGATCTGGACTGATCCGGACTGATCAGAATTTGGAGTCGATGAGTCCGAAGTATTTTCCCGTGCACGCCTAAACCACTCCCCCCCTCCCTCCCCGCACTAAAACAGTCCGGAGTAACTCCGAATCCGACTCCGATGGGTACCGAAGTCAGATCGATTCGACTCCGGAAAAAATGGTATTTACCCATCACCACTCACCATGTGTGATCCGGGACGGCCCAGGTATCGCATCTTTTCCTGCACCGCCGCCAGCTGCTTGTGGTACCACTCCCGGGCCCGCTCGACCGCCGTCAGCCCCTGCAGCAGGATGTCCTTTTCCTGCTCGATCTGCTTCAGCCGCTTCAGCATGTTGTAGTCGACGCCATTCTGTAGCGTGTGGCGTCGCGGCTCCCGGCGCCGTCCGGCCGCGCCGGGCGATTTCTTCTGGTACAGGCCGCCGGAACTGAGCCGAGCGCCGTCGAGCTGATTGATGGACTGCAGGGAGGGCGAGGAGGTGGACAGGTCCGTCTGCCCGTCGGCGGAACCGCGTGCTAGCGGGCGCAGTGTCCCCTTGCCCGAATCGCCCTTATCTCCGCCCGCTTCCCCAAGCAGCAGTGACATTTGCCAGTTCTGGAGCGCGTTGCGGATCTCTGCCTTATCAATGCTGGAGCCACCGCCACCACCCCCTCCACCAATCATTGGATTGTGTAGCGGAAGTTGCTGGTGCTGCTGCGCATGCTGTTGCGCATTGCGCTCCAGATTTAGCGAGACGCGCGGCGGTTTCGGTGGTCCGAATGCGCCCGGCAGTATGATCGGCGGCCGTTCCAGCTCCAACTCACCGTCCGGGCTGAGTAGCTGCGGCATGCTGAGCGTTTTCTGCGCCGGCATTGCGTTGTTCGGGCGTACGGTGGCCGTGTTGGTCGTTGGACCGGTCGCGTGCCAGGCGGCAACGGGTGCCAGTGTGGGCAGCTTGGCGGCACTGCCACCACCACCACCACCACCACCATCGAGATCGAGCAGCGGTGCGGAAGGTGGCCGCGAGAGGGACAGCTTTGCCATGGACGCTTTCAGCGGCGGCTCATCGCGGCCTGCGAGCGGTGAGGATGAGGTCGAGTGGGGCGAGACGAGCCCCAGCGGTGAGCTGGACAGCGGACTCGATTGGTTGCGCAACAGGCAGATCTTGAGGCCGCTGCAGAAGCGCTCGAACGAGAGAAGACCGTTCGGGGGCGTTACCTTGCGCAAACTTTCGATGACACCACGTGGCAGCCCTTTCGAGCCGTCGTCCTGCCACCGCTCCTCGATGTCGGCCAGCCGCACGCAGCCCGTCTTCCGATCGTCCATGATGTCGAACAGGGTGCGCATGGCGGCGACGAACGCTTTCGGCAAACCGCCTTCCTCATGCTGCTGCTGCTGCTGCTGCCGCTGTTGTTGTTGAAGATGATGGTGATGATGGTGATGATGATGTGGTGGTGGTGGTGGTGGTGGTAGTTGGGGATTGTACGGGCGACTGTCCGGTATGGCAGACGCCGAGCTGGAATGCACCAGCAGTGGGCTGGACGATGCCCCAGGCAGCACGACGCCCGGTTGTCCCGGCAGGGCCGTGTTTCGGTTGTGGTACTGGGGCTGCTGGGGTTGCTGCTGACGGTGCAGGTGTGTCCCCATTGCTGACGTCATGTCTGACGCCGTCGTTGCCGCGGTCGCCGTCCGTTGGACGCTCAGCGATAGTATGTTCTTTCGGTTGCGGTTGGGCAGTGGGTCCATCGCTCACTTTGCCAAACCAAATGCACACACACACACACAAGGCCAGTCATCCAGTAACGCAAGAGAAACTGCCCCATCCAGGTGGCGCGCGCAAACACGTTTTAAGGCGCTCGCGTCCGCCCGTCCGGTTTTCTTGCTTTCCTTTCGGATCCTTTTCGGAAACGGCACACTTGATTGTTGTTTTGCTTTTAACACACTTCACACACACATGTACAAAGCGTCACAAGTGCTCTCTCTCTCCCTCTTTCCTTCTCTCTCTCTCTCTCTCTCTCTCTCTCTCTCTCTCTGTGGGTTTGTGAGCGTATAATAGCGCCTCAGGCTGCACGATTCTTTCACTTTTCGTATCCTTCTTGGCGCGTTCGCGCTCAGACAGAAACGACAGATACGATTGGCAACGCACAGGTATCACCCAACAGAAAAGTTGCTTTCTACTTGCTTTTCTGCTTCTGACACACGAGTAATTATTAACACCACTGTTTAACGGCAGACGTTTAACACAGCTGCACGATCACACAAGATCGTTAATCACTTCACCAGACCAACAAACGTATGCAGATCACTTCAAGATCACTCTTAACTAACTAACACTTTCAAGGTTTGAAACGACCAACACCCGATTCCAACGGACCCCTCCTCTCTCTGTGCGAAAGCTTCACCCGTCCGACCCGATCACAGCAAGCGACGAACCCCCGTACAACAACGATCAGCGCGCAGCACGCGGACAGCATCCGTCGCCCGTGAAGTCACGCGAGAGAATGCCGCAGCGCGCCTTTACGCGTTTGAACTTTCTGCTTTGTTGTGTTCTCTCCCTTTCTCTCTCTCTCTCTCTCTCTCTCTCTCTCTCTTTTGTGTGTATTTTTCCCTTCCCTTTGCGTTTGCATCCCTTCCACCCTCGCTTTAACGGGGAGGTGAAGGGGCAGAACCTGATTCCGAACACACACACACAAATCAGCTGCCTCCTGTCTCCCTCTGCCTCTGCGTTTGAAGGGGTCGTTGGATGGTTTTGTCACACACGGATGGAGCGAGCAACACGACGGGTGGACCGAGGAAGGAGGTCGTTGAAATGGGACAAATTTGAGAAAGAGAGAGAGAGAGAAAGAGAGCGAGAGAAGGAGAGCAAAAAAAAAACATTGGCATTTAGGGGTGTGCATACAGACACACACACATACAAACACACACACACACTGCACAGTAAGGGACGGAATTGGTGCATACGAATTTCGGCACTGAGGGAGAGAAGGAGAGAGAGAGAAATAGAAATAGAGAGAGGTCGAAAAAGAAGGGCCTTTTTTTAAAGCCGAGGAAGGTCGATCAAGGATCTTAAGTGATCACAGAGAGAGAGAGAAAGAGACAGAAAGCGAGAGGAAGAGAGAAGGCGATGGACAACAACGAAGCGACGAGGGGGCATCCTAAGCCGGAAGAAGACACTTTTGGGGGATGATGTATGTGGCCTGTGAGGTTGACTTTAGGCGCTAAGTGATTTGGAAAGTCAACCAATTGGAATTTATGGTATGACACGCTTGTTTTTTTTCTAGTTGTCATTTCTTGTCCACCACTGTTGAACTAGCGTTTGTTTTTTTTTTTTTGTTTGTCCTTTTCTTGACCACAAACCCTCACACACACACACACACACACACACACATGCGCGCGTGAGGCCATAAAACTGTCCGACCGAGCGCCTGGTGGTTGAGCATAAAACCGCACTGCCTTGCTCGTGTCCGGCACTAAATGCGACCCCTTCCTTCACAGAGCGAGAGCGAGAGATATGATAGGTTGGGGGTGAACGTGCTGAAATCGGTGCTTTTTGTTTTGCATTTTAAATCCCGCTAGGTTCTCTTTGCCTATCTCAGGCCACCACTCCCCCTACTTCGAGGAGACAAAACGTCATAAAATATACAGTTAACAGGCAGCCACTGTAAAGGGTGAGACGCCACCATATCTCTCATACTGAGCATAAAAAAAAACCCCTCCAATCTCGATCTCCACTTACCCTCCAAAGGATTACGCAAGAACAGCAGGGGAGGAGGAGAAGGGGGAGGAGAAGGTGAGCTGGTTTTAGGTTGCAATTGTTTTCCCTTTTGCCGCCCCGTAGTTATGCTCATGTCTTTGTATGCTCTTGCCCCCTTTGGTATGCGTGTAGAGTCAGTTTACAGTGCACCAGCAACGGGGAGGGAAATGAGCTTTTTGTTGACGAAACGGTGTGAATTATGATCGGAAATTGCGATAAACGATTGTTTACTTTGCAGCGACGTTGAGTCATGTAGGAGAATGAGATGGCATCTGATGGTCATAAGAGAGTGACACAAATGGTGCCGCTGTACAGTGAAGATCACAACGCTTGGGGGGTGTTTTGGATTTGCAATCAAACGCTGAATTGATTTGATTCTTCTCTTTCTCTCTCTCTCTCTCTCTCTCTCTTTAATCCAAACCCTAATTGCAATGCAGAACGTAGAGGCTTTGCAAACGTGTCTCAGCATTTCGACTGAGACTCCTGTATACGTCTTGCTGTTGTCCAGGCTCCGTATAACACAGCACATAACAGCAACATCTAGCGCTCCGGTTGGCGAAAGATGTTGGCGCAACTCCAAAACTGGTTTTCTTGCGACGATTTGCGACTCTCCCTGGCTGGTGGATGGTGCCCTGGCATGTCGAGAAGAGCAGACGAAACGAAAACAACCCGAACGCGTAACGTAAACTGCGAAGGTCTTCAAGGCATGGCACGTGCACTTTGAGATTTTGCATGAGATGATGTCCCGAACGGTGGGCAATACTCTAAAACACCGTTTGACGGAAAACTGATCAACATCTGAAATGGACTGGAGCATGATCTACAAAAACCCAAACAGGTATTCCACACAAGGCTTGAGAACTTGTGTATCTCACAAACCTCACCGTTGGCTTTTGTTTCGCATAACAATGCCTAAATCGTGGGGTTCGTTCGATGAAACAAAGACGTCATGCTGACTGCCCACATATCACCCCCCCAGCGCTCTTCCCATCATGCCGTGGCGAGATCAACCTGTTACAGCGATTGACCAAGTAACAAAAGCCCACTCGCATGTCCAAATGTCGCCACGATCGCCACCTCGCGCCCACGCACGCTGACAATCAACGCGCTTCCGGTTGGTCGACTATATGGTCGCTGGCTGGTCACGTGAAGCGTAACGGTGCTGTTGGTTCGACGCGATCTTTCCGCAGAACGCAAACTCGATTCTATTTTCCGCACCAAAGCCGGGTGAAGTCTTCTCACGATCAATGTGTCTGTGTCTGTGATGGTGGAAAATGAAAGCGAATAAAATTAAAAGCGTAAAATTGCCATTGTTTGCCTGCGAAAAGTGTGTCATCGGACATACCGGTGCGAATGCACCACCCTTTTTTTCCTACTCCCAGGGGTCTTCGGGGCGGACGGAACCGAGACTGTACGCGGAAGTCGTTTCAACAGGCCGGGAGCCGGGGTAGTTGAATGATTTATTCGGCACCCGTGTGCGATTCCGGCCACAACGGAGAGAGGGAGCATTATTCGCCAAGGTTAATTCCGTACCGGTATTCCGATTTGCGATGAATTGCGGTCGGGTGGACTGGGTGGACATGTTCCGGTTGGATGGGATTTTTCTTCGTGTTTTTTTTTTCTTCTTCTCCTCCACGGCTAATGCACTAGCTAAATGAGTTTTTGAAACAAGTGTATCATTTCACAGCGATCGTGTATGTCGTCGGGAGGCCTGATGCGGAGATTGGGTGCTATTCGAAAGAGTCAATGAGCTTTTTTTAATGTTCGGTTACATTTGGATGGATGTTGGCAATGTGGTTTGTTTGGGTGCATGGCACGTCGTATAAATTACACCGGACAACTTACATATTTACCTCGATTCACCTAAATATCATTTGCTCAAAAACATAAACAATCGATAATCGAACTCCCTAGTTAGTTGAAAATTAGCGTTAATTGTTCATACTTATGATTGTTTAATATAAAAAATAGCCCGTTATTATATTATTTCCATTTATAACAAAACATGAAAAATAAAATTGAAGTGATACAAGTTTTAGTATTACTAGAAAACAGAATTGTGAATTAAACACTAAATATATGAAAGAAATCAATAACATGTACATAAATAAACAAACATTTAGAATAAGAAATTTTTTTAACAAAAATTAACATTTATGATCTGTATTAAATAATTTTCGTAATATTTTAATTTTAACTAAACTTTATTATCATCAGAGCATCGTTGATATCAAACAAATGTGTGTTGTATAGTGATCTATATTGCTCTTGAAATGCGTAAGACCTTGTAGCTTCAAATATAACTGTAATAAATAATATGCTAAAATAAAATGAAAGTTTTTCTAGCTTTATAAAATAAAATAAAATTTGATATAAATCTATTGAAAAGGGGACCAAAATTTAACGATGTAAATGGAACAGTCAAATAAAAAAAACGAAAGAAAAAATAAATTGACTAAGAGATTATTTTTTTTTTAGTTTTGATTCAATCAATGTATTGACATGATTTTTTTTTTTTTTTTGGTGAAAAATTACTTGATGAAGTTAACAAACATATTGCAATAAATACAACACAATGTTTGCCGAGCGATCGACTCTGAACACCCCCAAAGAATCGGCAATTTAAATGTACGCGATTGCTACACCAACACAACCACGAACCGGTTTCCCACACACACACACACACACACACACACACACACACACACACACACACACACACACACACACACACACACACACACATACACACACACACGCGCGCAACATTCAAACGCAGCGCAAGTGTTTGTTGGGCAGATTGAACGCACACCGTTGCGCAAGATCACGAATTGGGATAGCTTCAAATACTTTCCCCCCTACATCGAGCCGGTTAGTCTTTTCGTAACATTCCTATCGAAAGGGAGAAGCGACCCGTTGACAGTCAACACATCATCAACAACAACAACAACAGCAACAACGAAGCGTCATGGCACCGATTGTGTTGTACAGTACCCGCCGTACGCCGGCCGGCCGTGCCGTGGAGCTGACGGCAAAGATGATCGGTATCGATCTGGATGTGCAGTATATTGATCTGGCGAAGAAGGAAAATATGACCGAAGAGTATCTGAAGGTAAGCGATCGTCTTCTTTTTCCGCGACTTCTTCATCACTTTCACTGTGGAATCATCTTCCGTCTATCCGCAGATGAATCCGATGCACACCGTGCCGACGGTCAACGATAACGGTGTGCCGCTGTACGACAGCCATGCCATCATCATCTATCTGGTGCAGAAGTACGCAAAGGATGACACCCTCTACCCAGCGAAGGATCTAGTGAAGCAGGCCAACATCAACGCCCTGTTGCACTTCGAGTCGGGCGTACTGTTCGCCCGGTTGCGCTGGATCCTGGAGCCGGTGTTTTACTGGGGCCAGACGGAGGTTCCCCAGGAGAAGATCGACTCGGTACATAAAGCGTACGATCTGCTCGAGGCTACGCTGAAGACGTCCGGCACGGACTACCTCGTGGGCGGCACGATCACGCTTGCGGACATCTCCGTCAGCACATCGCTCTGCACGCTCAACGCACTGTTCCCGGCCGATGCGAGCAAGTACCCGCTGGTGCTGTCCTACCTGAAGCGGCTGGAGCAAACGATGCCCCACTACCAGGAGATCAACACGGACCGGGCCAATGACGCGCTGCAGCTGTACAACCAGAAACTTGGCAAGGTTTAGATCCGGCATCACGTCCACGGCACATGTACTCGGTTCTGTCTTCTCAGGTCAAGAATAAAGCTTTCCAATTTGCATTTAAAAATCAAATAAATGAGACGCTGTGTTTTATTACCATAGAGATTCGTAACCCCTCTTCCGTCACAGGAACTGGGAAGCATTGGCTTCCTTCTTGCCCAGCACAAACTCGGCCAGCTCGAGCGCCCCGGTACCGTTCGCTTCCTCGTAGTACGGCAGCTCCTGCATGCGCCGCATCCAGGCCGTGATCTTCGGGAACTTGGACTCGTCCAGCGGTACCACACCGACCAGCGTGGCAATGCTGGAGATGCAGCTAAAGTCGGCAATCGTGAGACTCTCGCCCACCATGTACTGATCGACGAGCGAATCCTCCAACAAGCGGTACGCCTTCCGGATGTGTTCGATGCGATCGGAGTGGAAGTACGATTTGCCCGAATAAATGACCGGTTCCTGGAAAGGTACATAATCATCCTCAGTCTCATCGCCATACTGTCCTGTGAATTTGGATTTACTAACAAACAGAAAACTTAACCGCGAAAAGATTACACCCGCCTCGAGGTGTAGCGCCGTGTGGACCCGGGCCCGCCGTACCAGCTCGCTCGGATAGAGACCGTCGTCGCGGCCGTACTTACACACGAGATAAATCATGATGGCATGGCTGGCGGTGATAACGATGCCACCATCGTCCAGCACGGGTATGGTTTGCTGCGGATTCACCTAGCGAAGCGACCAATGGATTAGATAAGGAAAGGGAACGCTGCTTCCCGATGCTCTCGCGATCAATCAAAGCTACCTTGAGGAACTCTTCCATCAGCTTGTCACCGCGCAGCAGCGTCATCTCCTTCTCGACCAGCTCGATGCCGAGTGCACGGGCAGTCAGCTTCACGGCCCGGCACGGTGGACTCTTGCGGTTCGTGTACAGTACCAGTCTGTTGGGTTCCATTGTTCAGCCAGAAACGCGTCACGAACGTATCCAAATGATGATCTAACGTGGACTAAGTTGAGCCTACTTGTGGTACGTGTAGCTCCGCAAAGAGAGATCACCAAGTCTCGGGATAATATCTTCCAAGAGCGACGACGATGCATGGCACTGATAAGACGATTAGGGAACGGAGGAACTATCTAGGAGCGCTGGTTGGGATTGCTTTGGAAGTGATAACATGAAGTAGCTACAACTCTACTGGTGGTTACTCTTATCTAGATGACTGGGAATCTGCCCTACTAGCTTGCAAAGTGTTGAGGGTTCTCAACATCTTTCCTTAATACACTTTCGATTGAATAGCGAAATGACCTCAGTACCTCAGTGATTGGCTTTAAATGACCTCATAAAATCGATAAAGTAGGGTTTGCAAAAAAAGCGAATTGTCATCGATTGGGATATGAGTCGTCGTGATTTACGCTATGATTACACGTCTGTTTACACATACTTCATTAAGCCTAATGAGCGATTGGCCTGCAAACGGGAACGCTGATACGGCTTGATGAGACCTGCCCATTCTGTTTTCACCTGCATCTCAGGTTCAGTGACAATGCTTCTATTCCTTTCTACACATTATTTTTTTATCAGTTTTTGTAACGGTATGCGTTTTAAAAACGCATCCCGACGGTCGGCTAGAACTGCAAATCATAACCATCGCCAGTTTATCGCTGACTTCAGAGTGTACAAGGCGCTTCTTAGACGAAACCCTCAGCAGTAACGATGCCGAAACCTGTGCTATACACAGTTCATCTGAGCCCACCGTGCCGTGCCGTGGAGCTGACGGCAAAAGCGCTTGGATTGGAGTTAGAGCGCAAGCTTGTGAACTTACTTGCTGGGGAAAATTTGACACCTGAGTTCTTGAAGGTATAGCACGTGTTTGTAGAAGAGATGAAGATAACCCTGATGCTACTGGTATTTGCTATTACAGCTCAATCCTAAGCATACGATCCCCGTGCTGGACGACAATGGGACGATCATCAGCGAAAGCCACGCGATCATGATCTATCTCGTGCGTAAGTACGGCCAGGGCGATGGGAAGGATGCGCTGTACCCAACGGACATTGTCGAGCAGGCTCGGGTCAATGAGGCACTGCACTTCGAGTCCGGTGTGCTGTTTGCTCGGTTGCGATTCATTACCGTAGGTGTAGGGCAGAAATACACTTATGTTGAGACCCACAAGTAATGAGGAAATCATTTTATGTATCTACACATATAGGAGTTGGCAATTTTTGGACGCAAACCAGAAATTCCGGAAGATCGCATCGAGTACGTCCGGAAAGCGTACCGGTTGCTGGAAGACTCGCTGCATAGCGATTACGTAGCCGGCTCACGTATGACGATCGCTGACCTGAGCTGCATTTCCTCGGTCGCCTCTATGGTGGGCTTTATCCCGATGGAAAGATCCGAGTTCCCGCGAGTGCACGGGTGGATGGAGCGGCTGAAGCAGTTGCCGTACTATGACGAGATCAACGGTGCCGGTGCCACAGAGCTGGCCGAGTTCATTGTGGATATGTTGGCGAAGAATGCAAAACTGTAACAGGTTCAAGCTATTCGCGGTAGTTAACTAGTCAAATAAAGTGTAGAATTTAAAGCACCCAGTAACGTGGTTCTTGTGCATAAAAAAAACAGGAATTCGCTTCTGCTTTTATGTTGCAGTACAGCCCAGACTCCCCACCTCTCCCCCTAGGAGCATGGAGAACTGGAATGAGTATGAAATAAATTCGCCGACACGCACACAACAACACCAACCCCAAGTAATGCTTTATCTCGGGCCCTTCCAACGTACACATCCAAAGCATGGAGCGTTTGCTATGCTTGGGGTCGATGCTACAAACATCCACAGCCAATCATCAGTTCGGGTGTGTCTCTTGAACGTGTACGGTGTGTGTCCATCCAGTTTTTAGTTCGCTGCGAAAATGTCCAAGCTTGTGCTGTACACCCTGCACCTTAGCCCACCTTGCCGTGCCGTGGAGCTGGCGGCCAAAGCGTTGGGCTTGGAGCTGGAGCAGAAAACCATTAACCTGCTGACGGGTGACCATTTGAAGCCGGAATTTGTCAAGGTACGTAAAGGGATTGAGAGAAAGTGATGAAGAGAACGTTAGAAAGACAGCGATTGGTATGCATTACATTACCCTTATGTGCACAGCTAAACCCGCAACATACGATCCCGGTGCTGGATGACAACGGTACGATCATCACCGAGAGCCACGCGATCATGATCTATCTGGTGACGAAATACGGCAAAGATGATAGCCTCTATCCGAAAGATCCCGTCAAGCAGGCCCGTGTAAACTCGGCCCTGCACTTCGAGTCCGGCGTACTGTTCGCCCGGATGCGATTCATTTTCGTAAGTAACGTGACCTGTTTTCCCCCTAAAGGGACTGAGACCGGTTCCAGTTCCAGCATAACGCCACGCATTTTCCAACCCCTTCCACAGGAACGTATCCTGTTCTTCGGCAAATCGGACATCCCCGAGGATCGCGTTGAGTACGTGCAGAAATCGTACGAGCTGCTGGAGGACACACTGGTGGACGACTTTGTCGCCGGACCGAGCATGACGATCGCCGACTTTAGCTGCATTTCCACGATCTCGAGCATTATGGGTGTGGTGCCGTTGGAGCAGTCGAAACATCCCCGGATCTACGCGTGGATCGATCGGCTGAAGCAGCTGCCCTACTACGAGGAAGCGAACGGTGGCGGTGGCACCGATCTGGGCAAGTTTGTGCTAGCCAAAAAGGAGGAGAATGCTAAGGCTTAAAGTGGTAAAGTGGAGCAGCGCGAGAGAGCAAACAATTATTATGTGTTAAATTTGGAAGCATTTGGAATAAAAAATGAAAGAAAAAGTAAAAAATCAGTCATTGTTATCAGTAGTTTAATGACTTCACAGTAAAACATAAGAAAGAGCATCCGAAAACAGAAAAGACAAAAAAGTAAAATAAAACAATAAAGTAAAGAAAAGAAAGATGATTGCGAGATGAAACAAAGACTGATAATCATATACAGTAAAACATAGAAAAAGCATCCAAGAATTGATGAGTCACGAGCGAAAAAAATAGAATACATTAAAGAAAGATAAGAAAGGAATAAAAAGAGAAATGTTATCAAGAATTGATAAGTATGTAATAAAACACAAGAAGAATATAAAAAATAGTAATGAGAAAGTGCAAACAAGTGAAGTGCTCTGAATACAGATAATAAAATACATAAAAGGAAGCAAATCAAAACATGACAAACAGAAATAATGGCAAGTTGTGCGGGAGAAGAAAAAAAAAGCAGCAAAGATTAAAAACAAATTACCAAACACTTGCAAAAACAGACACACATACACACATAAAACAGATAATAAAAGCAAATGTTCGTTTGCCGGCGTTTTTGTTCGACTGCTTTCCCCCACCCAATCGTGTCTCCAACCAACCCCCAAACCCCTAACGAGCGCCCTATTATCTAATCAAATGCTTTCCGATTGTTTACCGCCCGTCAAATGCAAATATTTGCCTGTGTATAAACGGACTCTCACACACACCAGTACTGTCTATTTGAAATTGCTTGTCGTTGTGAGCACTCAACGAAATGAATTTGCATTCCATACGCGCATACTCTCGCCTTTTAGAATTCGCACAGAACGTAACATTCCCATCCGGACCGTTTTGCCGTAAAGATCCGTTTTTAAGCCCGCCATTCAAACGACCATGCCAAACATTAAGCTGTACACGGCCAAACTCAGCCCACCGGGCCGGTCGGTCGAGCTGACGGCGAAGGCGCTCGGGCTGGAGCTCGACATCGTGCCGATCAATCTGCTCGCGCAAGAACATCTGACGGAAGCGTTCCGGAAGCTGAACCCGCAGCACACGATCCCGGTGATCGACGACAACGGGACGATCGTGTGGGACAGCCACGCCATCAATGTGTATCTGGTGAGCAAGTACGGCAAGCCCGAGGGCGACAGTTTGTATCCGTCGGATGTGGTGCAACGGTCGAAGGTTAACGCGGCGCTACACTTCGATTCGGGCGTTCTGTTTGCCCGGTTCCGGTTCTATTTGGTAAGGCTTAAGGATGCGTTGTGAAGCTGTTTGTGACTCATTTAAAAGGTTGTTCTTACATTAGGAACCGATACTGTACTACGGAGCGACCGAGACACCGCAGGAAAAGATCGACAATCTGTACCGCGCGTACGAGCTGCTGAATGCCACGCTGGTCGACGAGTACATCGTGGGCAATGAGATGACACTGGCCGATCTGAGCTGCATCGCCAGCATTGCTTCGATGCATGCGATCTTCCCGATCGATGCCGGCAAGTATCCGAGGCTGGCCGGCTGGGTCGAACGCCTTGCCAAGCTGCCGTACTACGAGGCAACAAATCGGGCGGGTGCGGAAGAGCTCGCTCAGCTGTACCGTGCCAAGTTGGAGCAAAACCGCACCAACGCCAAGTGAACATGATCTGGTTGAGTGATCGCTTCAAGCCATCAAACAGCTACCAAATATACTCTCTCAATTTGATTTCGGTGCCTATGCTAATAAAAAGAAAACGGTATCTCCAAATAATGACATGCAGTATTGGCTGTTCGCTTTACACACTATTTGATAAAGAAATCGCCTCTCCTCTCACTACTACCGACACACACGCATCGAGCGAGTGTTAATTCAAACCCACTGTGCAGCCATTAGAACGACGAACGTTCGATTAGAAACGCTCGAACCGCTCATCACGACGGAGCCATGGCGACGAACCCCATCATCAAGCTGTACACGGCGAAACTAAGCCCACCGGGTCGTGCCGTAGAACTGACTGCCAAGCTGCTTGGCCTGTCCCTAGACATCGTCCCAATCAATCTGCTCGCCGGTGATCATCGGACGGACGAGTTTCTGCGCCTTAACCCGCAGCACACAATCCCGGTGATTGACGATGGCGGTGTGATCGTGCGGGACAGCCACGCCATCATCATCTATCTGGTGCAGAAGTACGGGAAGGATGGTCAGACCCTCTATCCGGAAGATCCAATCGCTCGGGCGAAGGTAAACGCCGGCCTGCACTTCGATTCGGGCGTGCTGTTCTCTCGGTTGCGGTTCTATTTCGTAAGTTTTGTTTGTTTTTGGCATGCAAAAAGAACATGTTGTGTAATAATGGGGGTCGATGCTTCCCTCCAGGAACCGATACTGTACGAAGGATCGGCGGAAGTGCCGCAGGACAAAATCGACTACATGAAGAAAGGGTACGAGCTGCTGAACGACGCCCTGGTGGAGGATTACATTGCGGGAAGCTCAATTACGCTGGCCGATGTTAGCTGCATCGCAACGATTGCGACGATGGAGGAGTTCTTCCCGATGGATCGCTCCCGGTATCCGGCGCTGGTGGCGTGGATTGATCGGCTCAGTCGTACCCTGCCAGACTACGACCAGCTTAACCAGGAAGGGGCGGTAGAGTTTGCAGAAATCTGTGAATCGCTGAGGCTTAAAAATGGGGCAGCGGTCGCTGCGAAGTAAAGCCACGATTCCGAGGGTTTTGACCACTGCACGGGGAATTGCTGTCCCATAGTGACTTAAGCCAAAGGCGCACGCACACATGTACAAGCAAAAAGATTGGGAGTTTGTTTACGATTTTTGTCGGTTCCGCCCGTCCGCCCTGTTTTGTGGCTTTTCAATGTCACCAATACACATGCACAGAGGAATTCTATTGCTGCAGCATCTACGTTTATTTGGTAGCACATAAACCGAAAATAAAAATAAAAATAAAAACAAGCAGCGTATTAAATTGACATTTCTAAATAAAGTTCTCCTGAAATGTAAACAAACAGTTTGTACCTGTACTGAAGAGAATTCTGGAATGCTGGCATGCTCTTATCGGCGATTATCAACATACAAACACATACTTGTAAGGTAAAATTAATCCCGAGAACGCTCAGTTCGGTGCTAGAATTCCTCCGCAGCGGATACTAGAACAGCTTAAGCAGCGCCATCTTCGTCCCTCACTTCACAACGTAGAGTAAGTCCCACTGCCTACTGCGATTCTAGTTGCCATCATCACCACCACTACCACCACTGTTCTTGCTACCAAGCGTCTGCATCAGCTCTCCGGCCGCTTTAAGCCCCCGTCCCATCACCTCCCCGTAGTACGGCAACTTCGACAACCGTTCCATCCAGGCGAACGTTTTGGGGAACTCTTCCGCCGACGGTTTCAGCATCAGGTGCAGTGTGGCCACACTGCTCACGCAGCTCAGATCCGCAATGGTCAGCTGATCGCCGGCCACATACTCCGACTGTAGCATCCTCTCCAGCCGCTGCAGCCCTTCCAGCGCACGCTGCAGGTTCTCCTCCGGTATCGCACTCTTGCCCAGCACGGTCAGATTGTCCGTGCAGAAGCGGAGCCGCGCGAACAGGATCGAACTCTCGAAGAAGAGGGCCGCATTGATGCGGGCCTGCTGCTCGTACTCGTCCGTGTAGAGGCCGGAGTCGGCACCGTAACGGCGCGCCAGATAGATCATGATGGCGTGGCTGTCCCACAGCACGAACCCGTTGTCGTCCAGCGTTGGGATCGTTTGGACGGGGTTTAGCTTCTTGAACTCGTCGCTCATATGCTGACCCTTGAAGACGTTCATCTCGCTGGACAAGAAAACAGAAGTGAGCATTAGTTTTACGACACACGTGAAAGGGCGACCCCTCTTCTGCAGTGGCTTACCGAACATCGACGTCAAGGTTTAACGCCTTCACGGTCAGCTCGACCGCACGGCCGGCGGGACTAATCGTGTGCGTGTACAGGACCGGCTTGCTCGACATCTCGAATGGAACTGAAAAGCGTCCCCCCACGAAAAAGTCAAACGGTCGAAGATGACCCGCTGCGTCCTCTTCTCTCTTTCGGCAGAGTTTCTATGAGGCCCTTTTTTTCGGACTTTGACCTTGAGAGCATACTTTCGGAGAGCGAAACCGGTGTTTGTTCTCATTTTTGTGTGTTAGCTGGATTTAAGGCCATTTGACGTAATCTTAATCGAAGGTGGAAATATCAAACCCCGTCCCAAACCCCACCTTAATGACGGCGTGGAACAAATCGATAACGTAGTGTGTGTCACTCCTAATTTGGGCCCAGTACTTCAAACTGCTGACTCATTGCGAGTGCTATTTATGAAGAGCTAACATGCTGGAAATGAATAACTTATAGAATAGACCGACGACCTTGATAGACCGTGGTAGAGACACATAATAATTCAAAGTGCATCACGAGATGAGCTTTAATTGGATCAAGTTTCAACTAGATATTTCACCCCACTTTTAACCGCAAATTCTTCTCTCTGGGAGGTCTCATTTAGTGTTGTGCTTCATGGATCTTTCGTAAATCAAAGTGAATCGAATCTTAAATCGATACTGAAAAGATTTATGAATTACTAAAGTTACAAGAATATCTAAAGATTCATGCATCATTGAATTTTTCATCATTGGATATCTAAAAGCGTCAATCTGATCTTCGGACGGCTGAGGCTTCTCATTGGGTCGCAATAATGCAGCATTTGGGAATCGTTTCGATTCGTTTGATGAGAAGGAGTTTATAATCTATTCAAATCGCTTATCGATGCACCTAACTGAAATCAAAAGAAGGACAATCTTCACATAAAGATGCATAATGCATCAGATATTAATGAAGTTCTAAACATGTATGAATCTTTAGATATCCGTGCATTTTTCAAGTTCCATGAATTTCAAGAGATTAATGATTGAATAGATTCGTGAACATTTAAAGATTCATGATTCTTTAGAGATACATGTATCTTTAGAAGGTTCAAGAGGAATAATTACTAAACTAAGAACTAAAAATATCAAACCTTGAGATTCAAATTCTAAGATTCACTTTTAAGAATCATTCAGATTGATCAGTCAGTGTTACCCATCTCTAGTCTCATCTCTTCCATTGCAGAGTTTCATTTGACTGAAAATCGCATCTTTCCGCGATTGAATTCAATCAGTGTAGCAACAGCATCCTCAACGAGATGACGACTTCACCGACCATGATTCTGTACTACGACGAGGTCAGCCCACCGGTACGGGGCGTCCTGCTAGCCATTGCAGCACTCGGTGTGAAGGACCGCATCAAGCTCGAGTACATCGATCTCTTTAAGGGTGGCCATTTAGATAGCGATTATCTTAAGGTAGTACAACCCCAAGCAACGACTAGCGAACAGTTGATCTAATTTAAGCTCTCTCTCTCTCTTCAACTTCCAGCTTAATCCACTGCACACGGTCCCCGTCCTACGGCACGGTGATTTAACGCTTACCGATAGTCACGCTATTTTAGTGTACCTGTGCGATACCTTTGCTCCACCAGGGCACACGCTAGCCCTGCCCGACGCACTGACGCGCGCGAAGGTGCTTAACATGCTGTGTTTCAACAACGGCTGTTTGTTTCAGCGCGATGCGGAAGTTATGGTATGTAGCGCGGCTTCTCAAACCAATTCCCTTTCTTTGCCATTTAAAACCGTTCTCTTGTGTAGCGTAAAATCTTCAGCGGTGCCATTACCGACCCAACGCAGCATCTGAAACCGATCGAGGCAGCGATCGATGCGCTGGAGCAGTTTCTGCAGCGATCGCGCTACACCGCACACGATCAGCTTTCGGTGGCAGATTTCGCAATCGTCGCGACACTCAGCACGGTGGCCATTTTTGTGCCGCTCGTGGCGGATCGTTGGCCGCGGGTATGCGAGTGGTTCGGGGTGATGGAGGCGCTGCCATACTACAACGACCAGAACCGTGTTGGGTTGGACATGTTGCGCAAACATTTAGCGTTAAAGATTAAGCTATAGAACACGCTTCTCAAACGCTTCTATATTCGTCGAAGGATTAGATTTCAGTGCACTTGTTTTTGATGTTTCATGTTCTCTTTCTTCTTTATTGTGCTTGTATCGGTGCCTTGAGAATCTCTGTGGGTGAGAGTGTTGCCGATCTTCGCTTTCACTGCGATATACACGCTCGATACGTTCTGGATGTTTATTTTACAGTTTACACGACACATTCGCGGAAGCGGGAAGGAGGGTAATAATTTCGTGAGAATCTACGCTTCGCGAGGATCACACACCTGGCAGGCAGGTGTGTGAACAGTTATAAGTTATCAGAGTATCATTTGTACCACGGAGTTTGCGTTGCTTCATATAGCGTTTGCTGCGCGTGTGGTCGTACCATCATCCCCATATTTCTGCCAGCGTTTAAACTTTGTTAATGTTTGTTTTTTTACGGCATGAGTAATATATTCACTTTAACAATAATCCGACAAATCGTGTCCGACACAATTGTTCAACATTTATCTATTTCAACATGACGCACACATTTCATCTCGTTACCGCTTTTTTGCCGACTGAATCCTTCCAATTGCTACCGGGTTTCTTCACAGTTCTACGCAATTTTTGCTGCTACATAGTTAATTTCGTGATCAAGATTTGTTATCTTCGATGAACTTGTGAGAAAAAAGAGGAAAATAATAAATGAAAAAAAAATCAATGAATTTGTCTCCTACCATTTCTCTCTATCCATTCTGTGGCGTTAGATTTGTACGCATTTAACTTCCTTCCACGGTGTCCACGTGATGCATGAAATCTTCGTGTTTCTTCTCCTAAGCCTCCCACCAGCCAAACGCGAACATCGTTCGAGCGCTTTGAAACAGGTTCAGTACATTAGTTGTATTTACAAGCGGAAATTCTACTCCTTCAGCGCTATTTCATTCCTCTTTCTCTGATGTCAAAGACAGCTAGCGGTTTGCAGCTTTTTGTTTCTGTCTAAATTCATTACGTTATGTTCATGCTAATTTCTTCTAAGAGTCTCTCTATTAAAGTTGTTTCAACACTGCGTAAATATATGTATAGATATATACTATAGCCCTACTCTGTCTGTTTAACGCATCATTCTAACACGCCGGCCATCTCTCTTCCAAGAAGCAGGTGATGGCTTGAAAATAGAAACTAAAAATAACAAAAAACGATACAAACGAAAATAAAGCTAACCTTTAACACATCTGGGGAGGAGGTACAGATATGATTTACTAATGGAATTGTAGTTTTGTTGCGTTTCGCGTAATTCTCATAATTATTCTTGTTTTAGTGAGAGATGTTTTTTAATCATTTGTTCTCCTATCTCACTGTCTAAAACACGCGGGCGCGTGTGTGTGTGTGATGTACGATTTGTCGTTTTTTTTTGTAAATAAAGTCCACTAAAGAGATCCCTCTCTCTCTCTATCTCTCTCCTCTCGTTCTCTGTGACCTACACACTAAACGTAATTGGAATCGCGGCAGCGCGTCAAAGCGGTAAAACTGTTTTGGTAATACAGAGCCGGGTGCAGAGCGGACACCCCCGCGTGTGGGACACTTCTTCGCCCGTGCTATTTCTCCACCAGCGATCGCTGCAGCACTGCCTCCAGGTCGGCATCGAACGTTTCGCCCTTGGAGTAGTCGGCATTGAACCGCTCCAGCACCTTGGGCGGATCGGCACTACCATCCGGCCGCTTCAAGCTACCGGTCGTCGACGGTCCACCGTTTGGTTTGAAACTCTTTGCCGCCGGCGGTGGTAACGTGGCGCCGAAGGCAGCACCGTACCGAGCTCCGTTTGAACTGCTGCTGTTGGTGGTGGACGATGCACCGGTGCCAAATGCACTGAACGCATCGTCAAACTTCGCATCGAACTCGTTGTTGCTGCCGCTGCTCGTGGTGAGATTGTTGTTCAGCACGTTCGCGGCGTCCATCTTGGAGAACTCGTCCTCGAACGATTTCAGCATCATCAGCGTCGTCGTCGCGGTGGACGACGCGCCAGTGGGTGGTACCGTCGTGGGCGAAGTGGTGCTGCTGCCTGTCGTCGCACGGAATGCATCGAACAGACTGTCGTCACCGGTCGTTTTGGCCAGCGCATCGCTACCATCGCCATTGCCGAACGCGCCGAACAGCGAGGCGGCACCGTCCGTTTGGTTGGTGTTTTTGGAGAAATTATCATTAAATGCATCGAACGGATCGGACGTGAACGGGGACTTGGTTGTCGTGCCGATTGGCGATAGAGTATTATTGTTGTTGTTGAGCCGGCTGGTGGTGTTGTTGAGTTTGCTGTTATTTAGCACGGGCGTATTTGCACCGTCCCCGGAAATGCGCACACCCTTGAACAGTTCGTCCAGCTCTTCCACGGAAGCGGTGTTGGTAGAGTGGCCGAAGTTGGCGTCGAAAGCGCTCAACACATTGTTGTTGTTCTTCGTTGTCGATGCGAATGGGTCTGTGGTGCAAGGCAGTAAAATGCAAAAATAGGTTAAATTTATCTCAGAAAGGCCACAGAGACACCATCGAAAAAAATACGAACCATTCACTTGCTTATCATCCTCCTCCGTGTCGGCGAATGGATCCTCGATGTTGAACGGATCCTCGTACCGGTAGTCCTTGAACGGATCGTCCGCAAAATCGGCTACCGGAACCGGTGTCGGCGCTGCGGACGACGATGCAAACTGAGCGACGGGTGTAACGACGACCGACCGAACCACCGATGCTGCTGCCGGTGTTGGTGGTGTGGCCGCCTCAATGGTGATGGTAGCAGTAGGTGTCACCGGCGCTGCTGCCCCCATCGCTGGTAGCATACTGCCGAGTGTCGCCGCATTGGAGCTGGACCCCGTCAGCGAACGATTGCTACCGAATGCGGCCCCGCTTGAGGCGAACGATGACGGCGACGCTTGTTGCAGTGTTTGGGAGGTAACGGGTTTGAGATTCTGCTCGATGACAACACCACCATGTTACCAACAAGCCCCCGGTGCGCACACAACATGCAGCAAAATAACAACAGAGGTGTAATACAGTGGTTGTGTCGGTTGTGTGTCGATTGCGTGTGTGTACATTATTGAACAAAGATGAAGATGTGTTTGGAAGAGAGTGGTATAAAGAAAGAAAAAAGAAAAAGAAGGAAAATAAATTTTAAAAATGTAAAAAAATGAACAAAAAATGAAACGAACACAATGACTCAAACGACAACAAAACAATACGACGTTAGATGGTTAGAGAATGAAACATGTAAACAAAAAGATGATAAATGATAAAGCGAAAAAAACAAGTTTAGTTTTGGCACGAACTAATACAGCGTGGAACACACCGATAACCGATTCCGAATTAGCAAAGGAAGCTTAAAACGATCGAATGAAAAGTGGCGAAAAGGTGAAAAAGAAAGATCGGTAGGTGTAGTGTAGTAGGTGGCCATAATTAGCTTAAGATAGTAGAGAGAAGTATTTTTCCATTAATTTACAGCAGAACTAAGACCACCGTCGTCGTCGTCGACGTCGCCCGTTTTGTCCGCAATACAGGTCTGCTTTGGGTGGGCCACTATGTAGAGATAACAACGATTTGTGTTGTGGTGTAGATAGAGCATATACGGGTTAGTAGTGGGAGTATAGCTAGTAGCACGTGATTGATTATCGGAGCTGAGGGAAAGGGCTGTGTATTAGAAGCTTTTCTTATAGCACACCGTGCCTTTCGCCGGTTAACAGGTTGTTCTCGCAAGTGAAAGTGTAATTAATATGCGCTAAAATGCGTTCGGATATGTTTAGCTTTTATAGACACGCCACTGCGCTGCGTATTATTACTGAATTATCCTCGCCACCGTACGCGAGCCACTAGTAGCGTAACGTCCAATTGCACGCGACATCCATCATGCAAAAGTCGCGCGCGAGAGCCACATTACCACTAAAAATAGAAACGGTGCCAAAAACGATAACATACGGGAAATAGAGATAGAGAGAGAGAGAGAGTGTCGTGTTAGTACGAGGCTTTTGCTTTACTTGTTTTGTTATCGGTATGTATATATATTTTTTGTTTTTCGCCTTCGCTCCTAGATAAGTAGGGTGTGTCCTAAGAAGAGAGCATGAAACACACTTCTTCAACTGCTAAACGGTTAAACTTCCGGCTTTAGTTGATGATTTAGATGATGTGTATATGAATTGTTCTTTCGATGTTTTTAACGGCGATGCGTTTTGTAATGGATTGTGTGATTGTGTGTGCTTATTACGCTACAGTAATAATGGGAGGGGTATTTAACATGTTGCAACATACACCCTCACACACACTCACATTTTGCTAAATTTAAGCGTTGCAGCATCAACTAAAGTAAAATAATCTCTCAAACCAACTATAAATACACATTTCTGTGATGTTTACCGGGTTTTCCAAGGTTTCTCATAGTTGTGGGACACTTCCTCGACTTTTTCTTATAGGAAATGAACTTTAAATGATGGAAATTGGGCTCTAGCATCCTTTTTAGACAGGCTCCTTGAAAATTCCTATTAGACTTATCCAATTTAAGCTGCTACAGATTCCAATTCCCATTACATTAAGTTCATTTCACGTAAGAAGGAGTCAATAAACTGTCCCACAGCTATACAGGGTTTCCCACGATTTATTGATCAGTTCCCATGATTTTTTGGTGCGTTCCCACGATTTTTTGATCGTATCCCATAGATTTTTGGTTCGTTTCCATAATTTATTGGTATTTTCCGATTGGATATCAATACAATTGAACCAACAAATCGTGGGAACGCACCAAAAAAATACGAGAACCCACCAACCAATAAATCGTGGGAAACCCTGTAAGTATTCCTGGAAAACCCTGTAACTGTTCTGGGGGGAATGAAAATCCTTGCAAAGTTCCAACAATTTTATATTTACAACAGAGTGTTTGTGTGTGTGTAAGTAACCCTCTGATAAGAAGTGTAATTTAACGACAAAAGCAATCATGGTTTAATCAGTAATTTCGTTTTTTGTGAGAAAATAATGTTAATTTTGTTAGTTGTTCTAAATTTCGGGTTAATTCGATTCAATTTTGCACCAAACTCGGGGCTTTATTGTTATACTTTATGGACATTATTGTGTAACGATATAATTTGTTTGCTTTTATTTGCGATAGTCAAACAAAAAAAAAAACACAATTGCAACACAATCAATCAATGCAGCACAAAACGCTGTTGCGATTAAATAGGATTCACTAATTTAGTTATCTCTTTCATTAATGGAGTGTTGTGATTACTTTTGCAGCATTACAGCATTCTCTTTCGCGCCCAAATGCTTAAGTACTGATGGCTAACTGAAACATCATTCGTTTACCCTAATTGAGTGTTAGATGAAGTCCATTAAAGGTGCACAAACATTCTACGCCTTACATATGCAGCGCGCCAGCATGCAGCCTTCTACTACACGTGGGTGCGAATATCAAATAAATTTGCTACGTTTTGATCAACTTTTTAAAACAGGGGAGTTGTCTCTTTTTCTACCGTGAAAACAAATAAACAGCGCAGTGTGCAGAGTTGGATGAGTTGTAATGAGAATCTTGTTTTTTTTACTACTCCTTAACGAGTAATTAGCGCGACTTTTAATTCAATTTCGGTAACGCGGTGTTACACGCTTCGAATTGCATCTTCACCAACTAACAGCTTTGAAAACTTAGAAGAAACATAAACAAAACAGCAAATCCATTGCATTTAAAACACGTAATAACAGTCCACGTGTCGAACAAAACAGGGAAAATAAAATGACCAAACGAGATCAACTACTTCGTTTTCGTTTTGCAGCCGAAGCTCAAAGACGGAAAAACCGAGAAAGGGTTTGAACACGGAAAGCGCCATCCGAAGGCGTCTGCGGTAAGCTACAACACAGCTAATATTATGCAAAGAGAGAAACGCTGGTACATTTAATCCCATATCCGTTTGGTAAATATAATATGGCTTGCGTATGTATTATCTGTATATGTATATATCTATGCATAACTCTCTCTCGTCGGTTAGTTTTTGTTCATTCATTTCTACACGAACTCTGATCCCCCGCACACGCTTAGGGGCGGCCTACTCCTCCTCCTCCTATCAATGGTCATTTTTTTCTTCGATCCAATATCTTATCGTTTTGATTAAAGAGTTTAACAAGAAACAGGAAAACAATATGAATAGAATATACACACACCCGTCCTCGTACTCCTTTCGAACACAGGGCGCTACGTTTTTTTGTTGATAGTTTAGTGATTAAGCTTCATAGAATTCAGTACTATTACTCGTTAGACGTCTCCACCGTGCGTGCGTGTGTGTGTGTGTTGTTGTTTGAGGGAGTTGTTAATATTTTAAAGATGATACTAATTGAGTTATTTCGAACCAATTCGTCCACGGAACGTTACGCGAAACATGATTGAGTATGCGCGCGGATAAATCCCTCCTTATTTCTCACATCTATCGCGATGCAGTAAACAGTGCAGACAAACACACACACACACACACACACGCACACACACGATCGAGATGTAGATTAACAGATACGTTCAACTCAAAATATAGAGAGCATCTTATACTTTTTGTCTTTGTGTTGTTGCACTCGCAGCGTGCCGCTCAGCAATTGATAGTAAAGAACACTGTTGCACTATTGCATCACCTAAATCGACTATAATTTACGCTTTCAATGGCTTGATTTCACTATGATTTCGAGTGTTTTCCTGTGAGATGCTGTGCATTTTGGAGATGGAGCGCGCGCGCTCGTGTGCAAACACGGTGCATTCAAGTATTAGCTCGATACACACACACGCGCGCGACCCAAGGGGGAGTACTACTACGAGTTTCGCTTTCTTTGCCTCCGCCCATCGGTAGTTGCTTTCGCGGTTAATTGTTAGTCTCTATTAGTATTACTATTACTCGGATGATATTCACTGAAATGCGCGCGATGAAACGATAGAAGTGCAAAAGAAGAAGAAAGAGAATGGTTAGATATTATAAAGGGGGAAGACAGCCCAGCCTGAGCGTGTGTGTTTTTGTCGCACGTGCCAGCAGCCAGAGCAAGCAAGCGTTTTGATTGTAATGAAATTTGACAGAGTGCTAAATATGCTCCAAACTACCTAATATGTTGATACCCACTAAAAGTAAAAAAAACTACTAAAATACGTAATAAAGTTACTAAAAAGTAAAAAGTAATAATAAAAAAAGAAAGAAAACAGGTGCATAATACAAATTTAACGACCATAAGAAACTGTACAAAAGAATACACCTACCAAATGCATTCAATGAAACAATTTAAAACTAAAGCATAAAAACACAACAACCAAAGTAAATATAAACGTGTGGTACGATAGTTTATTAGTTTGATTAGATATTATATATCACTACGCACTAGCTTAAAGGCTATTAAAAACAAACAACATGCAGTTAAATACAAAATAAATGTAACCTGCTGTGTGATTACAAAGATAGTATTAGTAGAAAATTAGCAAGAGGAGTGAAAACAACAACTACGAAAACTGAAGGAAAATACTGCTGCATAAAATACAACAAACATGCCACTATTAACATACAAGTGCAAAGATGAAAGGAAAATGAATGACAAAGAAACCGTCTCATGACAGTAAGATGGCGTGTGCCGAGAGTGCACACACAGGGGGTGAAGCATTGTAGAAAGGAGTAAAGGTATGCAGCGAGGAGATGGAAAAACAAAACCAAACAACGAGCAGAAGAGAGAAGAGAAAAACGATAGAGCGGCAGGGCATCAACAAAACACGAATGATGATGGGAAATTCCGGAAAAAAAACACAAAGAAAAGAGAGAGAGGATCACGGATCGATCATCCTCTCCACTCTCGTCATGTCCATCTAGGGTTCGTGCCAAAACGATAGATAATCTGGTTGTTGATAACTACCTTATTGTCGAAGTCGGCAAAGTTGGCAAAGCTGCCGCCGCCGCTACTGTCACCGAATGCATCCGACGCCGGTGGTGCAGGTTTGGTAGGCGTAGGGCCCTGCCGTTGCGCAAATAGTGGGAGGGAGAGATATAGAGGAGGACGTTGCGCGTACAGTGGAAATTACGTAGAAGGTTGGTTTTGTCAGTAAGTGTTTACAGTTGGTTAGAGAAGAAAAGAATAAAAAAAGAATTACAGTTAAGAGAAAGAAAGAGAGAGAGAGATAGTTATTCTACTGTGCTACTGACAGTTAGTAAACGGGGTTTCCAATCCCTTCTAAGTTCTACCATCGTCCAGAGAACGGACGCTACAGTGACATGGTAGGGAAGGATTAACAGCCCCCCGGGGGCTTAGCGGTGACTTACCTGCATTGGTCGTGGTGGAGCGGGACGCGGTGGTGGTTGCTTTGCCTTCTTCGGCGGCAGTGCCGGGCTGGGCGATTCCGGACGTGGCGGGGCAACGGATTTGCTGGGACTAGGTGACAGTGCTTGACCGGCAGTGGTCGGCGCATGTAGTATGGCAAACGGATCGCATCCGAACTCATCTTTGGCGGGCTAAAAAAAGCAATATTAAGGGTTAGTGTTTGAGAAATAGTGAGTCTACGTGGTACAACATTCTCCATTATCGTCTTACCTCTGCTGCTGCACTGCCGCTACCTTTCCGGTCACCGAACGGATCGGCGGCAGCGCCCGATCCGAACGGATCCGCCGCTCCCCCACCGATGGCGTGCGACGGCGCTTTCGCCCCAAACGCACCGAACCCGTCTTCCCCAAAGCCGCCGCCGCCGCCGCCACCCGCCGCCGCAGTACCGCCGTGAAATCCGCCGTTCGACCCGACGTCGAACTGGGTGGCGAAACCGTTCGACGACTTGAAATCGTCACCGAAGCCCGTCTCGGCCGGCTCGCCCGCACCGAACCCGTTCGATCGGTTGTCGCCGAACGGGTCGCGCTTGTTCGCGTTCTCGACCTCCTTCTCCTCCAGCGCCTGCTTGGCCTCGCGGAACTCGGGCTCGATCTTGAGCGAGTAGTCGGACACCAGGATCGGGTCGTTCGACTCGATCGCCGACCGGAACATGGACAGCGCGTCCGTCATCTGACGCTGGTACTCCTGTATTTGAGTAACCATGGCCTTCACCTGGCTGATCTCCAGCTGCGTGTCCTGCAGCTGGGACGTCAGCCGGTCGACCTCTTTGGTGCTGGTGTTGTACTCCTTCTCGAGCGACTGCTCCTCGTCCCGCAGCTTCTGCAGCTCGGAGCGGCGCGAGTCCAGCTCACCCTCCTGCTCCTTGAGCGTTGCCTCCTGCTTCTGGCACTGTTCGCGAATTTTGGTCACCTGATATGTGCAGCCAAACGATTGCCGATAATGTAAAGAAAACGAACACGCAGCGAGAGAGAGTAGAGATTGATTAGTAAAAGTAGAATAACGCTTCCGGGTACGATAAACACATAACACAGGTAGCATTTATTGAAGGACAAGTAAGGGAAAATGGGAATGATGGCGGAACAGGGAAGAAGGAGATGGGGATCCCGTTTCACAACTGTCCGGTCAAGGCAATCAGCATCATGAACCCTTTTAATAGTTTAATTATACGCTTCAAACACAATTCTAAACTACTTTTACGTTATTTTCTACCAAACGTTTAGGTTAATTATCCACAACAAATAAAATGTGTGCTTGTGTGTAAGATATTGTTTTCATATTGAATAAAATATGTGTTTTATTAAAATAATTGTTTTTGGTAAACAAAAAGTTAACACCGATAATAATAACTAGCGAACAAAAAGTTCCAATTACATGTAAAAAAACACAGTAAAAAGCATAGATAATTTAAAAAAAAAACATAAAAGTGATATGGAGAAACAAATAAATGATATTGAGTCACATTGACCGGACCCGGTGGAAACGGATGAAATGTAGTAACGTAAAACGATCTAGGAAAACAAGGTAAAACCAATAACCTAAAGGCACAAAAAAATGGATAACAAAACAAAACATGACAATGACATGAGACGACAATGAACAAAGGAAACGGCACTGAAAATGAAATGAATTAAATTAAAACGAAACGAAACGTAACAGTGAAAGGAAAATGAAACAACAAAACGCAAGTTGAAAATGGGACGAATAGAAGAAAAATCATAATAAAATAAACGAACCTGTTGACGAGCTTCGTCAATGCTGCACGCTACCTCTAGCAAGGCTTGATCTACATCTACTTGCTACAGTAGTGACAATGTGGCACACCATTCGAGAGTTTTTTTGTTTGTTTTTTTTTTTTTTTTTTTTTATCAGGTAGAGTGTGTAGGAGATACACAAGCACAAATCAAACCAAACACAAGTAGTAGTTTTTATTGTTTTTTTTGTTTTTATAGAAACCCGAAACAAACACGCAAAAAAAGATACGAGCAGAGAAGTTAGCAAGAATTAAAGGTGTAGAAATCATCAAAAGTCAAGTTAATGCATTAATAATTCACTTAAGAACGTAAAGGTTTAATATGCCCCGTTACAAGAGGATTGTTAGTAGAAATAAATCGATCCATACCAACGTGAACCATGCGTACATTATTTAATTATGTAAATTTGTTACCATTAATCACTAAGGGCTCTAAGTTGCACACACATGTACACAGTATTATTATGAACATTTTACAAAACACGGAAAGGGTACGTAACATACAATGAAATGTAATTTAATGACAGTTGATAATCGTTTGTTAAGACAATGCATGTATTACAGGGTTTACCAAGTCACTTTGCGATGTGAGCTGCACAATTCATCTCACTTGAGACGTTTTTCTGTTCTGACGTGCTACTTCATTTAGCCCAAAATAATGTTCTATTCCGTCGCATTCATTTTCATCCATTATATGAAGTCTTTTCACAGGGGATGTTAGCTGGAGCCGTCCGCGATGTTTACATTTTTTTCAAAATTAAATTGTTGGAGTTTTAGTGCTGATTTGT
>KB667655.1:1021247-1038221 GCA_000349065.1 Anopheles quadriannulatus
AACATCCCCTGTGAAAAGACTTCATATAATGGATGAAAATGAATGCGACGGAATAGAACATTATTTTGGGCTAAATGAAGTAGCACGTCAGAACAGAAAAACGTCTCAAGTGAGATGAATTGTGCAGCTCACATCGCAAAGTGACTTGGTAAACCCTGTAACGATATCCCGAAGTCATTTGATTCATGCGAGCATTTGATCGTTTTGACTACAACAGTTTTGACAGTAATATTGTATACGAATGATTCAAAATAAATAAAATATCACAACGCTTCCTTTCGCGATGAGCTTAATCGTGTGCTTAGCATTGTGCTTCACGCAATGAAATTGCCCAGCAGCCGAATTCGAACATCGTTGGGCGACAATGAGATCTGAAACATTGCAATAAACTCAACACACTAAACTACACCACCGTCTTCTTGCAGGAAGAGTGGCACGGAGCGCTGATAAGATAAATTTAAACAAATGCTTCTCGCACCGCGGGCAACAAACTGTTGTTGGCATAATAAGATCTGCCATATTTTATAACAGACAAGGTCGAGATGATGATGATGCACAAACCGAAAGATAAGGATTTTGGCACCGAAAAATGCAATTTCAACCTCATGCGCTGAAAGATGCACGATTACATTTTAAAGGAAGGAATTACATGACTACATGCACATTCAAAATAGCTCAGTCTTAATCTAAAATGGGTTAAAATTTGCAAACAATATTATCAAGTGTTAGGATTGGATATTGATGGAATCCGAAAAGCGATTCAATTACCTGTTTATTCAGCGAGTACAACCAATGTTAGACAATTTTAGTATTTTATATACAGCAAGTTAGTGCAAAAACACCAACATAACAATAAACTATCAAAGGGATGCATGTTACTTTTTAGTAGAAAGCAGCAAAAAAAAACAACAAGAAAATACCACTGACCGGAGTTGGGGGACCCGGTTATTGTGTTAGGAGAGGGACAGCAGTGTGGGTCCACCTTCCCCGAGGTGGGGGAGGGGTTAGGCAGGTGTGCAGCAGCACGGCATAATCTAAATCCGCACTTACCTGATTCTTAAGGTCATCCAGTCGCTTCTGTGCTTCACCTTTTTGGTTTTCCAGCTGCTTCAACGTGGCCGTAAGTGTGTCCAGTTCACTCTGTTTATAGAAACCACTAAATAGATTAGCAAATTTTGGTTTAAAAAGTGTTTAACGCAGCACCGCATACCTGGAGACTACGCAGTTCACCGCCCTTGATTCGCACATCCGCCTCCTTCTGCGCAACTTCCTGCTCCAGCAGGCGGCGCTCCTTCGCAAGCTCGTCAATTTCTTTGGATATCATTTCCAGCTCCGGATTGCTGTACGTTGGCTGTGGTGGTTCCTGTAGGGGGGCGGAGAGGAGGACGCTTGTTAACAATAAGTAAAAATGTAAAACTCCAAAATTAACCCTCCAAACTAGTGGTGTGTTCTCTGTAGCGCAGCCACGACTACGATCTGACTCGAGCTATTGCTTTTCCGATTCCGGCTCCGGCAGAATTGGAACCACTAGTTTCGAACGGAGTCGGAGTCGCAGTCGGAGTCGTCCTGAGTCGTTTGGAATTGGTCAGAGTCGGAAATGCCTGATCACTAAATATTGCACTGGCCGTTCCCGCTCGACTCCAGACGATTCTAATTCTGTACGACTCCAAACGACTTCAGATGACTTCACAAGACTTCAGATGACTTCAGAAGACTTCAGATGACTTCAGATGACTTCAGATGACTTCAGAAGACTTCAGAAGGCTTCAGATGACTTCAGAAGACTTCAGAAGGCTTCAGATGACTTCAGAAGACTTCAAATGACTTCAGAAGACTTCAGAAGACTTCAGAAGACATCAGATGACTTCAGATCACTTCAGAAGATTTCAGATGACTTCAGATGACATCGGATGACTCCGGACGACTCCAGACGACTCCAGATGACTCCGGACGACACTGGATGGCTTCAACTCCGGATAACTCCGGGCGGTTCCGAACAACTCCAGGGGTTTCCAAACGGACAATGGTGGACGGTCCTACCTTCCGAAGTCGGTTCCGGAATTGTCGGAGTCGATTCGGAGCCGACTCCAGAATTTTGCCAACTTTACACATCACTACTCCAAACCCGCCATTCTCACCTGCGCTTGGATCAGCGAGCTCTTGCGCAAGCTGGGCGGTACCATGTTCGGGGCGAGCGCCTGAGGCGGATCGATACCCTTCTTGGCCCGGTCGACGAACCACATGGCGAGACAGAACTCTTCCAGCTTTAGCTTGCCCGACTGGTTCGTGTCGCACAGGGCCCAGATGTGGGCGAGCTTGTTCTGCGCCACGCCCGACTGCAGAAACACGTCCTTAATCTCCAGCCCCGACACGAGCCCGTCCCGGTCGGTGTCGCTCTTGTTGAAGATCTCCTCGTACTTGCAGCGCTCGAGCGGCGACACCACCCAGCTGGTCACCTCGATCGGTGGTGCCGGCGCGGACACGAGCGGCACCCCTCCCAGTCCCATCGGTACGGGCGGAATGACGGGCGCGGTCATGGGCGGCGGTCGGGCCAGTGCAGCCGGCAGCGGCGGCACCACCGGCGGCGGCGCAATGTCGCTCGGGAAGTTAGCGACGAAGCCACCGGCACCGTCGGCAGCACCCCCGCCAAACGCGTCAAATCCGCCGCCGTTCGTGGGCGGCTGGGGAGCATAGTTACGCTGCAGCTGGGGCGGCAGCATGGCCGGAATGGCGCGCTTGTCGAGCGCTTCGTACACGAGATGCATCGCCACACAGAACTCGTGCTTGTCCAGGCTGCCGTCGCGATCCTGGTCGGCCAGATCCCAGATGCGGCCCAGCGTCTCCACCGGCAGCTTCGAGTTCATCAGCGTCATGCGGACCTTCGCGCCGGGCAGCAGCCCGTTCATTGGGCCGAGCGAATCGAACAGCTGCTCGTACTGTTGCCGCTTTTCCGGCTTCATCGACCAGTCTGTGCTTTCGACCGGGAGCAACTTCACCTGTGCCGGTACTTTTGGTAGATCGCCCTGCGCAAAGAAATGTTTTTTTTTTTTAAATTGTTTTTAAATAAAATGTAACCGAAAGCAATTATTACTTACCACCTTCGGTGGCTTCGACAGGACATTGTAGATGTTTTTGAGATTGATCTCGGAACCTTCCTGTGCCAGCCCGATCAGCTTGAGCGAGACGAAAAATCCCTCCTTCGTGAGGAAGCCCTTTCCGTTCGGGTCGGACAGGTCCCAGATCCGGCTGAGGACGACATCGCTGAGGCCGGACTTTTTGAGGAATTTCGCCGCATCCAGTGCACCGATTTCGTTCGCCTCCTTTGGATCGAGCTGTATATGGGGCGATGGAATGATAGAAACAGTCATCTTTTGCTAATAGCATTCCAAAACCTTTTTTTGCACACGAGTTGCGGTTTTTTTTTTGTGTTATGCAATAGGTGTAACCATTCTTTTTGCCAGCAAATGTTTACAAAGCTTGAGTAAAATTACATCATGAAAAAAAATCATGCTTCGCTCCAAACTAACATCTAAAAACAACCATCTCTTCGTGTGAGGTTTCTAAACCCGATAAGAAAGGTATTACGGCCTGCCAGGCAGCGTATTTCGCACGCTCCGAATCCATTTATCGATTTTCCCCGCCTGGCAGTAGTACCACATTGGCTTTGTTTTGGAGCAGCACTGTGAAGGTAGGTCAAACGGGGCTTCAACACTCCGTCGTCAAACTGAACGTGATTAGTTCCGATTTACTAGCATTACTCATTTTTTCCAATGTGATTATGACTGTTGGCTGCGTAAAATAGAGTTGATAAACTCTCCTGTGCTATTAGCAACCTGTATCGTCGTCGCTGGACACTGTCCACTTCCGCCTTAGTGTCTCATCAACGGGATTTCCTGATTTGGCACAGGTGTATCGACCGGAATGACCGAACACTCGCAATAGAGTAGGCCTTGGCGATGATGATGTTGCTGTAGTTGGGTTTCCTTCAACTCACCTGTTTATAGTAAGCCTCGTATATCAGGATGTGGTCTCCCGCGATCTGTAGATGACGTGGGTTGAGGAAAGGTGGAAGAGAAGAACAGAACCGTACACAGATATTAGGTATGATATAAATCACAAATCTCTAGTGGCATTTGAAATCACAATCATCATCGTCGTTGACGGAATGACGTTTTTCCCTATTCTGAGAATCTTTTCTTTTAATCTTTGTTTTATATCGATTAGTGTTTCTCCTTGGCAGTTTGAGAGTGGAAGTATTCCATGGAACGAAGCAGCGCCTTCGTGCAGCCCGATACACCACCAACACACAACGTTTCTCCACACTGATAAGCACAGCACAAAAAGGGCGTTGTAAGTGGGCAGGGAATTCTTGTCGTGTAATAAAACTGAATGGCGTTCGCAAACCATACACTCACAGCACACTTTGGGCCACTTGTCTTCACTGAATTCTACTGGGATAAGTTCCACAAAACCAAAGCCCCCTTCAGGGGGGAAATCTTCCTTCCACCGTTTGCACAGGAATAGCACAACACACACAGAGTTCACACAGGGATGACGCTTCCAGCGGAATTCCCTCGAAACACACACTTACCTTTACAATGTCGGGCATTGTGTGGCGGATCGTTTTACTACTGCGAGGCGGCGCTGTGTACTGCGAAAAGTGTGCAATCGGAATCGATCCGTCCTCGGTGGGCTTGGTGTGGTGGTATTGTTTTTTTCTTCTCCGCGGTTGCCTGCCCGCTGCTGCTGGCTGCTGCCGTTGGTGGTGTGCGCTGCTGTCTTCCTCCGCTGGCCGAACAGTGTGTGTGCGTGTGCATCAAATCTGAGCAGAGCGACACGAGACGGGATGATGCACACGAAAGAAACAATACACACGGCGACGGGGGAACCACCAGCAGACAAGGAAGATAATGATGATGGCTCGCCCAAACACACTGTTATCACTTGCAAACGGCGAGGTGCGAGTTTTCCCTTTCCTATTTGTTTGCTGGCACTACACTGCACTACACTTTGCGCTTGCCTAATTTCAGGACGAACACTCGACAAGTGCGTGTGTGTGGGTGTGTTTCTTGCTTAAACTTTACGCACTTTTTCCTACGCTGCTCCGTACGCTGCGCTGTGCTACTCCCGTTTGTCCCGTTTGACAGCCAGCGAGCTTTCCGTCTCGCAAATTGCTGTTCCTCTCGCTCTGTGCGCGCGTGTGTGTGTGCGGAAGCGAGATGGAGAGCGAGAGCGAGTTGTCAGATCGACAGTGGGCGCAGTGACAGTTTTCGAATTGCGCACAGTGGGAAGAGCGAAAGCGATCTAATTTCCCGTCGACACAAACAAATTTTCCATATGGCTCATGAAAATGTTCTGAAAATTGCACTTTTCCACGAAAAAAAGAAAGCCAATATACTTAAGTAGTTCGTACATTTTATTGTTTGTCATTGTTTTGATCGTCTAGCCGTTACAACATTCGAAGCTTATGTAAACCCGCGTTTGAGCGTAACGATGGGAAAAAGGGGAAAAAAAGAAAAATGCGTTTTAAACCAGACTTGAAAACACGAAAACGTTCGTACTTAAACTTACAGCCGTTACACAACTAATGCACCCCCCTTACCTCCTCCTACTCATATTGCCCGTTTTGGAAGGATGGAATATTACGAACTGAAAGTTGTAATAAACAACAAAACTGAATCACATTACTAGAGCACATGCGAACGAGCGCATGTTGACGACAAAGTCCGCACGCACACCACTACCCGGCGGCCGTCTTGGCGAATGCTTTTGGCAAATGGTTCGACACGCGGTCGAGCACACAATTCATCCACTCAATGGTGATGGCCGAGCGTGAGGAAGAGTGGCGCCAGCGCACCGAGTATAAGCAAGCCCAGTTCGTAGTTTTTCAGCCCACCGGGACCACCGGACGGCGACGGTTTCCCGCTGACGGCAGCGGACGAGCTCGGCGGTTGCTGCTCCAGCAGGCTGTAGTTGCCGAGATGGTGGCCATGCCCGTGGCCCCCGTGCCCGTGATCGCTGCGGTGCGTCAGCTCGGGCAGCACGTGCACCGTCGCGACGTACAGGAACGTGCCGGCCGAAAACAGCATCGCAATGCCGGTCGCGTTGAGCGATTCGAGCGTTTCCTTCTGCTCGCTGCCGATGCCGAAGTACGTCAGCAGGGTGAGGGCCGGTGCGGCCAGTGCGAAGATGAGCAGGTGCTTGCGGATCCGGTCCCGCTCCACGCCCTCGTGCAGCAGGAAGCTTACTAGCCCGAACGCGGCCGGCGCTTTGTGCAGCATGATGGCAAGGAACACGATCATCTCCACGTCCGAGTGGCTGGTGGTGGCGGCCGCCCCGAGTGCTACGCCGTCGGCGGCCGCATGCACGACCAGCCCGATCGTGGCGGTCAGGTTGCGCTCGCTCGAGCCTTCCGTCCGGCGGGAGGACACCTGGTCGACGAGCATCATGAACACGAAGCCGAGCACGAGCGAGAGCCCTATCGTGGCGGAATGTTCGTCGTTGCTGTGCTCGTGCCGGTGCTCGTCCACCGGCAGACCGGCGGAGGTTCCCGGGCCCCTGGCCGCCTGCTCGAGCGAACGTTCATCGTACAGCGAACGAATGCCCTCGGGAATGATCACGGTCAGGGCGGTTCCGACGAGCAGCCCGGCACCGAATATCGAAACGTTTTTTAGCTTTTCCTAAAAGAAAACACAAATTAAGCATTGAATCAAATAAAACCGAAACACACACGTTATCGTCTTACCTCCGACAGTGACATTATGAGCGGAATGTTTCCGGCCAGGTACGACCCGACCAGCATCACGATAACCAGCGCGAAAAGCATCGCTGTCTCGTCCATTCTGTTGCGATTGCTTGCTCCGGGCTGGTGTCAGGGCTTGGGTCGCCTGTTTACTTGCTCGTTTGTGCAGCAAAATTGTGTGCGACAGCAAAAATCGATGGTTTCCCTCGGTAAACCATCAAAATTTGATGACACGGCTGTCTATTACTGCTGACCAGGGAGAAGAATTACACAAGGTCCACACCACCACCACCGAGCGGTGGAAGCATACGGAAGTGGTTCACTGGCAGTCGGCGGGTGGAGGAGCGGGACCGTTCGGGCGGGTTTTGTTTATATGTACCCCACAGCAGATTATCGACGTGTCCGAGGTTGTGTGCCGCGTCCGAACGGCCACTTGCTTTCGCTGGGAATGTTTTGCTTGTTTGGGGGGTATTTTTGCCTTTTCCTTTGCGCTCTCTCTCTCTCTTTCCTCTTGCACACAGGGAGTGTTTTGCCTTTTTTTTGACACATTCTGTTTATCACGAACGGTTTGACGTTTGTTTATTTGCTTGAAAGGGTAAACGCTATGTTTAGCTTTCTTGATGCAGTTTGACACCGGCGGTTGGTGCAAATTGTTGCTGTTTTAAAACTCTGCAATGAAAGATTTTATCATAAAAATGGAAAAAATAGTAGTGTTTGATGGAGTTTTATCACTTTGAGTTAATTAAAAAATACAATTGCTACCAATTAGAGCAATGAAATGTCACACTGTCCGGCGTGGAAGCGCTTCGCAGCGTGCGGTGTTGTTGTTTTGGTTCTACCGTGTGTGTGTGTCGTATTAGGCCGGCAGTGAGCTTCTGGATGCGAAACTTACTCATTTTCGGTACGATTTCCAACCCGTTCAGTGTTATTACGCGCTTTTTCAACCGCTCCGTTGAAGTTAAAACCATGAACAAAACGTTCAAGCTAAATACGGGCTTCGACATTCCACTGGCTGGCTGTAAGTATTACATATTGCTACGATTCTCCGGAGTGGTCACCACCTTGCAGCGGTGTACCACTTTACCCACCCTCCCGGTATGTTGTAGATTGTTCTACCACCGTCATGACTTATTCATTAGATGGAATTTGAATTCCGGGTTCACTCCTCCAGCCTCTGTTCCCCTCCGTTCCGATCCGCAACTGCAGCACTCTTTCAAGCTCACTTCGATCCCGCTTTCCGGTGTTTAGCGCCGGAAATGAATGCGCACATGAAAACATACGAATATGCTTGCCTCAAACTTACACACCCGTACGGGGTGCTTTTTTTTTTGTTGCTGTTTTCTAGTTGGCACCTACCAAATCCATGGCCAGGAGCTAATTTACCAAGTGCTGGATTATGCTCTAGAAGCCGGCTATCGACACATCGGTTCGTATGCAAAATGGGCGGTGATGTGTAGAGGGGAAAGGAATTTGCATAAAGGTGTATCGCCTGCATTATTTTTTTTTCTTTCGTTTTCTGTTGCACGTCTTACCATCACCACCACCACCACAGATACGGCGGTCGTGTATCGCAATGAGGAGTACATTGGCACGGCGCTGAAAACGCTGCTACCGAAGTACAATCTGAAGCGTGAAGACATATTCATTACCTCAAAGCTGAGTAAGTAGCACGGCTGGTCGCTGTTATTACTAGCCAAGAACGAGATTAGCAACTGCCTTTTTTATCCCCTGCGCAGTATCTCAGTCGGGAAAGGATGAAGCGTTTGTTGAGCAAATGGTGCGCAACTCGCTCGCCAACCTGCAGACCGACTATCTCGACCTGTACCTCATCCACTGGCCCGGTGTGAGTGGTAAGTGTGGTCGTTGGAAATGGCTTTTCGGTTCGTTTTCTTATCAAAGATTCAATCTCTTGTTCCGGCAGGTATGCAAGTCACCCATCCGGACAATGTAAAGTACCGGGCGGCAAGCTGGAATGCGCTGAGCAAGCTGCAGCGCGAAGGTTGCCTCCGTTCGATCGGCGTTTCGAACTACACGGTGAAACACTTGAAAGAGATGCTGGCGGATTGTAAAGGGATCGTGCCGGCAGTGAATCAGGTAGCGGAGGGAGACAAACGAGTGTGAGAAGGAAGAATGCAATTTCTAAACTTTAATTTGCGATCCTCCTCCAGGTTGAGTGGCACCCGTACTATTACCAACCGGAGCTGCTCGAGTTCTGCCGCCAGCACGGGATCTTTCTGCAGGCCTACTCGTCCCTCGGCTCATCCAACACGGCCGAGCTGCGCGAGGACGAAACGGTCCAATCGGTGGCGAAAAGCTTGCAGAAAACGCCCGTCCAGGTGCTGCTTCGCTGGGCGATCGAGCAGGAGGTTGGCATACTGCCGAAGGCACGATCGCGCGACCACATCCAGGAGAACGTTGGGCTGGAGTTTGAAATTCCGGCCGAGCAGATGAAGCAGCTGAACGGGCTGAGGGATAGCGTTGGGCACAAGTTTGCCTGGAATCCGGAAACGGTTGTCTAGGGGAAAAAAACGGGTTGGATGTTATTCGGTGCCTTTTTTGTGTGTTGAGTAGAAGGTGGAAAGGAAGCAGCGTTTGATTTT
Source organism: Anopheles quadriannulatus (assembly GCA_000349065.1). Taxonomy (NCBI): domain Eukaryota; kingdom Metazoa; phylum Arthropoda; class Insecta; order Diptera; family Culicidae; genus Anopheles; species Anopheles quadriannulatus. Next base: position 1,030,590 of record KB667655.1, read on the forward strand.
AATTTACTGATAAGCTTTGAAAATACTGATTCACACACACACACACTCTCTAAGAGGTTTAAACAGTTGAAGGAATTGTGCACTAACAGTGGTGGTTGTTTTTTTTTCTATAAAATATTCCGTTGGTTAGGAGATAGGATACGACAAAACAAGTCACATTTAAGGTGTTTATTAAAAGCACGTTAAAAAAACGAAACGAAACAAAAATGGACATCAACTTAGCGAATCGAATCGCACGCGAATGTTTGGCACAGTTTGCAAAGCTTCCGAAAGCGGGCAAACCAAACGAATCGTTCGAGTGGACCATCCTGTCGGCGATCGTGCTCGTCACCCCAGCCCACCAGGCTGCCGCCAGCGACATCCGCGTGGTTGCGCTCGGTACCGGCACCAAGTGTTTGCCCGGCGACGAGCTTAGCCCCCGGGGCGATCGTGTGCACGATAGCCACGCGGAAGTGCTAGCCCGCCGTGCCTTCGTGCGCTACCTGTACGAACAGATCGAGCAAGCGTTGCTGGCGGAGGAAGGCCAGCCGAAGGAAAGCATATTTGAGCGGCAAACGGTAGCCGGCGGAGGTTGTGGCAAATTTGTGTTGAAGAACGGCCATTCGTTTCACTTCTTCACCACGCACAGCCCGTGCGGCGATGCGAGCATATACGAGCGGGAGGAGGATGCAATGCCGCCCGCGAAACGGGCACGACGAACCGACGAAGCGTGTTCCGACCGGGCCGATGAAGAAACGACCGTTGGATGTTGCATCGGGGAGGACCGTACGGCGGTGGGAATGACGGGCGGCAAGCTGCTCGAGCCGGAAGCGCACGGTGACCTGATGGCGCAAACGATCGGTGCGGTCCGCACGAAACCGGGCCGGGGCGTGCGGACGGCTTCCGTTTCCTGCAGCGATAAGCTGGCCCGCTGGAACGTGCTCGGTGTGCAGGGCGGCCTGCTAATGATGCTGCTCGGCCGGCCCATCTATCTGGCCGGGGTGGTGGTGTGCGACGGGACGGACCACTCGGTGGTGGCGCTCGAGCGAGCGATCTGGGGCCGGTTCGAACGGTGCAAGGAGCCGGCGGTGCGGGAACCGTTCGAGCGACACCACCGTCCGGTGGTCATTGTGGCCGATGGGGGTGAGCTGTTTGCGTATCGGAAAAACCGACCCCACCCCATAAAGGAGGCAGGCGGAAAGTTTCAACCGTCACCGTGTGGAATCGTTTGGTGCGACGTGAAGGAAAGGTAAGCGTGCATTAAAGGGGAACTTTTTATTACATGTATGGGAGTTTCCTTTCTTCTTTTTTAGTGAGCAGTTGCATAGAAAGATTGAGGAGTAAGAAAGCGACCCAATTGCGCTAGAACATGCAGACAAGCAGTAATTTAATTACACACTTTCGCTATAATTACGACTCACCGTGTTCCTCGCATTGCTCTCGACCAAGCTTACATTACCGTCTACTTGTGTACTGGTGCTGTTTTCCCCATCGCCCGGTTTGCTCAATACACCACATTTAACCCAGCAGACCCGAAGGCATTGACTTCGGTTCCTTCTTCAAATCCCATCCCATCAGGGCACAATTGTATTTCAATTGCGGCGTGTCAATTACCCTTTTGCGTTGGATTTGCCAGCGGGATTGTTAGAGCGACACATAAATAATTATTTCTTGCACGAGCGTTTCTGCAAGCGGTGCTGGCAGGGCACAACTGTAATTTGTCCTTTGGTGGAAAATAATAAGGAAAAAGAGAAGAATCCTTCGGGACGGATGGAGGCGCCTTGTCGCTGTGCCGTTTGTTCGCGTGTTTCGCCCGTGTCGGGTTCGATTTCACAATCCCTGTTAATGGTAATGAATGTAAAGTCATTCCTTTTGTACATTCACACACCGTCACACCGTTCTCTCTCCGCCCCAAAGGGGGTTCGGGCTTAAACCCTCCCTTAGGTGTATTTACTTTCCCCCGTTTTCTCTCTTTCTTTCTGGATTGAAAGCTCCACACCCGTTCCACGTTGCGTTGGGAAGGGTTTCCTCTATTATCCGTCTTGAGTGTTGTATACTCATTTATTTTCCACCCCCCTTTCTAGCTGCATTGCATCGAGGGTTGTCCCTTCTTTTTCGCCTGCTCGCAAGAAAAGGGCACGGTTTTAATAACTTGATTCATTCGCTGCAATTAATGGTCCTTCTAGCCATTTCTTTATGCTCACGCTGTGTCTCTGTATCTCTGGATATTAATCTTTTAAACATTATCTCTCACTCTCTCTTTCATTCGTTGCAGACCACACGAGGTGGAGGTGGCCGGCCGGCGACACGGCGTGACGAAGCGCAAACTTGCCACACCGGCAGCTCGTTTGCAGATTTCTAAAATCGAATTATTTAACCGCTTCGCACGAACGTACCGGCGGGCAGAGCGGGAAGCTTTGCCTAATTTAACCGTCCCGGCGTCGGGAGCGGGCGCAACGCAGCCGCACACTGCAGCGGCCGACGACGTTGGCAAACTTTCTTACGCGGACGCAAAGGCACGGTCGGTGGCGTATGCGTCCCAGTGGGCCAGCGTGCGAGCGACCATGTTCGGCCGGTGGCCGGTAAAGCCGATCAGTTTGGGAGAGTTCTTCGCCGATGCAAGCTAGCTTCGAGCTTTGGTTTAGTTTGTCCCATCGACACTGCAGGTGTTTGTTGATTGAGTTAAAATGATGAAGCGTTTGTTGTTTGCTAAGGGAAGATTTAATAAAGAAGGTTTCAAAAAATGCACCACTTGTGTAAGTACCAATTTGGGGGGTTTTAGGGGAGTTAAAGCGGAGTTAGGAGAGCTAAATAAAAATGTACGGTGTTAGTTGGTGTTAGACCCTCTCTGGCTGGCCTTGTTTGAACGTGATTAAAGAACCGAACGACTTTGTTAAACCGAAAAGAAGCTCCCTTTTTTTATAGAAATACTGCAGCAACACCTTGAAAGCTGCAGTCCGGGCCTTTGCCTAAACTTATCACTCAGATCGCCAGTTTTCCCTGCTCCCAAGCGACCGATTCGAGTGTGTGCATGATAGTACAAGACGCAGACAACCGGTAAATTGGCTGGCCCGTGTAGTGTGCACATTCGGGATGGGGAAGCAAGCACAACAACTATCCTTTCCAGCAGGGTTTTACGGGGGAGAATAATGGTTTGCCATTCGTTGGCCGTTCTGTTTTTTTCTTCTTCTATCTTTGGTTGCACTCCCCGGTACTCGAGTTTCACACCCGAGTGTGTAGACAAAATAGGGGAAGCGACCTTGTTTCGTCCCCGGCAAGGCACATCCACATATCCGTGCCGCACTAAAAACCAGGCCAACGTGTAGTGTACGCGTGTCCCTTCCTTTTCGGCTGCTGGTGTTGCGTTTAATTGGGCTGTTGGTAGATACGGTGAATGTGGGAGGGTAAAGGAGCCTAGTGTGAAATGTGATACGGTGGCATGGTACGAGAAGTGCTTGGATTTCCTTTTTAGCTGGTGAAAGAGAAGCGCGTTGAGATGTTCTATTTTTTTTTTGGGAATAGCTTTCCATTTTCCAAGGGTTTGGCTGCAACTAATTAAAAAAACAAGAAGAGCCTTAAGAAACTGAAATCAAGTTTTTTTCTTTCTTTTTTATGTACTGCTATGCTTTTATACAGTCGTTTTTTGAGGAAAATTGGACTGCCCTCCGACAGCTCATCTCTGACCACTTTGTGACACATTTCACGAAGGCCTCCCCACTTGGCATCGGCCGTTTCTTTCTCTATTTTTTAATAATTCATCTCGGGGATTTTTGACCACATTTTTGAAGCATACCGCAGCAGAAATTTCTGTGACCTTGTTTTTTTTTTTGGGTTTTATTTTTCAGTGGTAAACATTTCAACCCCTCGGTAGTGGGAGCTTGTGGTCTGCCTATTTTTGGTAAACAGCTGGCACAATCGAGCAGATAACTGCCTTTTTGCTTTATGGAAGCCAGCGAAAGAAAGGGAAGAATGTCAATTTACCGATGCTGCCGGGGAAAATTAAAACGGCTTGTCGCAGTGTGTAGCTTTTACTTGTTTGAGTTGGCTGCGGTACAATGTAGTAGTGATCATGGCTTTAAAAGAAGACCAGAAATCAGAAAACGAACGCTGAAGGGATAGTGTTGCGTAATGATACGCAACGTAAGTGTGCAAATGTTTCATGAAATGCACTGTTGAGTATATGTTTGATGCGCCTAAATATAGGCAAACTATTTGTGTAAAGAGTATTCGGCACTAGTAAATATATTAAAGTGATTTAATTACACATTTTTGGTAGTTGCAATAAACTATGAAGCTTTGAAAAAACTGGCATACAGGGTTTTCCACGATGTATTGGTTGGTTCCCATCAATTTTTGGTGTGTTCCCATATTTTTTGGTACGTTCCCACGATTGATATCCAATCGGAAAATACCACTAAATTATGGGAACGAACCAAAATCTATGGGATACGATCAAAAAATCATGGGAACGCACCAAAAAATCATGGGCACTGACCAACAAATCGTGGGCAACCCTGTAAGTAAATATTACCGGTCAGGGTTAGCTTGAGCAGCATTAGATTCGAATGCTCCCTGTATAGGTCTATAAAGCGCCTAAAGGTATGCAATGTGGTGATTTTATTAAGCTTCGTTACTAATACTAATACAGAGTTTCCCGTGTTTATTTGGTTGCTTCTCGATTTTGTTGGGTTTGTCCCGCATATTTTTAAATCATAATTTTTGGATAAAATTATTTTAAACAAACGAAAATACTGCCGAAGCCGTAATAATGTTAATCCAAATAAAAATGATTTAACAAATGTCGGAAACGCTCATTAAATAGTTAGACGATTAGGCCTTTCTTGGAAAAAATAAAATTGCATCCAAGTCATAGTGCATCATTCAAATCCTAAAAAAATCATGACAATTTTCAAAGTATCCTTCATTTTATGTTCTTAGATTTTTTAGATAAATACCGTCGAATTTGCATGATAATAACCGTACATACATGCGCAATAAATTGATTATGCGCTTACATTGCATACATTTTGGCGTACTCTATTGACGCACGAGCCACAAAGTATGCAATCAACACGACATAGGCGTAAATATTCGTATTGTTTTAACTAACCCGACGCTCTAGCACCAATCGAACACGACATCGAACATGAAAAATGTATGGGATTTGACATGTTTGTCTTGTTTGTTTGTTTGTGTCTGACAGTGCACCTCCATATGATTATATGGGTTTGTTCGAGTCGGTTGTCGTGTTCGATTGGTGCCAGAGCGCAGCCTAAATGTGCATTTCACATTGTACTCAGTCTCGTTCAAAATTGTATCCCATCCACGTTTGATTTAATATCCGTAACGTTCTACCCATACCCGGAAAACAGATTGGCCCAAACGACGAGATGGGAATCAATACAGCAAAACGACCACGAGGAGGGTCACTACTGTTTATGTGCTACATTAGCCATTAAATCGCGTTAGATTGTAGTTTTCGATTCTGCTTGGTTCAACGCAAAACAAAAAAAAAAACACACGGTAAAAGCACAAAACCGGTCTGTTTCCGGCGTCAGGAAATGGAAACGTTGATCCACATCGCTCGTCACGGCTACACGATACACGGAAAACGCGTTGTGAAGTGTGTAATTTTCCACCGTTTTCTTATACTCCACCTCCTCGGGGATCGCTTGTTCGCTGCTTGCTCAAACAATGCTCGCTCCAATCGGACGCAGCAATCCAATCGGATAGTTTTGCGCTCTGTAATCGCAACCGCAGGCGACAGCAAAAGGGGTCGACTGAGAGCTACCAATGGTGCTGTTGCTGCTGCAGGTTCGCGCCCTGGCACCGCTACTTGAGCGCGTAATAGTGCACGTCGTTACGTATCGGGTTTCGCGCGTACAAGAATAAAACCGTCGTCTTGGTGGGGCCATGGTAAAGCAGCAACAACAGCAAAAAAGTAATTCCAATTTAAAGGAAATCAAACGGAAGCGGAAAAACCCGCAAAATTGTTAGTCTCGTTAGTGCGTTCCTGTCGAACAGCAATCGATTGTTGTGGCAGGATTTTGCAGAAGCCCGACAACTAGGACCGATTCGCCTCTGGAGCAAATTTTATCCTTTGCCATTGCATTGATTTTCCTGCATTGGAGTGGTGTTGTAGCATGGTTTCTCTCTCTCGCTCTCTCTCTTACTTCTCCATGCAACTGTTATTGCCGTTGAGCTTATTCATTTTGCCACGGTTGCGTTTTTCTCAAGCTACACTAACAGTGTGGACAGGAATTGTAAGGATTACGAGGTTTCAGCAGGGATTCAGTACCGGACTGCTTTACATTCATTGATGCGGTATCGTTCCGGCAGTTGTTTATTTGACCGGAAAATGCAATTGCTCGACTGCCCTGCCTTTTTTTTCTCTTGCTCTCACATTACAACACATTACGTGACGGGAAGGAAAATGGAGACTATCAGGGATTGAGAAAAGGAGCCTCGAACCTCCCGGAACCAGAGCCTTCGCTAGGCTAAGCACTTTTCGCAGCAGTAGCAGCTTTACCCATCGGTGGGGTGGTTCCTGGGGGTTTCTTAACTCGTTTCTCGTGTCGTTAAAGCTACTGCTGGCTAGTTGGTCGTTATTGTATCCTTCTACGAAAGCGCACACGATCCCCTTCCCGATCTGGTTTAGCGAAAGGTTCGACAGGAGGTTGAGGAAATAATCAAAAAAATGGTTTGCCCGTGCAGAGAGCGCCCGGTGCCCTGGTGGTGTTTGGACTGTGCCATAAGCATCACTTCAGTCCACTTCCTTTGATCGAACATCCTTTTGAGCGAGAGGGCACTTCGTGGCACGTGGCATCACACAGGTCACAGGGATGGCGAACAGTGCTGGAATTGCAAACCAATGGCAGCAACTTTGCAGGTCCAATCGGTGGACGGTTTATCCGTTTAGTATTACCATAAAATTATCATGAAATTATGCGCCTCGAGTGCAGAATCTCGTGCAAACAATCCTTTCGAGTGCGAGCAGCACATGCTCCGGTACTGTGAATGAGTTTTATTGAACCATTGATTAGGCACGTTTACTTCTTTTTGTTGTTGTTGAATCTGTTTTGAAACTATGAATTGTTTTTCACGAAGAAGTAAATACGTGCTTGGTATGATTGCTTATCTCCCTTTCTTGATTTTAAGAGTGTGCTTATTAAGTTTGCGTCTGGAGAGAATCGGAGTTCGAATGAAAGTTTTTTTTAGTTTCTTATTCTTCTTCTTCTTCTTCTTCTTCTTCGTCTTCTTCTTCTTCTTCTTCTTCTTCTTCTTCTTCTTCTTCTTCGTCGTCTTCTTCTTCTTCGTCTTCTTCTTCTTCGTCTTCTTCTTCTTCGTCGTCGTCGTCGTCTTCTTCTTCTTCTTCTTCTTCTTCTTCTTCTTCTTCTTCTTCTTCTTCTTCTTCGTCTTCTTCTTCTTCTTCTTCTTCTTCTTCTTCTTCTTCTTCTTCTTCTTCTTCGTCTTCTTCTTCTTCTTCTTCTTCTTCTTCTTCTTTGTCTTCTTCTTCTTCTTCTTTGTCTTCTTCTTCTTCTTCTTCGTCTTCTTCGTATTCTTCGTCTTCTTCGTCTTCTTCGTCTTCTTCGTCTTCTTCGTCTTCTTCGTCTTCTTCGTCTTCTTCGTCTTCTTCGTCTTCTTCGTCTTCTT
>KB667655.1:1038371-1091188 GCA_000349065.1 Anopheles quadriannulatus
TTCTTCGTCTTCTTCGTCTTCTTCGTCTTCTTCGTCTTCTTCGTCTTCTTCGTCTTCTTCGTCTTCTTCGTCTTCTTCGTCTTCTTCGTCTTCTTATTTTTTGGTACAACAACCTTTGTCGGTCAAGGCCTACCAGTGCACCCCTAGTGGTCTTGGCCTTAGGGCGTTGGATAGTCAGTCCTTCGAGGATCGAACCCCATTCGGGTCTTGAACCCATGATGGGCATGTTGTTAAGTCGTACGAGTTGATGACTATACCACGAGACCGGCCCAAAGGTTTTTGGTAGCTTAGTAAAAGCATAAAAAATAAATAGTTTTGTTCGTCTCTATGTTCAAACTACACGATGACTACGACAACACTTCAGTCGAACTTATCAGCAATATTATCATCTGATATCACAATTTGTGTAAGGACATCAGTTGTGATCATAATTTGACGAAGAAAACGACATCATTGTCAGTCAGCATTACCACTTCAGTTGTACTCAGTCGAAATCACAAAATAGGGAAATAGAAACAAGTTGATACCAGTTGGCGATGACGTCGACGACGCAAGCCACGCGTGCGTTATATGGCAGTAGCTGCGGGCATTACAAATGCACCCCTTATACCCTTCTCAACAGTTACCATACATTAATATTCCGTACAGGCACAACCCAGTAGCGTATATTGAAACAACGGCATTCACAAACCATTCTTGGAATTCATTAGATTCAAGTGCAGCTTCACACCCCTTACCCCCTGAAAACCATACGCAATCATCTTGGATCGGGGCGCACCAACAGGCCAAGAAGTACTGGAACTTTCTCATTCACAGCACAGCTGACATTGTTTCGGGCCAGCAGGGCGGAAATGGGAGTACTTAGGACCATATGGTACGGGTTCATTTACTGCTTCCTTCCTGCTTGGGTGAGCGCTGTGGGGCCGGCAATACACTCAAGATGGACATGGCATGTCATTTGCACGCGATCAAAGTGTTTTGTCGTCGCATTCAATATTCCGGTTGCTCCGTTGGCGAGGAAGTTCTAAGACGAGCACCCAAATGGGCAAAAGACTGACCAGATGCATCACAGTCGGTAATTAAATGCAGCGAATTGGGCGGGTAATGCTTAGCAGCTGCATTATCGCAGGGAATTACTGTTGTGGTGCTTAGTTAAAAGTTAGTGAATTGATAAAAAAAAAAACATCAGCCTCAAAAGTTTAATTCAATATTTGTCGATTTTAGCTTAAAAAATAGTATAATTGCAAAACAGCCTTCATCAGAACTGGTTTAGCGCCTGAATGCATACGTTTGTTACTTTTACATGCAATCGATGGCAACGCCTAAAAGTATGCAAAGAATAGCATAATATTTCATTATTTGTCGGTTTGTTTTTCTCATATCAATTATTGCAAACATCAAACATTCTCCACCAGCTCTTGCTTAGCGCCTGAAGAAACTCATAAAATGGATTTATTTATCTTATATTTCATTATCTGTACCAAGCCTTGTGCGCGGAACAAATGACGCAACAACAAAATCTAATGCCAAGGACACAATCCATAATGTGTTTTGTTAATTACGTTGGCAGCCACCGGCATGCGATAGAGTGCCGTCTGTTTCGTAGAGCCGAATTCAACCAAACTCATCCAGTGGCTGTGATTTTGGTGGCGGTTGTTCAGTTTTCTGCACAATCACCAGCCGTCTTTGCGCCGCACCAGAGTGGCCGCACCGATGGTGATGGCGAGGCGATTGTTTTGTCCTCCCCGTCATTTGACGCTTACCATAATTCGATAAATCTTCATCTCCTTACTGTCGGCTGGGCACACATTCTGAGAGGCATGAGATTAAGATTAAATCATTTATCGGTGGCCGAGCAGCCGGGAGACATTACTCATCGTTCCGTTAGGGGAGGGTGTAGCTAGTAAGGCCACAAATGTTGCTGGTTCATGCAAAGCGCCCGAGAATGATGAAATGGAACCTGATACCGTATTAATGTTCGATTATGTTTCGCTTTTGTACTGCTGTGGTGGTGGTGGTGGTGGTTGTCATGATGGTGGTTGAGATAGTCTATGTGTTTTCCTTTCTGTCGGTAGATGGAACAGGGGAAGGGAAGGGCAAAACAATACAGGGGGCAGAAAAAGCTGCAACGCAGCATGATTGCTTGGCTGGAGTGCTTTCGATGGTGAATCGTGCATACGTGGGCAGCAGGTTTTTAGTGCTCGTGTGGCTCAGTGAAGCTTACTTAATTTTATCTTTATTTGCCCGGCCTCAAGTGCATCCTCTTCGGCTCGACGAGCTATTGCCGAGTGTGTGCCGGGACGCACGGATAGGGCCTCGGTTTCGCCTTGGGTGTTGTTTATTGTCTTTGCCTTGACCATGAACTCGACCCATCCCTCGGGCCGGACATTCGCTCCGGTCCGATTTGATCAATCACGTTAATAGCAATGGATTGGTACAACGTGTGCTGCTCAGTCAGGGGATTTATGCTTATGTGTGGTGTAGTCAGTGACAGTGACATGCTCACTTGCAGTGCTATCGATCTGTTTGTCAACGTTGGTTGTGGTTAGTAAAATAGAAAAAAAAGCTCATTTCAAGCCAATGATAAATAAATGCGCATTTTACTATCCATTAAACGTACTTTGTTCATGTTGATCATATAGTAAATGAAAAGCGTACATGTAAGAACACGAGAGGGTTTTCGATGCAGAAACTACAACAAGGATAGAGTAAAGATAAAGTCAATTACAGATTACATTAAAGTGAAAGATTAAAGTAATAAAGTAAAGTAAGGGAAGGAAATATTTGAATATATACAGAGAGATAAGAATATAATAATAGATAAAGAGATAAATAGAGAGAAATATACAAAAATATAGAGAGAAAGAGAGAGAGAAAGAGAGAGATGGAGAGAGAGAGAGAGGGAGAGAGAGAGAGAGGGAGAGAGATGGAGAGAGAGAGAGAGAGAAAGAGAGAGAGAGAGAGAAAATGTGTGTGACAGAGAGTCACAATAGACATTTGCTTTACTCTCACCTATTGTTGTTTCACTCTGGTTGGTTTTTGTTGATAATCGCCTAAAAGTATCCTTTGTTATGCGCCAAAAAGTATGCCCGATCAAAATGCTCGCTAAACGAAAATCACAAAACATATTCCGACATAGCTTAAAATATATTTAATAGAAAATGCTTATTCTGGTTACATGAAAATAAACAAAATAAACAAGCAACAGAATATAGTATACTTGCAGTCGTCACAACACCATGAGAACAATACATTACGCTACGGAATCAATGCTTATTAATAATTCTTATAAGAAAGAAATCAAACCAATGCCATACATGACTTCGTAACGGAAAGCAAAGCTAGCTTACCATGAAGCAGCATGACAAATGGATCATAAATAAGTATCATACATCAAGCACACCGAAAATAGGTAGACACTCACATTGACCAATAGTTGTACCTTTGTGAGCACACACAAACACACAACCAAAAATACAGCAAAAACATAAGAAATGGCACTTGAAATAGAATTTGCGCCAAGCTTACGATTGTCTTCCCGTAACAAATAAGGGCTTTTATTTTTGGACCTTCACATGCCCTCACATTTCAATGCTGTATTTTCCGCGTCTGTGTGTGTGAGCAGCAGGTCAACCACTACTACACAGGTAGGACCTTGTCTGTGTGTGTGTGTGTGGGAATGGAAACTGTGGGAAGGAGGATTATGTCTAATACGATTATAATGACATTGAAATGTATTTATTGATATAGATTTTTGGAAGGCTTCGTAGCTTTTGCCCGTCCCGGACACAGGAAGCTTTTCGTCGATGGAAACGGAAGCACAACAACGGCAGGCTCGTGTGTTTGATCGTTTTGTTCCCGTTCCCGTCAGCTGAAGCTATAGTTTCGGCAGTTGTTTTACCGTACTGCCGGTGGTTTTTGTGGTTCCGTTCCGATTCGTTATTCATACGCCGTGCGATGGCGGTGGTTTCTGATTGGGACTTCTGTCCAGCGTCAAATCGGGACCGTTGGGCACGGTCCGAAACAAGAGGAAAAAAACGACAGGAATTGATGGGAAAATAAATTCTAATCGAATTAGTTCTATGCAAACAGGAAGCACGGAAACTGGGTAGAGCCGGGTTCGGCTACAGTTTGAGAGTTGAAATTATTATTTTCATTTTTCTTTTATCCAACATTGAATTTAATTTGATTGAATCTTCCTGAAACGCGTGAAACGGAATGGCGTTTGATAGGTCTAGCCTATCGGGGGAGAATGCGCTAGGAATTTGCAAATTAAAACCGAACAGCATGCGTTATCTGTTAAAAAAAAAGCCCTGGTACAGGGGAAAACTTCTGAAATATAACATTGAAGGTAAGCAGCAGTACGAGCGACCTTAAGCTCGTTTGGATTTGGCTTTGTTGGGCTGTTTGCTCTGCTCTTCCCATTTTTTGCGACCCCGTTCTCAGAACCGCATTTGGGACCAACTCGACAGCTCGGTACTCCCGCGTACGCCTAGAGTGCCGTAGGACGTGCCTTGGCCATCGCAACAGCATATGCAGAACACACACACACACGCCATACACTGAAAATGGCGCAACATACTAAACCTTCATCCATGAGCCGAAGCAAAACAAACAGAATTAAATAAATAAAACGCTTGACCGTACAAGGTCGAACGTCGACGGTCGGGTCGTGCTTGGTGTCATCATCTGCTGTATAGAAATATTTGTATGTGTGTGTGTGAGAGAGTGTGAGGGAGAGAGGAAAACAGGGTGAACACAAAATGTTAGCAAAAGGAGGTCCTTCTAGGCTCTTAACCATCGGGAGCGCTTTTTTGTTTGTTTGTTTTGGAAAACCAATGTTCGGAAGACATCCCATCTTCGGTGCGTTGTTCTGCAAATTTGTGAATTGAATTTAAATCAATACACTGTGTAGGAAGCACTAACGGAAACGAGGTCAATGGGCCATTGTTGGTTTAAAACATTCCATTGTGAGGACACGAAAGAAGCTCTTTGGGATTTATATGGTACACATTTAATTATGCTGTTTGTTGAATGTCCTTTTTTCTGATTTGTGTTAAATATTGAAAAAAAAAGTTATTATGATTCCTGGGACTGGTTTATCGCACAAGAGAGTGTGTTTTTCATCTATCACTGCCATATTAAAAAAAAATCCAACAAAAACTTTTAATCAGTATAACCTAAAGTGAGTAATTAGTGTGTTCATTGAAAGTTACTAAAAAACTTTATCTAAAAAGCTTCTTCTGCTGTCATAGCTACAGGCTGAAAGCGCGATAAATTAAAAAAAAGAAGCCTACGTAACGGGTACTGCATAGCTCTAGGTGAGTTGCTGTGTAAGGTTGCATAATTTCAGGCTGAACTTGGTCCCACAGTTCCGCTTACTTTCCGTTGCGATGAAATGGATCAAACTTCTGCTGGTATTTAAATTCCTAAAGGCTTGTGATGACATTTTAGAAACAATTTTATTACCTCACCGGTGTGCCTTTCTGTGTGCCGTAATTAACCATTCATGCGGTAATAACAGCATTGCACAAATAGCTAGCCTTACCATCAACATCATGTAAGCACTCAACCTTGATTAGCATTTAATGAATGTATCTGTTTGTGCGAGTACCGCTCCAACAGAAACATTTACAAAACCGCACGGTGGTGCAGCTAAGGGGCATGTGGAAGCAAAACACAAAAAAAAGTTTAAAACCAACCAAGCAAAAAGACCATTCAACAGAAAGCGTTACAATCATGTTTAATGGTTCACCCTTCATCACCCGGATCCGCTGGCTTGCACAGTAATGTGAGTGATGTTAGCCCGCTCCGTGCCATTCGCTCATCGAGCAAGGGCGTAACGATCAATAACCTGCATATCGAACACAATAAAATTACTAGTGTGTGTGTGTGTGTGTGTGTAAATACTTGTTTGTGGGCATCGGCACACATGTGTAGGTGAAAGTGTGCGTGCCACAAGCAATTCCATAGTCAATAGATCGTCGTCGATGTCGTCGTTGTCGTCGAGAAAAATAGCACCGACAAGCAGCCAACTAAATTTTATAGTGTCTCCCCTTCACCCGGCCGCTTGGTGAGAGAAGGGAGCATTGTCAGGATGGTTAACGGCAAGATGGGAAAGAGGCGAAGAGGTGGGGATGGAGTTGTAGAAAATAATAAAACTGACTGCACGATTGTGCTGCTTCTCGCGGGCGTTTGCAAAACGATAGAAACTGACTTCCCGGGATCGATCGGGATATACATATCCATGGTGTCTCCCGGTTTCCTTACCATCAGCTAGATTAGCTGCACTGCATGGGAAGAAACAGTGAGCCAAGGGGATAGTGAGCCGAGGGATTCTTTCGAGCGAAACGGCACCAGCCACCGGAGAGCCATTTTCATTTTCAGCGAGCTGTAACGATAGTTTTTCCGCCTTGGATAGCATTGATTTGTTTTGCCGTTTCGATCGCGTAACTGCACACTGTTCGCGCACTGTGCTGCGACATCAAGCGAATGCGTATTGTTTTGTAGAGGGAGGTATTTTTTTTATTCTTTCAATTTCCGTTCGAAACTAAATGGAAAGCAGAATGTGGGTGAGATGTCAACCAGTGCCTGTGCGCTGTCATACTTAGTGCCAATATTGGCAATGGATCGGAGCGTTGGGGCTGTTTTGCAGCTGTCAGCTTGGTGCCAATGGAATGAGCATGCATCTTGCACATTTCTTGATCACTCTCGGTGTTACTGCTTTCTGGGAACTTGCTTGCGTGGTGTAGAAGTTGATTGGAATTGCGCTCTAGGTGGAAGGTGCCCTCTGTTTGTTGGTTGGTCGCAGTAGTAAGTGATTTGGAGTATTTTTTTAACTTCTCATTGGGCTTTAGAGTAGTTTGCTTTTAATTTGATCTTATTGAGCGCCTAAAGGTAGGCAAAGCAACATTTTTTCAATAAGAAAATAAAAGTCTTATTCAATACTGATCTTATTGAACACACAATTGTCACACATTTACAATGAAAAATATCGAAGCTGAAATGCTATGAAAAAGAAACGAAAAAAAATTAGAATATGGAAATACTTGTGTTCATATCTAACACAACAGCACAATGATGTTTTGGAAGGGCAAAACTAAAACATGAAAACTCAAAAAAAAAAAAAAAACAATCAACGTCAGAAGTCGTAATGGAATGGAATGGTGAAAAAAAAACAAAAAAAAAAACACATTCATACGGAACATTAAACCGCACTGAACCGACTGAATGGAAAGGGAAACCTCACTTTTCAGTCAGGAAACAATAAGTTAGCAAGCAGCGTGAAAAATCTCAAAAGAAAACAAAAACAAAAAAACAAAAAACAAAAAAGAAATGATGAAAATCATCTCAAAATGAAAAAACAAAAGAGAAATGAAAAGAAAGAAATGCGCTTACGGCGCAGCGGGTGAAGTGTTTTTGTTCGTGCAGTGGCAAAATGAAGCAATAAGTATGAAAAGATGAACTAAATTTCTGTGATTCTTTATCCTTTTCGCCATACTTAGCTGACACCCGTCATACAGAGATGGGACCAAAAACCTAGCTGGGGATATATAGATGGGAGAATATAGAGTATAGCTTGAAATAGAGATAAGATCGGACCGCTCTTTGGTGGAGTGAAAAATACCACAACACAAAAGCAAAACAAAAGCGCTTAAGAATGATCCATTCGCTTGCTAGGTTTATTCTAGTTCACACGGTTTGATGTGTTTGTGTGTGTGTGTGTGTGTGTGGACGAAGAGTTTTATTTCATTGTTGTCGATTGTTTTGCTCTCATGTTTGACGCTTTTTTGTTGGCTTTTTTGTTCGATTTAATTGTTGTGCGTCCTGCTCCATTCGCTCAAATATCCTTCCCTTTCCCCTCACTGGAAATCGTTCAGTACAGCGAAAACTTCTAGAAAATTTGGCCATTGTTTCGCGTGAGAATGTTGTGTGTGTTTTTGTAGCGCCCTCACAGTAGGACAGCAAGGACAGCTTCGGACAATTGTGCTGCGATTGAGTGCCGATTTCCGAGCTTTGTTTTGTTTTTTTTTTTGTTTTTTTTTTTTCTGCGCTCAGAAGTGATTGTCTGCGACGTAAGAAAAATGGTAGATTTGTGTTTTGGTGCTTAATATTTCGGCGTTCTAATTCTATTGGATAGATTGCATTTTTGTTGCTAATTGGATGGGGATAATTTTTGAATCGTGTTTTCGCTACCCAGAATGCGGCACGACAAAAGAGATTACGTCCAACAGCTGTCATAATTAAATTTGTTTCTTGCCACGATTATTTGAGTATTCTTTGTGTCTAGCTCTGATTGGAATAGAATTCGTATGTGTTTTTTTATCATTCATTTCGGTTTAACGTTGAACATAAATCAAGTTTTTTTTCCTTTTTTTCTGCCATTATATCACTCTCAGCAATTATTCCACAACAAAGGATAAAAAAGGGAGGAAACCCCTGAAACACTACTTCTAAAACAATTTTCCAATCCATTGGGGGGGGGGGGATAAAAAAAACGAGAAGCTCGCGCTAATTTTCAAAGGCACGCAGCAGTCTAGCGCACACAACCGTCGAAATTGTCGGATAAAAGCTATTAAAAATAAATTTATCTATAAACTATTGACTGTATTGAGCCACAAAAAAAAAAAAAAACGCTCGCTTACGGCTTGCGAGCACGGCCAATAGTGGAAAAACATAACAAACAAAGCGAGAGGAAAAAAAAACAATGCAAACACTCGCACTTAAAACAACGAGCTAGGTGGCACAAATGGGACGAGGGGTTTATTTTCATTTTCTTTTATCTGTTTTCAAATAGTTTCAATGTGGCTTCTCCAGCCTCTGTTTGTGCTGCACAAACACGCTCGCCATGCACTGGGCGAAAGCCGGAGTGGCCGGACGGGGCCGCTCAGTGAAAGCCGGGCGGAAAATTCACTTCACAATCAAGTGGATGGGAAATTGGAATTGTTTTTCTGCAATATTCCAGAAAGCTTTGTGTTAGGTTCCTTTCTCGCTCACCGTCTCTCTCTCTCCCTCTCTCTTTCTCTCTGGATACTCTTGTTTGGTTGGAAAATGTTGTGGAGTGGAGTTGTTTGCATGGTTCGTACGGTTCAGCATTTTCCCTCACTCCTGCGTAACTTTTTTTTTCTCAATTCAAAACTCACCCGTCAATTGCAATGGCCGGAGCCGAGGCCCGCACAATGCGGCGGTTATTATACGGCCGTGCTTTCAGTATAATCGGTTAGCTTCCATATCTTGCCTCGATTGTTTGCCGTTCAGATTTTCATCTAATAGCTTCGCGTGACATGCTGCCATCTCGCTCATGCCGGGACGGGCAAGTGTGAGCATTTGCTGTGTCCGGCTTGTGATAGGTGTTTTTTTTGTTTGTTTATTAAAAGTCCGGCCAGCTTTCCCCTCCAAGCAACGGCTATTGCTACTCGTTTGTAACAGTAAGACTTGCACTGCTTTTGTTTTGGAACATATTTTCCTGTTTTGTTTTTGTTGCAATATTTCAATCACCAGCAAGTAATACAAAAAAAACACGGGCATATTGGCTGTAGTTCCTAGTGCTCAATCTATTAACCAGGATGTAGGATAAGCGTTGCATGGAGAGAAAGAACGTACGGTGATGGCGCTCGTAAAACTTTTGTGGGAAGAGTGCTGTTGATGCGTGTATGTATTGTTTTGAATTGCATTGATGTTGAATGCTTTTTACCCGGAAGCGGTTGTTACATAAACGCTGCGTGGCTAATGGATGGAAACGTAAATAGTTATTTTATCCATTACGAAAGGAGTACTTGTTTTTCTAAACACTTCACATGCATGCTTCCGGATGAATGGGTTTGAATAAAGTGTATCAATCTTTTAAATCTCAAAAAATATATGCAACATACAGATTTAACTGCCTTTAGTGAGATGTTCTATCGATGCGCCTAGATGTATGCAAAATGTGTAAATTAATCCTTATGTCCATTTTGTGAATGTAACCCCTCTCTGTCAAACTTTTTATCGGCAAACCATCGAACAAATTTTGAATAATAAGTACCCAATAATTCTATTTGTTGACATTATTTCAGCTTCCGAATTTAAAAAATGTAGATTTTAAGGATTCTAATACACAACATTACGTAAAACAACGCCAAAATGTATGCTATTGGTATGCTATTCACTACCAACTAATTATGTAGATATTGCAGGTTTATATTACATAACAAATCAATCTGATCTATTAATATTAAAATGTGTTAGATGATGTTTAGACTCTCTCACCCGATATAAATAAAAACCATCATTTGGTTTGCCACCCCCTAAATGGGATTGAAAATAAGAGACCTAATTGGAACGGAAGTCCTTTCACCCGCTTTTATCGAATGGGATTGGTTATTTTTGCGCGTTTTATTTATTCCTCCTTTCCCGACGACCGATCCCCAAATACCTGCTCATCGAAAGGGGTAAGTGCGAATCTGCGTTATCGCTGGCCAGCGAACGAGCTTAGTGAAGCTGTCATTCGCATCAACATTATTTGGATCAGTTCTTGTTTTTTTTCAAATATTTTTTGTGGCAAAGGGGTTTTCACAGTGTTGATCGACGATAAGTCTAGCTTTGCTTGATTGACGGCGATGTTCGAGCGCTCGGAAGGCTGGGAAAAAGGGAATGATTTTTATTTGATATTCTTTTTTTGCGTCCTTCAGCTGAATATTTGATCGCAAACTGGATGATCTATTTTTATTGTCGTGTTTATTGATGTTATTCAAGTGAAAAGAGAGTTTCGTGCTTGGGCTGCTTTTGTTTTTTTTGCTTTAGGTGATATGTTGGATGTGTTTAGTAAATCTCCTGTTTATTAATTGAAAACTCAAAAGATGTAAATTGACAGATGCATCTATTGGTGGACATCAGGTCACAAATAAGTTGTTAAAGAGATTACAAGCCATGGCTCAGATTGTCCTTTAAATTGTAACGAACATTTCAGTTGTGTTTGAAATCATTCATGCAATACTGATCCAAGGATATGCATCTTGTTTGCATACTTGTAGGCGTATTTGGGTCTGATTTCAAGCATTACCGTTGCAGAGCCAACGTTGAAACTGTAGTAATAAATAAATAATCCCATCTTGGGAGAAGCTCATTCCAACCGGCAACCACCCTTCCATAACGCCATCAAGTTAGCAGACAATAATTGTATCAGTTTTCAATTGATTACACATCTACAGAACCATCCAGCAGGCTCATCTTGAGTTAAGAAGATTAACGGTGGCACAGCATTCGGTCCCGAGAGCCGCCTGCGCCCCGTTGTCACTCGAAACCGGGCCATGGTTGTTGTTTTGCAAGCCGCGATTCGAGCCGCGCATTTATTGCACTTCATTCACGCGAAGCATGAACGATGACGTCGGTTGTGTTGGCCGCACAGCGAATTTCCCTTCACTTCCCCAGTATGTGGCGGCATCGGGCGCGGAATAGCGAAACTATCAGCTGGCGGAAGTAATTGCTTTTGAAAAAGGTGGATTAAGCGCAGCGACATTATGCACATTACGCGCTGCCATTACATTTAACCGTCACGGTTGGCTGTAAAGCCCTGTGAGCAGTCCTGTGAAGATGGTGCGCCGCGATGATGGGCACCGGCACGTCCCCGATGGAAAGCGGGCGGGAATAGCGCGAGGAGGTTTATGAATTCATCGCGAAATCTACCGTTTATCGTAGTCGATCCTGGCGTGGCGGAGGCTTAATAGCGGAGCTGAACGAGATAATGTACGCTATTTTGTACGGTAAATATATCCGGCGCCATCCCTTTCCACGTTCCGCTCGCGGACAATTACAAGGAAGGAGACCGACGGAAATATAGTACGGGGCATGCAGATAATAAACAACAAAATCCCCATGAATCTGTTCGCTCAATGCTCCCGTCCCGTTCGGCTTACCGTAACATTGTACTTCTGCGTGACTTCTGGGCGATGTGATAATAGCAATCCGTTACAGAATGCTTATATCATTGCCTTGCCAAGAGCGTTTGGCTTTTCATTGTGAGAAGGTTTAGCTTTTAGATAGTTTAGAACCAATTTCGTACTTTAACCACGGTAGCTCATTTTGCTATATAGCAACATGCACATTAGCAGTATTAGTGGCTTACGATTTTATGAACAGCGATATTATTATTCATTGGTACAGCAATTATTGTTGGTTTAGGATTACCTTACCGCCTCATATCCCCTCATGCAATGAAACACATGGGATATAATCGACAATTGAAGAGTGAACGATCATGACAAAAAAAACTATAATAAAATTATGTTTGTACGAGTACTGTCGTTGTAGTTTATTTCAATCGTAAAGTGAAATGTAAATTGCAACATAACGTACACATCCATGCACATTTTTCCCTCTGAACATATATCTGCAAATCTATAATGTTAGCGTGTGTAAATGGCATTATGTCATGCAGATTGTATACATTTTGGCGTTCATCAGTTTCTTTGTTTTAAAATTGCTGTCACATTAATGGATTATGGATTAAGTAAAACTATTCTTTGAACAATTTTGCTATTAAAATGATGAACTACACTTTTTCAATCAATATTTTCATTTGATCAGGTCTAAGGCTCATGAACACCGCATTAAAATTACTTAAACTCACTTTATTATTCACCATATTTACACATACATAATTGTTCTCAACAAACGTTGTTTTGCCTTTCTTTACAATAAAATTGCATACTATTAGCCGTTTAGCAACGAGGATCTAGGGGGAGCGTAAACTAAGATGTTATTTTTTACAAGCGCCTAAATGTATACACATTGTGTGTGTCTTTTCACCATTTTGTGCATACTAGGCATGTACTAAGAGTAACTTTATTGTTTTCAAGTTATCCATATTGCAATGTAATCAATTTGCAACACATTAAAACGTACCCAACTAATCAAAATGCAGCATTTTTCTGCGGCAAGCAAACATTCATTCCGCAATGGATGTCAAATGATGATTTGCAACATTTCAATATTGCTCGCTCTCGGTTGCGCGAGATGAAATTAAGCACAGCGGGTGCCACAGCAAAGCAAAAAAGCCACCTGGTACGTGCATTGTTTGCTAATGTAAATACATCATATTCCCATTCCTTCCCTCGCTGATTTTGATCTGAATTGCAGTGCGTGCATTTGTGGGCAAAGCGATATCTGGGTCACACGTTCGAACAATGCAATGGATGGCGCAGTGATTGTACCGAGCGTGTGGTGTGTGGTATACAAAAATTTGTAACATTACCCATCAACCCTCGCCACGATGGTGCTGTGCACGGTGCGGATTGTCCCGAGTGGATGATAAGGGTTGATTATTGTGATGAGCTTGTGTGTGTTTTTGCATTTTTTTTTGCTATACCCACCACCTCACCAACACTGTTCCTGATGGCTCATAAGGATAGCAGCATGCATTATTGTAGCCCCGGTGCTCAGGAAGTTGGTGCAGTTTCATTATACGAAAGCAATGCTACCCCCTGGTGCACCGTTTCTCGAACTGATATCTAACATATCCGTGACGCGTTCAGGTGCTTTCCGTTGTGCCGCCCGCTGTGATTTCACTGTTGCTTTCCGCGTGCCGTGACAGTGTCGAGTGAGGCGGCTACATTGTACGTCGGCACAGGAAGCGCCGCACATGTATGCACGTTGCGAATGCAATCAGCAAAACAACGCTGTCCGCCTCGCCGTGTCCGGAAGCACCGCATCCGATTGGATGGATTCGGATAAGCTTCTTCCTTATTTTTTCTCTGTCCACAACTACCCGCGACAGAGTGTTTCTGTATTGTGTGTATCGCTCGCTGCATCTGCACGTAAGCATGTACTCACCTGCTTCATTCTGCTAATGCCGGCCATAGAAAACAAACCTTTGAAGGATGCGATGGTACAGTTTGCAGATTGCAAATGAGATTCATTTTTAATGGACAGCGAGGAAAAAAGACACACTCCCCAAACACCGACACCAAAGGGTGACAAAGGCTTTGGCTCATTTGTACATTATTATGGTGCGCGAAAGCCATGGCAAAATCCAGCCATCCCTGCTCGTTTGTCAGCGGGTGAAATGCCAGCGGAAGCAACTCTTTTCCACCGTGCTAGGACGGTGTACTGTGCGCGCCATTTTGTACAGGGACTTAAGGTCTTAAGCTTTCGTGTCACTTACACCGCTGTCGCTGGCGTGGCGCACGGTCCTTTGCGCTTTCTTCGCAAAGGCACGACTCGATCGCAAAACTATACCCCGACGGCGGTGGGCAGACAAAAGGGCGAAACAATTATCATATCAAGCGCAAGCCCCCTCCCGGGGAAGCAGCGTCACTATCACGGTCCACCGTGCCGGAGTTCCGGAATAAATGTGTTTCTTCGTTTGGGCGAACTTTGAAGCGCAGTGGAACGAAAGACACTAGAAAGAGGACGTTGGGAAAGGGTTGAGAGCAACGCATACTAAATTATGAGAGTAATGATTTCTTTCAACCCAGATAGTGGGAAGTTTCTTAGCGCTTTCAGGCCGAGAATCTTTGAGGATACTCACAAAAAAAGTATCTCCACCCTCTTCAGCAATGGAACATTTGGGAACAGGTTCGGGGTGGTCGTTGAAAGAAATTAACATTTTCTTGTCCGCTAAGCGCGTAGTTTTGCCCAACTGCGGGGGCTTCAAAGCGGCAATCGGTGAGCTCGGTGCAGTTGCTCGTGTAGTGGAGAAGCCTACACCGCCGGCTGTGCTTGAGTTTGAGAATTGTTACCACACAATGGTAGTAAAAGTTTGCGGTAACTCTTTCCGGGCGAGCAGCAGCCGAGTTTCGTGTCCGAGCCGACAACTCAGTGACACTGGCTTTTATATACACATACACATACACATACACATACACACCCTGTTTCTTGCATCCAGGAAGATGAAGCCAAAGTGTAGTCCGGCCCGGAGTTGACTCGGACTCGGATGCTGATGGGAGGCTGCTGCCGCTTCGCAGCGAAAAGTTTTTCCTCTTCCCATTTTCTTCGATGCCTTTGGTATGGTAATTTGATTCTGTGATAATTTTATATGAAAATGTGAAAGGAATATAAATTGTGTGTCGGCGCCTACCTCAGCCCCGGCCCCCGGGGAGGCGATCCTGGCCGAAACTGGCCCATGACTTGGGAAAAAGGGGTTTTCCTATCGTGCCTCCCGTAATGTTTCGGAAGTCCGAGAGCAGAAGCAACTGCAGCAACCTAGCAAAAAGGGGGATTTGAGAAGCCAGCCGGGCGGGTTGGCGGAAAGGAGAAAGCTTTTGTAGCTTCAAGTAAGTTTTCCCCGAGCTATCACCGGGCTTGCTTCGCTGTAGACAATTTGCGGTCGGAGATCAAAGCGCTCTGCTGCTGCTGCGTCGGTAGCGCTGAAGTGTACGTGGCCTGCTGGAACGCATTTGCCTTCAAGTGGTACGGCTCAAATTGGACGTAACGTTTGGGCTACCCCTTTCCCGAATGACAATGGCAAGTGCACCACCGGACGCAGCACGACGACGCCAAGATGCGGCGGCAGCGCCGATGCAACGCAGCAAATGGGGACGCATTAATAGGGAGGCGGGCGAAAGCTTTTTGTTGCTCGGTCCGCTTTTTGCAACCGGCAAGCAGCCTGCAGCCTGCGAGAATGGACAACACTTGGAGCAGTAACGCCCACTAGGGGACAAGATCAGATATTCGGCAGGATGCAAACAAAAGGGGAAGCAAGGTGGGCTGAAAGTTTTGATCGAAAGAAGCACAGACAAAGCAAACATGTTGTTAGCGGGGCGGGGGAGCACACATTGTGGTTCGTTGTTTATGTGCAACGATGAAGTTAAATTAGTAGAACTATCTAAATGGCAACAAACTTATCTGGGACGGTAGAATTTATGCTTGGTTGGTATAAGTTTTCTAATCAAGTTTTAAGAGAAGCATGAACACTTAGGAGCATTTTTTTTTAATGAAAAATGTTATTTAGCATAACACAGCACTGCAGCTCTTGCTTGTGATAAGGGTTATTTATAATTACACAAAAAGTGCTGTGGAAAAAGTGTTATCTAGCTTATAGCTTGCCAATTAGCAACATTTTTTACTACGAAACATAGCGTTGTACCCTGCAACAGAATTGTTTCGTTCTAGCGCAGTAAATTATTATTTAAGTAACAACAAGAGGTAACCTAAAAAACCTTTTGTATAAATGTTTTATTTACAGACTCTACAAAATCCGTCACTTGTGGTGGAGTGGCCTTTTGTCTTTCTACTAGTGTTGGGTCATACGATTCATTTCACGACCCGACCCGGAGTCGGGTGCGAGCCAGCCGGAATCGATTCCGACCCGTGGGTGCAGCGAGTTCGGGTCGGGTCGGGTCACAGTAGGTTCAGTTTGATCCGAGGGTGCAGCGAGTTCGGGTCGACCAGAAAGTTCAGTAGGTGCGAGAAAACATAAGCGACTCCGACCCGTTGGTGCGGTGATTTCGGGTCGGGTCGGGTCGGATTGAACCTATCTTGACTCGACCCGACCCGAACGCTCTGCACCAACGGGTCGGAGTCGCTTATGCTTTCTCGTACCTACTGAACTTTCGGGTCGACCCGAACTCGCTGCACCCTCGGATCAAACTGAACCTACTGTGACCCGACCCGACCCGAACTCGTTGCACCAACGGGTCGGAGTCGCTTATGCTATCTCGCACCTACCGGAGTCGTTGCAACCACTGAACCTACTTGTACCTTTCGGGTCGACCCGAACGACTCCGGGTCGCTTACGGATGGCTCCGACCCGATAGATCGGGTCGACCCGCCCATCACTACTTTCTACTAGTCTCGATCGGGATCTTTCGTGACGGCTCGACCCGAACAGCGGCTGGCTAAACTAAACCTACACGGTGTCGTCCTCTTTAGGGAACCGTAGGAGCCAACACTATAACACTGAACAAGCCATTAATAATTATTAACGCGTGATTTAGCAGCTAAGCAAGATCTCGTGACAAAGTGTACGTATCTTGATAGCGGCTAAGCAAAAATACTTTGCATTTTAGAAAATAATAGAAATGACCTATAGATTAAAAATATTTATTTGTGGTAGTAGAAGCCAATCGGCCCAAAGACAAAAATAAACATTTAAAAGTATAGCGGGTTTATGTGGGCCTTCTGCGACATGCAAGCACCCATATTCTAGAATAACAAGGATAATTGGTACAAGTCCTGATTTTCAAAAGTTTTTGTAAAGATATTGTTGCCCGTTGATGTATTTTTCAAAGCTCCTCCTCGGTACATCATATCAGCTCTATATTGAACTGTCAATTTGGAACAATACGGATACAAGGACAGCCGAATGAAAGGTACTCGGATAAACGGCGTTCTACTGTACTAGTAATACTGTGTTCTAGCGCCTGGCAGTATGCAATGAAACATTTTTTTAATATGTTTTAGTAATATTATCCATTTGTTATCCGATTAAACATCCGATACGCATCGTTCAATAATAATAATTAAAAATAGAATGAACAAGTTTTGTGTCTTGCTTGGGAAAACAGTCCGTCTCCGTTGCCTGTTGTTGTGTAGATATGGCAACAAATTACGTAAATAGTATACACACGATGCATAACTTTAGGCGCTCGGTAAAGATCTACTTTTTTATTTTATTTTTTCTAGAGACTTTGAGCCAATTGGCCTCATTCGCCTCTTACAAAGGTAAAGTGTTCTCATGAAACACGAAGTTTAGGGGTTTAATATTACAATACAATTTTGAATAAAAATATAAAGTAGCATTTTAAATAGATGCAAATGTTACACATCAGCCACGCAGCCTGAAGTTATGCAATGGTGTTATAAGCACGACTTTTTTAATATCATGCAACATAACGATTGATTTCCAATAACACACGATCGATTTGAGTGTATATATATATGGTAACAAACCACTAAAAAAATTCTACCACAATGTGTCGACTATCGCCACGAGAGTTTAAACAGCAAATTTTGCATTCGTTTTACAACGGAAAAAACCGCACCGCACCACCTCTGGTACCTAAAGTGATGCTGGCGTATTAAATTAACACTAATCACATCGTAAACGGCTTATGAAAGCATTTAGCTGTATTCAATTTGCGCATTTTCCAAATTTTTACCACCAACCGACGGTGACTTTCCCACACCGCCACACGCTTGCACCAAAAAGCAACGCGTGCACCCGGCACATCTACAGGTTGTTAATGTTATGCCCGCATGTGACGCGGGCACTTGCACAAGCTGCTATAATGCTAGAGTTAATCCACCGTCAACCGGTGTGGCACGTTTTGGCGCTGGGTAGGCGTTGTTTTTAGTTACCCCTACAGAGCTTTCGGGAGCTTTTTTTTGTACAGAAGCTTTTTGAAACATCGTGAAGTTGATTTTGGATAGTGTCAGAGCCGGAAAACTGCAGCAACTAGCTTATCGATCCGGCTTGTCGGACGGTGCCCGGGGGGTTAATGATGGGTACCCGCTAACGCTACACGTTATTAATAAAGCCTTTATGCTGGCGCGTTGCGATACTCAACGAACATCATCATCGACCATCATCGACTGACAGGAGCGGTAATTCAGGTAGGTTTTAGCCGTTCATATTGTTGGTGCTTGATGCGGTTAATACTGGTGCCCTGCGGCGTGGCTACTGCTGCATCGCCCATCATGCTATTTTGCTCCTTTCCCCTCCTTCCCCCCTCCTCCTTTTTCCCATTTTACAGCGCACGTTCAATATTGCGTAAAATAATATCCCAAAAAACGGGACACGGGTGGAGTAATCTAATTGGTGGCTTTTTCAGCTACATGCCAACAACGGCCACTACCGCAGATCGGGCCCTGCAGGATGGTGTGCTGTACGGTGCAACCACCGGGTGGGCTGTCGAGCCGAACGGCTCGGTTGCGTGGTGGGAATTTTAATCAACAAATTTCACCGCACTTTTGATTGCTAATCAAATAAACGTGCCATCGTGCCACGGTGAAGATTGCCCTCCGGCACTCGGGTGTCGATGATGCGGGTCAAGCCTGTTTGCGAGCGGTCCCTACCAGCTTCAGCAAAGGTGGGAAAGGATGATAGGGGGCGGAGGTGGGAGATAGAAAATTGATGCAACGCTAGGCGTGTGTGCATCACAGCGCAGGCAAAACATTTACACACGCTGCGGTGAATGTTGTTTGAATGCTGATTTTTGTTGCTGCTGCTGCTGCGTGAGCCCCTGCTTTCCTTTTCCAGGAGTGCTTTATAGAGGAGAGTGGGAGAGAAGGTGATAGACAAGGGTTCGGAACGAATTGATAATAATGATCCGATAGATGTGCAGCGGTAGGCAGCCATCATACGATCATCATCGCTCGAGGTTTTAAAATTTGATTATTCATTAGGCTTCTGCCGTGTATGTGTGTGTGTGGATCTATTTGGGATGAAACGGTGGCACAAAAGTGTTGAAAGTCAAAGCGAGGCAGGGGGTCCAAATTATTAATCCGAAATAGATTAGATGCCTGCATACATTATGCAACCTTTTTTGGTGGGCGTTGGCTTGGAAGAGCATATTGTATGTGCGTTTGGCAGTATTCATCACCCGTGAGCCTATTAGTCGGAAGCGAATGATTATGATCACACAGAAACACCCACACACTAGCAGGAATTCAAATGTGTAATTGTTTTTGTTCGTGCTTTTCCCAAGCAAAAGGGTTTGATTATGGGATTTAAATAATCTTTTCATCGGCTGCAATGAACCGCTTACACTGTTGATGCAGCTTTAGCATTCAGCTCCCATCTGTGCCAGCCATTGATACAGACATTAAATCACTCTCAGCCAATCCAAGCACAAGCCAATTTTGCACGGCCGTCTTGAAGAATGTTCAAACCAAATGCTGGAACGTATAGATTGCTTCATTCGAACGGACATTAATCGGAATCGGGCTCGGTTCGGAATATGTGCCACCTGTTGCGCCCTGCCGAACGTGCCGAACTGCCCAAGACACTCGATGGCTGCATAGTAAATTTTATCTCCCTGCCCTCTTCTCCCCCTCCCCCCGGGAACGCCATTGAGTTGAGGTTCAAAGGCATCTCTTTAGCATATTTATTGCCCTTTTTGGTTGGCGCTCTCGTGTAGCTCATACCTTTGATTAAGCGTCGGGCTGGTGGTTCGATAAGCAAAGTTTCCATGGGCATTGGGAAGAAATGAAAGCGTAAGACATATTATTATTGTAATTAATTCATCCATTACGTGGTCAAACTTTAGGCAAACCATGGGACTGATGGGCGCGGGCAGTGAAGAGGAAACTGGGTCCTGTTTTGTGTAGTCGAACCGTTCGATCGAACATTGCAAAGGGTCTTTGATGTAATGCAATGTGAGCAGCTTTGATAAATCCTGGATCTTTTCCTTTTGATTGACGATTGGAAGCTTTGCTTGGATTATTTTTCAAGAAAGAAATCCTTTTTATGTTGCAATACACGTTACCGTAAGCTTGCTAATGCGGTAACGCTTCTTGTGCTTGCTCTTTTCAATCATCTCCTAAAATCATTAAAATTACTCAGACACTGACTGACGCATCTTGTTTGATTTTTCAATCCCGCCTCGTCACTTCGCATTCTGCCAAACCGGCGTCGATCAGTGCGTAAAGGAAAGAGTGTGGAACACCAGCTTCGTTGCTAAACCGGTCACGTTGCCAGCGAATGTCCCGCCCGACATTGGTTCGGCTAGCCAGACGGGGCGCGATTTTTACATCAGTTTCGATTCGGGACGGGGCTCTGCCAAACGGCCATGTTTATATTTCTTTGTGCACGTGACCTTGACTGTCGGGACAATATTCTACGAGGGGCCGTTCGGTGGATGCTGCTTGTTTTGTTGAGTGCTGTCTACACCGAACGGCACTTCGAACTGTTTCGTTCAAAAATTGATTTTTGGCCAAAGGTGGTCATACTGCTAATCGTAACGGAATTTCAAAAACTGCTCGATGAACCACAGAACATTCTCAGCTTTAGCGAGATGAATTGTTGTTCTGCGCCGAATGGTGATGGGAATGGGGCCGAGGTTAAGAAAGCAGCAAAGTGATTGTAAGAGTTTTTTTTTGCAAGGATGGCCGTGCATGGAATGCGAAGTGGATGCCTCCCTGTTTGAAGAGGGTTGTTGATTTGGGTTGTCTTATTTTTGCAAACAGTTTTTTCTTCAAACAGACCATGGAACGTTGTAACGAATATGACGTACATAAAAAAGCCAATTTTTTTGTGAAAATGTGTCTGTTTGAGATAGAGGCTAAATTTGAAATGATTTGTGTTTGAGCTTCTGTTGCTAGTTGTACGTAGAAGTACACGATTAATCGAGAAAATCAAACTTACTAGAATAAAATCATTTTCTGCTACAATGTTTAACCTTTTCGTCATTATTAATCACACCTTTGTGGGTAAAATTGAAGTCTTGTGCTCGATTGCATAGTTTTAGGCGCTTTGTTGACATGTCTGGCTCATTAGCTTGAATTGAAAGCGCTTGAAGCTATGTTATTAATCATCTGTGATGTACCGTATCGTCAATTTAGCTGATTCGAGCTAGGTGAAAGCAGGCTTGGCAAGCCTGTCAGTAATCCAATGAGTCACCGAGACAGAACGAGTTGTCGCTGAGATTAGCATCAGAATGCTTCATAATACATTCATTTATCTAAATCGTTACACAGCTCAGTTCATTAGATGCGGGGAGAGGATTTGTTTTCGGTAGCCTTCCGATCCAGCTTGGAAAGACAAATGAGAAAGATTAGCTAATGTTAGATGTTGATTGTTAATGTTTCCGTACAATCCGTAGAGAAGACTTATCCATCATTTAGCGTAGATAAGATCCACCCGTAAATTGGCTGCTGCCTGTAGCTGTAAACAATTGATCAATGTGAATGTTTTCTCCAATTAACTTAAGAGGCTTTGCTTTGCTTTCATTAGGATTGCTATCGATGTAATCGTGAAAAAATGCCGAAAAAGTCCATTTAACATCCAATTCCTAAACCTCCAAAACGAATGATGTATTCATTACATTCAATTTCATCGCACTACATCAAGGATGCAGCTGTGCAGCGCTCCAAACTCAGCCACTCCTCCAATGAAGACATTCGGCTCGGTTAGCGTGTAAAGCGGTTGTCGCATAACGAATCAATTAAACGGGCACTGCTGCAGCCATCGATTGGGCATCGAAGGCCGGGCTAAACCCAAATGGCAATGTGGAATGCGGTCCTGGCTACGAAATGTGCACCGGACGTCGATGATTCGAGTGAAAAGGTGCGACTCTGACCTTCCCCTTTGGAAAGCGCCGTGTGAGGAGAGCACTTCTGGGCAAAAAAGGCTGCAATAGTTGGTGGTTTGTACGGGTTTTTTTTTTCACTTCTTCTATGTCTGCAAAAGATGAACGTGTTTGTGTGTGTGTGTGTGTGTGTGTGTGTGTGTGTGTGTGTGTGTGTGTGTGTGTGTGTGTGTGTGTGTGTTAGGGGATGTGTTTTTTAACCTTCTTCTCTCTGTCCACCAAACCATCTGGATGCACTTTTGCACTGTGGATCTAGCTTCGCTGACTCAACGAGAAAGCAATCGATGAATCGGATTCACCGTGTTTGCCCAGCCCGGTTGGGTTCGCTTGCTGCTGGGTTCGGTTCTCGAGGATCGTGTGTTTTTCTATTGGAAATTGTTCGTTTTTTGTTACTCGTTACACCAGAACCTGAAAAAATCGTGCTGCAGAATCCGGGCTTTGCACGCTTTTCGACTTGAAACGGTGAAGCGAAACTAATAACGAGCGATTATCGTAGCCTTTTGCGAGTTTCATCGCACCGCCCAAGTTTCGGTGTAGCGCTTTTGCAGGATGACGTTCCGGTCCAATCGAAACAGAGTTAGAAAAGGGATATTGTGTTGCAATGAAAAAAAAACCCACACACACACACACACACAAAATCATAGCAATAAATGTTAAGCTAAGGTTGAAAGAGGAAAAAAAGACTGCATTGGTTTTTTTTTTCTTGTTGTTGCTGTAGGGAACTATCTTTTCTACAGTGCAGCTTCCATGTCATGGTGCAACGGGTTTTGCAGAAAAGCGAACCGGCTTATGATTATAGCCCATTACAAACCGCACGACTCACGAACAGCACACTCAACCACCTGACACGGCTGCTGGTGCACTTTGTCGACAGCTCCTGGAGGAAAGGCAGAAGCCGAACGGCATTGAAAGGTGCCTAGAAGGGTGAGTGTGTTTGTAGCTTTTCAATTTCCAGCCATTAAACCAATATCCGGCGGCGATTGTATGAAGCCATTCAGATTACGATTTCATAAGTGATTTGTCGTGATGTTCGTGTCCGGCAAGGATCGGGATAGGCTAAATTAGAACGTTCAACTGAAGGTGTAATGTGAGATTTTTGAGATTTTTGATTTGTATTTGAAGATTTTAAAGCTTCGGTTTTTTATTGTTAAGTGCTAGTTTTTAAACACATAGTTTTGGACATTACACGTTTTTTGTTGAAGTCGGCTTACTTTTGGCTATAAAATTGTAATGTCCGTCACATCGCCGTGTTTTGCGAGCATTATTCCCACCAACCCTCTCAAATGCAGCTTTTGCTCTAAATTGAGCTCACCTCTCTTTCTATTCGTTGCTAGGTTGAATTTTGCCTTAAAATGAGCCAAGCAACCATGTGCAAAAAAACAAAAATGTTATGTCATGGCACAATGTGGTGATAAGTGTAGCTAGATTAATCTTATTAACGAAATATTAAACGTTATTGGAAAAAATATACTATAAAAATAATTGCAAAAATATTCAAAACACGTTTTACAGGGTTTCGAATCATATAATGGACTACTTGATCTACTCGGTGGAATGTTTGAAATGGTAAGGGGATGTTTGCAACGTTGCTATGGAGGTTTGCAGGCATATAGGGGAATATGTCAAACGCTTAGGAGAAGTGTGCAAAACAGCTATGGAGTTTTCCATCCAACTATGGAGTGCTCGGTTGTAGCGCTGTAGAAATTGAACCTGGGTTTTTTTCAAAAAGGAACGCGTGATTATTTAAGAGCTTGGAGTGATTAAACGCATAATTTAGAATCCTTAGGATGAAAATGTAATTAAATTTATTCGCAATAACTATTGACTATGTAACTGTTTCCTACGTCCTATCCGATTCCTATCCGTGTGTTCAAAGTATTGGAATAAATCGTTTGACAAATGACTACGGTCTGTGATTCCAGGCTGGTTCTTTGAATCGGATGTAATGAGGGTAATTAAAGAAGGGGGCAATTTGATGACAAGGTAGTACTGAAAACTATTTAAATATGTTTATATGAATATGAGGAAAAATATTGCTGCAGAGAAGAAATAGTAGCGTAGAGAATGTAACATAGAAGAATGTTTACAGCAAATTTAAATAAAACATATAAAAATATAATAATAGAAATAATATTTCAGAATTTCCTTCAAAAAATAAAAAATAAACATGTGCTTAATCACTCCAAACTCTTAAACCATCACGGGGTGCTTTTAAAAAAAAAAAACGTTTAATTTCTACCGAGCGCTGTATAGCTGGATACAAAACTCCATAGCTGTTTTGCACACTTCTCCTAAGTGAAGGATTCCCCTAGATGCCTGCAAACCTCCATAGCAACGTTGCAAACATCCCCTTACCATTTCAAACATTCCAACGAGTAGATCAAGTAGTCCATTATATGATTTGAAACCCTGTTATGCTCTAAAATAAAGGCCTTATTATTTTATTTAATTTTAAACGGAAAAAATTAAATCTATTTTTTTTGGATTTTGTTTTGTTTATTTTTATAGAGACTTTTAGCCGATTTGGGCCTCTTTCAATCGATTCGATTAATTGGTAAACTTATAATGTAACATTTTTCTTATATCTTATACCGGGTAGTCTCGGTTTACTGAAAGCTATTAGTTGATTTTATTGTCTGTTATAAAAGAGATTTTGGTTAGAGTTCTTTATAAAGGTTAGTAATACGACGCAATTTCAAGAGTTTTCGCTCGCAAGTGGGTTTGAAGCAGCATAGAAAACCTTTTCCGTACTCAAACAAGTATTAGAATGAAGCGCTTGCATCAAGGCAATTGGTTGAACAAAATAGTCTAAATCAACGGTCGGCAAAGTCCGGCCCGCGGGCAAAATATGGACCGCCGCAGTATTCAATCTGACCCGCGAAAATATTTGCCTTATGCTGATCTTTCAGTGTGACAATTTATACCATCGTACTCTTTCAACTTTGATTATTGTAATATGGAATGACGAACCGATCAGTGTGGTCAAACTCGAGGCCAATATGCCCGTATTTGCCGACCGTTGGTCTAAATTACTAAATTAATGGAATATTTATTTGAAATTGAAGAATAAAAAAAAACAGCAAGAATGTAACGTGCCTGTCCTTTTCCATCTCCTTTTTCAGCATGTTGAGTAATATGGGTATGTTGTACGATCGTACATTTCATTAAAGTCCCATTTGGGTGCTTTAAATTACCAAATAATAACTTTAATGCAGACACTATGTAGAAAAAAAATCGAGTCCAACAAAATACAGAACAATATGACTTAAATTGTTGAAGCAAAATCGTATCATGCTGTCCCAGGCCATAACACTCCTACCCTATACATATCCAGCAACACCATTTTGCCACAACTGTATCCTTATTCCTTATGTGCTCCCAAAACAGACAATGCGTAAGGTAAATCCAAACGACGACTCTATTATCATCAACCCCACTTCAACGGGCTGGAAACGGTGGTCGAAGGATAGCCTGCACTGTCCGTGCTAATATCATCAGCATAGTGCACGGTCATCCTAATCGGAAGTGGAAAGGTAAAATTTTATAAACTCATCCAGCTGGCTAAGAACTTCCGGTTATGGGGCTGTGAGTGTTACTTCGTTAGTTCTGAGGTTGGTTTATTTTTTGCTGTTGTTGATTCGAATTTTCTTTCCCTATTGGGACCCACTCAGAGACACACCTTTATGCTTTGTCCTGGTTGCTAAGCTTCTCCGCCGTACCACAAACACAATAGTAGCATCGGTAATTGAGAAGAGAGTGGAGCAAAAAAAAAAACAAGTCCAGGAAACACAAAGAAGATGCAACTCCAAATTACATTTGCTTAGTGTCCGGAGCTTAACGGAAACCGGGAGAAAGCCTACCGAACCTGGCCTTTCCTTTCGAAGTACCTAGTGCCGGAAATAAAAACACAAAACCGAACCGTACCCGGGGTAGTGTACGTACTGTTGTGACGCGGTGAAAGTCGACCCATCCAGCGTTGCAGGACACCATTTGCAGCGGCAATTTTGTAGCCATTTTTGTAGCCATGCACAAACATTAACACAGACACAGACACACACACAAACAGCAGTGTAATCGGAGGGACAACTCCGATTGGGTTCCGGGTGTGTTCCGGGGCTCCGGTTTTGCCCGGCTGCTGGAGAGCTGTTTATGTTTTAATTACGGTTCAGTGGTCGGTTCGGTTTGATTCCGTAACCTGGTTGCCTTTTGGGATGGTCCGGTTGGTCAGAGCCCCCCCCCCACCCTCCCTCTTAGAAAGGTTGGTTGAATTAATTTCCGGCACGCCGCTGGAGCCGCTCTCGCAGGAGGAAGTGACGTGGCCGGACGCTTTTGCTCGTTCGTTTGTTTATTTCCCATTCAGCTGG
Organism: Anopheles quadriannulatus; assembly: GCA_000349065.1. Lineage (NCBI taxonomy): Eukaryota > Metazoa > Arthropoda > Insecta > Diptera > Culicidae > Anopheles > Anopheles quadriannulatus. Next base: position 1,064,962 of record KB667655.1, read on the forward strand.
ACCTGTTGTTGCCGTGGGTTTTTTAAGGGACAATTTAATTTTCTCCTGCTGCAGAACCTTTTTTAACGGGATCCTCTGTTTTTGTTACTGTTTCTATTTGAGCTTTTGCCGGAGTTCCATCGATTCTGTGTGTGCATTATTTCTGGCTGATTCATGGTCCGCCACGGAAGAACGGGCTGTAATTTGTCCCCACTGCTAATGAGGTAGTGTTGTTTCGATTGGAACTTAATCGGGGCCGGTTGCAGAAATTTATTGAATCCAGTGGCTTTTGAACTGTCGGGACGGTTCATTACCCATTCATTCGCCGATCGACCGGACCGGATTGGCGCAGTGCTTGAGTATGATAAATGGGTGAAACGTTTTAACAATTATGCGAAGCAAAACGAGTAAATGTTGTGTGCTGCAGCAGGCATATCAATGCGCAAAAGGGGTAGAAGAAGCCACACACTCACACACACTCGCCAGGAAAGGTGATAACAGTTTCCATTGACATTGGCACGGAATGCAGACAGCATGGCCGAGTGCTGCTGCTGCTGCAACTGACACGTTTTGGCGCCGTCTTCTGGCGAGGGGTTGATTTTACGAGGTGCAGTATGACATCACCTTTCAAACCGTCAGACACTGGCTGGCTGGGAAGAGATACTTTAGCGACACTTGGAGAAATCTGATGCTTAAGCTTTACCACATTACCATCGTAAAACCGAGGCACCGGAGGTGTGTGTGTTGTGCCTTTATTTATTGTCAGTTGCACACCAACAACGTGCACCCTTCACTCTACTCGAGGGACGACTCTCGACTATTACTGTGCAGTACGTTTCAGTCTCGCCTCAAACCAGCTTTAAAGAGCTTTTGACGTTCGGGTGAAACGGGTGACTGATTTCGGCCCGGGGACGACACCCGACAGCCGTAACTTCCAGCTGCACAATGCGGCAAAGGCTAATAATGGTCGTTGCTGGTGTTACCGTTGCATGACGCTTGCATGTTGACGCTTGCAACATTTCATTAGCTCCGTTCACTTTTGGTCCGGGACCGTAATCACGCAGCAAAACGGGCTATCGGTCACGTTTGGTTCGGGGTTTTTGGGGGTGCGCAGATTACCGACTCCCCTTTAACAATGCAATTTTGGCAAGGCAAGTTTTTACGGCAGTGCTTAGAGATGGAAATTCGTTGCCTGGGATGCAATGCAACTGGTTTTGACCTTGCTGAAGGAGAGCTTGGGAAGGGTTGGATTAGTTGTTGCCGTAGCAATGCGATGCGTAATTGTAGGGTGTAAAATTTTAATTTGTATCTTGCATTTATCCGTGCAGAAAGCTGCAGGGGAGAAGAAAATGGCTTATCTAGGTAATGAAGTCTTGTATTTGTGCAAGCTAGTTTTAGATGGGGTTTATTATGCTCTATTTAATGCAGGATGTGGACCACATTCCGGAGCATTGTTGCATTAGCTTTGTGCATTTTGGTTGAACTTCAAAATTGGAGAAAAAGTTAAAACAGTACATTAAAATAACAATGGATAAGGCGACTCAGAAATGGCCAATAATTCATCTCAATTTAAGTCAATTACATCGCTTCTTCGAATTTTGTATCCTTAGGAGTGTGTGAGACAAGAAATAATTGGTTTTATGTTGTTTAAGTTAAGTCGTTAGCACGGTGATTTTTCATTCGTATTGAAGGAAGGAGGTTAGATATCAGATACAATTTAAAATTGAATTTTGAATACAGTTTGAATATTGAATTCTGCATCGTCCTTCGCTTCACTTCACTTATCACTTATCAATCATTTTATATTTTAATCTACAACGAAACCCTGAATTAGCTAGTGAAAACTAGAAAAGCAAGTTGACGAGTTTTATTACCTCAAACATCAAGCATGCATCTAGAATTAATAATTAATATTTCACCCTGATACAAGTTTAACTCTTGGCCTTATAAGTGACTAGCTTTGTCTTTGTATAGTAGTATACACCCTTTTTCCGATTGAGCTTTCATATCTACTCCGCAGAAAAGGATTTTAATGTATATGCCACCTAAAGGTAATATGGTTTTAACTCCGTACGTACAGCCAATGTCACCCGTTGCTCTCCCCGAAGCAACTGTTCCGGGGAATTAAACTAATTATAAAACTGAACCCTTTTTTACCTACTGTACCGTATAATAAAACGTCAAACCCATGCAACGGTTGCCCAAGCAGCAAAAGCTGAGCCTCGAGCCATTTAACACATTTCAGTGCACTAGTTGTGCTCTAGCCTGATCACGACGAGCTTCTTTTTTCTTCTTCTTTCCTTCTCCCCTCTTGGCAATGACAGCTTGCCACTGACAAGCGGTAACTTTTGCAGCGCTTTTCAGTTGAACCCACCAGCAAGCAGTTGACTGCAGAAAAGGGAATTTTCAAAAATGGATCTGATATGGGTGTAAAACTTTCTTTTCCATTCCTGCTGACGGTACGGACGGAAAATGTAATTGCAAACGACTCATGCTCATGCGTCGCAGAATAATTGCGAGTGATACGCTACACTCCATTTCCGCACTGTAGCGAAGTTTAATTTGCCACCTAGGAAGACGGCATTCGATGTATGCTGCTCTGCGTTGGACTCACTGAAGCTCACCGTTATCCTTACATGTGGAGCGGAAGACGTACGGTGATCTTTTTTATACGCCGTGATGGTAGCTCCTTGAGCCGCTGGAAAGGGTTAGCTGGTAGGAAATATGGGAAATCCTGCGTTCATAATATTTGCAACACATTTGAGTTGTTCATTCATCATGTTGAAGGATGGTACCGCGTTAATGCCACCGCACTGTTTCATGTGTGAGACTAATGGAAGTAAAACAAGAAATGCGAGCTCAAGCTAAGGCGAATGATTGATGGATGGGTCGGTTAACATAGTGCATCATCGACTGTTTCTGAATTTTTCAATGTTTTATGTATGTTATTGAAGAAATGGCAGACGTTTTTTTCTAATATCACTGTACAGTTAGTTGAAAATGTTTGCCTTTGTTAAGATTTATAACATTGTTATGCACGGTGGAACACAATGAAAAGTTAGACGAAAAGGCAGGCTACATATTGGTAAATATTTCGAAAGGTTGCATAGAGTAGGGTTGCACGATAGTGTAGCCTATTTGTACTGAGTATTGCTGAAATGCATAGATTTGTGGTGCTATCGATTATAATATGAATATTTCCGTCTACACTCAGCATCGATTGGAAACTACCCTATTCAAACGATTCCTCACGCATGGAACATCATGGTTGTTAGATGTTCGAAGTTTCACTATTTTGTTTGTTATTTGTTTTCCTTGCATTTCCTCGGGTATGTGTTTGTGCACTGGTGCTTCGTTATCGTACGGGCACAGGCTTGATGCACTATTGATAACAATGAATTGGAAAAACGGAGAAGCTCTTTACGATGTGTGCGAACGGGTATAGATGTAGCACCGCAAGAAGTGGAGCATGATGATGAGAAAGCAAGGAAAGCATAAAGAAAAATAGACAAGCATTATAATAACGAGCATTTCAATAAAAGTCATTTATCACTTTTTATATGCAGCACCGGCCCAAGCCCAGGAAGATGAAGAAAGAAGAAAAAAAAAACACACGACACGCACACGCAGAAGAATATAAAGCTATGCAACCATGGACGCAATGGCACGTCCACGTCCCGCCAGTGAAGAAGGTTTTGGCTTGAGAATGTGTCCCAGCCAACGCACCGGTCGGTGCAAAGCCCTGCCAGCTTCTGTCAGGCTTAGAGAGTAATCTTTCTTCGAGCTTAACAGGAACTGCAGCAGCCGCTCTCATCCCTTCCCTTGTTCCCCCCATGTCCGAAGCATTAATATTCCCGGTGAGCAGCAATTTTCTTTCCCTCCCCTGGTTGGCTTGGCACACGTAATGGAACAACAGCTGCCTTCGTGTGAGGAGAAGTTGTTTCCTGCGCGAACGGATACAGGAGGGGCAGGTCGTTGGAATTACGTCGCGTTGGCCAAACGGGAAGTTGATCGGGTTGAGGCGGGAATTGCAAAACGAGCGATAATGTGGCCACTGTTAAGTATGAAGACTCTTCTCGTAGCCGTCGTAGAGTGATACTGGTTGTGTCGTAGTGTTAGGTGGGGTTTCTTCCCGTATTTAAATTTAATGAAATATTACAGTGCCTGTTGATAAGGGTAATGGTTAAGCTGGTGAGTTGCAATGATTAGCAGTTAGTTGTTTGGCCTTCAATTTGAGCTGTACTATCGATACATACAGGTATACTGAAACATTGTTGAGCAGATCGAAAGTAGCGCCTGAAGGTAGATAACGCGCATTGCATTACGTACATCTAAGAGTAGTTTGAGGCACTTACAGCTCTGTTGTGGAGCATTGGTGATGCATTAAGGAAACGGCAATAGATTTAGATTTCAATAAGGCAAATGACTATCGAATAAAAAAAGAAAGAAAGAAATAAGGTATCCGGGAAAAATTGGTTCAATGTATCGCTATATCAAAATCCTGCCTTTCCCACCAGCGCAAACCGATCAATTGAAAGCGTTCTATGCGTTCTTTTCTCTTTTGAGGTACATTGAAATTTACTCTAAAATACAACGCACAGGAAAGGTTGCCCTTTTTTCCCGTTCACTGATCAACTGATCAAAAGAAGGCAAAAGAGGTACAGGGAAATTGAATTACTTCCTCGAACGACTTTGTTCGGTGTGCGTTTTCTTTGCCACTTTTTTTTTAACTAGAACGGACGGTTTTCTATTTCCTCTCAGGCACCTCCGTTCAGGTTTGGTGGTACTCTTTCACAAATTAAAAGTACCTGCTGATGATGATGGTGATGTTATTTCGTCCTACCTTGCCTTTCTTCTGCATCGTTTGTAGCGTAAGGTCAGAGGCATTTCTTGCTCTCTCTCTCTCTCTCTCTCTCTCTCTCTCTCTCTCTCTCTCTCTCTCTCTCTCTCTGTTGAAGCGTAAAATGTGGACTGCAGGAAAGGTAAAACGGCACCGGAACTTAACGGACAAGTCCGATCAGACCGATGGCGGTGAAAAGGTCAGACCCGGTCCGAGGGCGAGTAAATGGCCAAAGTGTATTAATGGCACGTTGTTTGGCTGGGAATTGATTGCATGGGGCAGTGGGGTTTTAATGTATGATTGATCAGTCTGATGAGCTGTGTTTGTTGTTGCTGTTGGTTTATGTATCAAGTTTGTGCGTGATAGGTTTCGGTGAATTTTAATTTCCCATTAGCATTATGGCGTTTATGTGCGTTTTTCTCTGTATCTGATTGAATAGAGTTATTTTTCAACAATCAAGATTCTATTTCGATTTGTTTTCGAACCCGCAAGATTATGTTTTTATCGTTCGTGGCGAAGCAAGTCGGAAAAATGGAAATTCAATTATGGACGGGTTTATAGAACCGTTAATCAATCTCATACGCTATATTTTTTGTTTCCAATCTGTGATAGTCAGTCGTAGACAACGTTTGTATATTGTTTGTTAAATTAAATTACACATGCGTACGTTTTTTCTTCTTTGTTTTACATCCATATTTACACGAAATATTACGCAGAATCTTCGCAGCAGCAACATTGTTGTAAAAACATAATGGATGTACATTTTCCCAAAAAAAAAATAAAAACTACTAAATTTGCCATGTCAATTTAAGCCCACAAAAATAAATAGCTTTTTCATCTGCAAGAATATGTAGACCATGAAATTAATGACCACAAAGAGCGTGAAAGTTTAGATATTTTTAGAACATTAGATATGTGACAATAGCATTCTCACCTTGTTTTACCTTTGGAATTCTTTTGTTCCGCATCGTTCCAATGAAAAATATCATTTAACAGTCCAACCACGTACCGGGAGGTATAAAAAAAAATCCTTTCTGAAATGCTCGGTAATCGTAAGTAATTATAACGACTTCAAATTCTTTCCTCCGCCCTGCACCGAACTTCTAACCGGTCTTCCAATGTCTTTGGTAAAAAAAGGAGGGAGGAAAGCCATTTTGTCGGTCGCCAAAAGTGGTCACAGAAATATGACCGCACGGTTGCCCACACTGACATACACACACGTAAGTCGATTCGCACAATCTTGCCCATTTATCATTTCAATACCTTGCGCACATCTGGATGCAGTCGTGCATGGAACCTGGCCAGGTACGTACACCGACCCGTACTTGCTGCGGTATTGACTTCGTGCAGCTCCTAGGTGGTTGCAAGTGCATCCCTGCTTCATAATCATCAGCCAGCGTTCGTTGCGATTGCGGGAAGGACCTGCTGGTCGGACGGGCACTAGCACTCCTCGTGCAGCGCTCGCAGCGAGCAGGAGGGATGTGATGTTTGTTCATAATTCTTAATGAAATAAAATGATCACCGCAGGATCGCACCGGACACCAGCTGGACCTTAGGTAGTGCATCTGCTGGGGCCCGGTGCACTGCTCAAATCGGAATATATGATCTACACGGGTAGGACGGATGGTGTTCGTGCTTCGTGGCTCCCCGGCTCCAGCAAACCGTGGAAAATGGGTTCTAAGATTCGTTTTTAGCGTAAAGTGGGGATTACAGACCAGAAGAAGAGCAGAAAAAAAAACAGTGCACAGGGAAAGCTTGAGGAGCGGGAGGAATAAAAACGAGCACGCTCAGGTACCATGTTGGTATGTTTTATGTCCATTTGCTATACGCTGGGAAACATTTATGTCCAGCGTGCGGGCTGGAGACGCCTGGGCGCGCTCGTTGCTGCACAATTTTGGACTTTACGGGACAGAAAAGAGCCATGCGGCCGGGGGAGGGGGGGAGTGGTGGCAAACGTATCATAAACTTTAATGTTATTGCATTTCTGCCACCATCGACAATTCTTTTCAGAACCAGGGTATGACGACATCCATTCACCGACGCTGGGATTGTCTATTTAAAATCGGTGTCCGCTTTTTTCTTTTTCTTCTTCTTCTTTTTCTTTGTTTTGCTCCACTGCTCGCACCACTGTGGGCGCGTGTGTGTGGTACATTCTTGCAATTCCACTGGTCTGCAGGAAAGAAGCGACTCATTTTTATGTTCTCATATTCCGCTGCGAGTGCGAGTTACGACCAGTGCCCGTCCAGGAAGCGAACGTTCGGGAATGGATGCCTTTAGCTGCAAGCACAGCTGTCGAGTGTGTGCAGCAATGCTTGTGTGTGTGTGTGTGTGTGTGTGTGTGTGTGTGTGTGTGTGTGTGTGTGTGTGTGTGTTTGTGTCCGATTGTCCCTCAGTTTGTGCGCGCACCGTGTGCACCGTTCCGTTCAGCGCTGCCCGGTGGCGCGTCAAAAAGATAGAAAGCGTGTTCGCACGGGAATGACTCTTGAAATAATCGCTCGACCGGTGGGGGTGCTGGGCATGGTGATGAAACTGCTGCCGGCGAGTGAGGGGACGTACGTGACCACTAAGTGTGTCCAAGGAGTGTGTCCCGGCCCGGTTTGGTGCAGTCGAACGGTGGTGTGGCGGTTGTCGCGCTTTCTGCAATGCGATACCGAACCCGGGGAAAGCGCATACGGTTGCAGTCGTGCGCATCCTCGGCACACGGTGGCGGCACAGTCCGGCTGCCGGATGGTCCTTCGAGCGGGGATGGCTCGGTCAAGAAACAATCCAATCGGCAAACAATTCCCACTAGATTCATCGCGTGCGTTTTCGTATGCTCTTTTTTTATTGCTGTTGCAGTAGCACCAGTAGCCGCTCCTTGTGGGTTAGAAACGTGCCCGAGCGTCAAGCGTTCCGTTTGGTGAGTTTTTAAAATGTAGACCGTTGGGGGTGCTTTCTCTTCGCTTTTGTCCTCGTTTTGTCATATCTCTCTCGCTTCAACATTCACTTGGAAGCATTGGTGCCATTGTCTTTCAAACAGCGAAGCATCACAAAGAAGGAAGGGTTGGGCACAGCAGCGGCGAGCAGCGAGCGAGAAAAACGATCTAATTACAAAGGCATCTCACATCTCCCGTGCGCATCATCTGGCTGGTGGAATACCGTGTGTGTGTGTAGGTGGTTGTGTTGGCAAAGTGAAACTGGTGTCGGCATTTGAGGAAGTTGAATTCTGAAGAGGGGAAGTTATCTACGCCCTTTTTGAAATTGACACCACACAAACAGCGCAAGCAGAAGTGATCATTTTAAAAGGATTATCGTAAGGTGAATAACGAATTAAATGTCGTAGGATAGGTTGGCACTGTAATATAGAACATTCAAGCTAAAGCTGTCTAAACATATATAAATTTAAATTATGTTTTTAACATGAAGAAAAATTAGATTTTTCTTGAAAAAGTTTGTATTCAGACTTGTGTTTTAGTGTTTTATTAAGTTTAAATGTGACCACCGTTTGATTTCAACAATTAACGGAAATTATAGTGTTTTGTTTATTTTACAAAAAAAAACCTTATTAAATGAATATTGAGCAAGAATTAAAAATTGTCATGAAAGCATTGCTGAATAAATCTGCTACAAGCGCCTAAAGGTATGCAATATTAATGTAGCTTTCAATGAGTTAAGTTGCTATATAAAGCTGTTGAGGCATAGTTGTTGTTTAAAGGTTGATTAAATTAGTTATTGAACGTTTTCGATAGAATTACACTAAATTTTCGTTCCAAAATTGAGAAACATTCATTAAATGGCTAGTTGATGCTTAATATACTCTTATGGCCTATAAATTGCATACCTTTAGGCTGTTAATCTAGACATGGCAATGCGAAATTTTGTATAAATGGTTGAACTGTGAATTTCGTTTAAGAGAGCTTTTAGCTTTGACTTTAAAGGAGTTGATATGCTGTAGATTTTTATATAATTGCGAGATGTTTAGAAGTTAACCAATAAAAAGGAAATATATTACCCAATGATATAAAATAATATAATATTACCCAATTAAATTCAAAAACTAGCCAACCAAATACAAAAAAATGCTCCAACGACCACCTAACAATTTGCCCCTTCTAAAGCACCCTTTCACATCCTTTCATTCCTTTCCCGCCCGTTAAAAGCCTGCCCCACCGACCCATACCCGCTTAAGTGTGCTTGCGTCATTGCGATGGCATCTTTAAGCTGGCCCTGCAATTGCTTCCTTTATCCTCGATATCAACTTGCGTTTAGTCATTTTAAGTTTACGTGCCTGAGCTACTCAATGAAGCCGGTCTCTAGCGGCCCAGTACAAAACGATGAGCTTCCCGAGCTGGCCGTGAGACGAGCATTTCGCCTCAACCGGCCTTCAGTCGGGTTACCGGTACCGGGGTGCGCCTTTCTCACCCCATTTTGTTGACATTTTATTTAAATTTAAGCCATGATGGTGAAATAGCACAAAAGCACCGAGCGCGCTCGGTGCACGTTTATAAACCACCCGGGGATGAGGCCATGATTCGACACCTCACCGTCCGGACCGTGACACGTGCCGAATGGGGTCCCTTTTTTCGCGTATTCCCGACTCGAGAGTGTTGGTCAACGGCGTACGTTTGATTACCACGCCGCGCGGATACTACCCAATCAGCGATGGCAGCGCATATAAAAATAGAGCCAAAGCGTACAAGCCATCCCGCATAATGGGGAATGGGACCGGGCCCCTTAAAAACGGACATGGTGTGTTAATGCGTGAAATGAGTATGACTCATTGACCACGGGCCCGAAACCGGGGCCCGGCTCCAGCAAATTCGGTAGCAAATTTGGAAAATGAAGTCATTTGTGGGTTTCGCGCTGTGGCGGCAAAATGGCGTTCATCCATTTGAAATGGTCCGAACGTGCCGCCGATCCCGAAACAAGAATTAACCGACCGACTGGTGGGGCTCGGCGAAGTGAAGTGTTTTTGTCGGGATGTTTCCATTCGCCTTGCTGGACGCTTCCAACGGTGACCGATGAAGTTGGAAGCGATCTCTTGGGCTGGTCCCGAAACTCCCGAAAGGACGCTAGAGCACAGAGGAGAGCCACTAGGAGGAGGAAGTAAATTCGTGACATTTTTGAATTCTATCCTCATTTTGCTCGTGGCCGAATGATGGGACCCGAGCGAAAAGGGACGCCAGCAAATCGGCAATGGCATTGGGCAGCGGATTGGGTGGCTAAACTGCCCGACAAGTGGATTTAGCGAAGCATTAGAAAAGTGAAGCCGAGAGAACGAGAGCAACCGCAATGGGAAGGGCATTTTGGCAAACGGAAGATCAAACAAATGGAAGGGAAATATTTGTGGATGAACTCAGCGAAAGTGTACGAGTCCATTTGCCCCCATTAGGTGCTGGCGTCGTTTGTTGATATTTCTATTCCAATGGTCACCCCTCCCGGCCGCTGGGAGTGATTGGTAGGGAAAAAGGCATTGCAAAAAAAGCAAAATAAAAAATAAATCGACCCATCCACCATGTTTCTGTGGCAAGCGCTTCACTTCACTAAAGACTTTTGGACGGTTTTTTTGTGCCGCTTTTGCAGTGTTGGGGAAGGGAGGTTTTTGTTTGGAACACTGTTCACAGTTCCAAGTAGAATTGTTTTATTTGTTTTGCTCGTGAGTTTTTCGCTAGAAATTTCAATCGTGTGCTCATGTGGACTGTGGTGAAGAATTTTTGTTGCGATTCTCTTTGTCACACTTGAACCACTATCGGTATGCATTGAACTAGAATGCCGAGGCAAATGTGACGGAACATTGAAAAGCCGCTTCAGGGTCGGTATGAAATGTAAAGTAGTAAAGTTTTAATTAGCACGGCAGCAATGCGGGACAAAGGTAAAGTTTGATGGAGCAGTTTTTTAACGTTTTTTTGTTTCTTGGTATGTGCGTATGTTTGTCGCTCTATTTCATGTGCCGGAAGAGGACTTAGTATGGTGACAGTGCTACTTTTGCAATGAGCACAATACAAGTTTGAAAAGCTTCACATTCAACGGAAAGGAAACATTCCACAGAGAAGTATGGTACGGCATGTTCTATAAAAACCCCAATTTGGTGTCATTGTTATGAAACTAGCAGCAAAAAACAGGTTAATTATAGTACCTATCACATAGGCAAGTGCATCATAGCAGATAGGGTATCTTTTCTATTGTAATGAAAAAAACCCTTTGTGTGTAATAGTGTTGCTTTTTAAAAATCAGTTTCCAGCAATCAGAATGTACATAATTGGGCCTATTGATTGTAAAAGTGTAAAAGTCTGCCAACCATTGATACCGTATCAATTTCTGAAACTTATTTCACAGGATTTTATGTTTGGCTATTAATTTTTTTATTTTTGAATGAGGAAATTGTCATCAAACATAAAACTTCGCATACTTTTAGGCGTTTGATAACAGTTTGCTGTTAGCACCAGTGCTGCAAAACGTCACTGTCAATGGGGGCCTTCACGATTCTAGTTAGTTTTTTGTATGGAGTTTGACTGTTGGAGGCTAAAATCAAGTAAACAATCCATACAAAACCACACAAAAAACTAGCCTGCAATTTTCAGTCTAGATTATTCTAGCCTCAAAGCTAGAATTAGATTCGAGTACCTGCTCGAAAACACGATGTTGTTTACATTTACCCCAAGGTGCGTTAAATAAATCAGGTGGTGGAATCTGGAATCAAAGTGTATGTAGTCCAGGTGGTCTCATAGCATGTTTTTTATAACCAATTTTGAACATCACTTTTTGACAGAACGAGTGAAAACTTTTGCTCAAACAGACTTTCTGGCTTGACGGATACTCAAAACACTCTTAAAATCTTCATTCAGAAGCATAAGCGATAAAAATCAGCCTTCTAAAGTCATACACCTTGGGATAAGCCCACCTGTATATTATACTCACTTAGATAGCTGCTCGAAAACTGCTTTACAATACAAACAGCTGACAGGCTGAAATTTCAGCCTACGAACTTCAAACGGAAAGGGCCCCAATGTCATAACATATCTGACAGAAACAAAATGTATATCAGCGTCACTCACTTGCTTTATGACATTTTTGCGACCAACGCTTGGTCAGTCATTATGTCATGATTTGACATAGTCATGACAAATTCCAGCTGAAACAAAATCAGCATTATCGTCACGAGCTCTACTGTTATGATCAGTGACGAGATTCAAACAGATGCTGTGACCATCACACGTTTTGTGGCATTTTGAGCGACCAACTCTTGGTCAGTAACTTGGTCGCGACATTTTGTGTCGGTGATCATCGCGATGGTCATTGAAGATATGCGGTGCTTACGAGTGGTTTCAAGAAACATAATGAACTTTTTTTTTCGCGCTGTGTGATCCGACAGACGATCAGAGCAGACAAAGTGAGAAACCAAGCTCATTTTGTTGCTCGGGACCACACGCCAAGAATATTCCAAGAATGTCGTGATTATTGGCGACAGAAAATGACGTGTCCAAGTGAGTGACCAAGAATTGAGTGCTAATCAAAATGTCATCAAGCATGTGAATGTTCCACCAACTGTTTGAGTCTTACCTCTGATCATCTCAGTTGTATACGTGAGCTGATTTGAGCTTCGTTTCAGTCATGAGTGTTGGTGACTGAAACAGTGGCATTTGGCAGCACTGATCACAGCCAGAAAAAATCATGATTATGCTTGCGCCGGTAATAAGCACAGCTTGTCAGTCAGAGTATCGCGTTTGACTCAAGCACCCGGATGTCGTGTTCGGTATGTCATGATGCACTTTCTTTGAGTATCAGCAATGAGCATCACGCCACCACGGATATGTTCATTGTTTTTGTTGGTGCAAAACTCGTGATGCTCATGACATTTTGCAGCACTGGTTAGCACAAATATATCTTACAAATCAATAAACTAACTTTAATGTATATTTGGGACAGTAAAACTGTGGTACACATAGAGTTTCCCGCCAAAAGTCGCTTATGAAATAACATTTAATTAATTTAATTCATACCTTTAAATCTGCAAAAGAAATCATCATCCATCATGGTGAACAAAGAATTCAATTCTATTCTTTTGTTCCAAATACTGCACAAAGTATGTTTTATAAAAACAGACTTTCATCATATTTCATGATTTGTCATAGGATTAAACAACATCAAAATTATTTCTTTTAAAATGACTGTCTTTAGCTCGGCGGCTAGGATATCAGCGAAACATTTATGAACGGCTTGGAATGTAAAGAATCTGGAAGCGACGACTCAGATATCGAGCTATCACTTCCTCCGGATTTTTTTTTAATATTCAACCAGGCTAGCAAGACGTCTCATTCCCTGTCGAACGAAACTTCCAAAGTGGAGAATTCACGCAACAACAAAAAAACAGACGAAAGTTTTGGGCGAGCGTGAAACTTAAACCTTCTACTTTAATTTCGCGTCGCTCGTGATAGGATCGACTAGCAGCAAAGTACCACCGAAAGCTTCTGCATTCCGTCAGCACCATCACGTTACAGCTGGCTCGGTAGCGTCGCAGGGAAGTTGGGCTGGAGCTAAGACGTTTCCACGCGGGATACTATCCATGCTTTATGCCTGTAAGTTTCGCGCATTTCTATCTGCTTACGGCAGCTCTCACTCCGCCAAACAGCCGTGGGTGGGTGCTGAAGCGAAGGTGCAGGGTTGGCTGTTTTGACTGGGCGGTGAATGGGGTTTGTTTTTTTTTCCGGGGCAGCACATTCCACGCATCACGTTTCTCATCCATCAACGTCGGGTGCAAAAGTCGGATGAGAAACACGCGCACCCCAGCCACTGGCGGTATCCCGTTGCAGAAGAAAGAAAGAAGCTATCCCAAGTCGTCCGTGGGAGGGTTTGTATGTTGTTGTGTGTGCGCCATTTCCTCATACTTTTCTCTGTAGCGAATTTCAATCCGCCGGGAGTTTAGGTTTTATGTGTGAAAATTCCGAAAAGGTAAGAGAAGCCAAACTTTTCAATCTGTTTCCCTCTCGGTTTCGTTTGGTTGGGGCGTTAACCATGTGCGGCGATGGGGTGAAGGCTTGGGTTACGTTTCGGGCATTTCTATCTGAATTCTTGCGTACCATGCTTCGTATCGGATTTCGAGTAAATCCTACCCGTTTTTTGTTTGTTTTGTTTTGCAAAATGGCACAAAAGTATGCGCAAAAGTGTGTGGGGACGAGGAACTGAGCCATGGCGTTTGCTTTGCCGTGTACCTGATGCTGGGATGGTGAATGGGAAACTCAAACGCTTTGTAATGAAGCACTTGTTGTTTATTGGAGTAAGTTTGCGATTGGGAAGTTAGAACAAACATGCATCATGTTGAGGACAGCTTCGGAAGGTTTATTGCATTGGCGGGGTGCCGGATGTCTAAACTATTTTACAACATTTAGTTGTTTGCTTTTCCAGAATGTATTGCATGCGAAAAATCAAAGCTTAAATGAGTTGATTGCGTAAATACAACTGTTTTGTAGGGGATTTTGCATATCTGCAGGCTGTGTAGCAAAATGTATACTTTCAGGCGCTTGACATTGGTTTATGAAAAATTTATTGTTCGCGGCGCATTGTGCTTGCCAAAGCTTAACATACCAACCAACAACACTATGGAGCACTGTTTAATATTGCTGTGAAAGGTAGCATAGTGCTCAACATGATTGTGTATAACCTTCAACACTCGCCAAACCATCCATCTCGCAAGCGATAAGGAAACTACTTTCCCGCAAGCCACCGAGAAACGATCGATCTTCACACACACACACACACACGCACGGTCTAATATTGCTTATTTTCTAACATGGCAACCTTAACCAAACGGTCTCATCAATCCACCACGTCGTCGTCGTCGTCGTCGTCGTTGATCGATCACATGCGAGACTTTAATTGAACTGACATTGCAGTTGCACCCGGTATAATGCGGGCTAATCTTGCAAACGGCAGTGTGACCCGTACCTTGTGTGCCGAAGGAAAACGATTGCAACAGCAGCAGCAGCAGCAGCACCAGCAGCATCAGCAGAAAGCCAACTCCCAGCAGCGCCCTGTTGCACGGGAACGTGTTCTTTGCAAACAAAAACAAACACGCCAAACGTTGCCCGGGCGATTCCCCAAGTTCGTCCCTAGTTCGATCGCCTGTCGGAAGATGTCCTGCGGTGTGCTGGGCGCTTGCCGAGCTACAACCGAGATGTTGCAGTCAGTTTGCTGTCGTTCGCTTTGTTTTCCTCCCTCCACCCGTTGGCGTTTGTGTTTGTTGGATTGGACGGGTGATAAATTTTCCCACACCCGTTGTCCGGGTGCTGTCCGGTGCAGTTTCAACCCAACCTTGGCGTGATTGGGGATTTCTTTTTTTTTTGCTCCTCTCGCTCGCTCTCCGTACTTCGCTTCGCTTAAATGCTCTCCTACTAGCACATCATGGGCATATAGGCTGTGCTTGCCCTGTTTGCATTGGAACCGTTTTTGTCTGCTGTTATTGTCATTTGGTGGTGTTTTCTACTGACTTTCTTGTTTTTTTGCTTTATCATTTCTTGCGTGCTGCTGTGATTTTTCCTCCAATTTGTGTGCCTTTGTGTCTGTATGCTCCTACGGCAATCGGGTTTGCAATCGTTCGGTCGAACGGGTCGGCGCAGCAGGAGAAAGCGTTATGGGAAGCGACAATTGGAGGACATTTTGTCTTTCTCCTCCATTGTGCTAACCTGATAGCTGATCTAATGGGAATCTCTTATGGGGAATGGGTGAGAAAATGGACACTTCTGGGACGGGGAGCACTTTTTGATTTGCTTGTTGTTGTGTTCGCGTTTTCCCATGTGCAGCAGAAACATGCCGTGTTTAGAGGGGGTTGGTAAAGTGTTAAGAATTCGATCCACCAGCGATACCATCCTGTTGATGGCTATCGGACACCCCGGACAGATAGACGGTACCGGAAAGATGCTAGCAAGAACCTGCGGCTTTTACAAACTGGGTTGTTCTTTTTCGTTCGATCACTGTGTGTGTGTGCAGTCTGCATTTCGATTGGTTCGCAATCGCAATGCAAACCTTATGCAATGCAAGAATAATTTCACTCGAAGTTGTTATCTTGTTGGGGTAGCTTTCCTGTTGGTTTTTTCATCTTCCGTTATGTTTCGGTGCGCTTTTTTTTTTGTTCCACTCGGTGGCGGTTTTTGGCGAACTGCTCGGCGAACCACATTTTTGCACTGTCACGCGGAATGATGAAGAGTCCTGTAGATGACACGGGGCAGACAGTAAAAGGGAGCCGGCCAGGCAGCTGCGTGACTGGTGAAGAATTTATTGTCTTTTCGGGCTAATATCGAACATCGGGATAGCGGCGTCTTTGGCAGCTTTTAGCGTTATTTCCAATCAATTGATTCGCTGGCAGCGAGTCAAGAGCGGCTGGGAGCCCGAACAAAAGAAAAGGGCGCACAACATGCACCAATGTCGAGGGACAATGTGCTCCAGCTCCAGTGGTGCTACTCTGCGGTGGTACGGCGTACGTTGGTTTGGCTTTGCTGGCTGCTATTTGAATTTCAAAATGTACTTTTAATGCCGCTTTTAAAAAGTGCTTTCCTGCACAATGGAATGCCGCTTGCTAATGATTTTATGAATGCATAATTGAGTTTTACACTCCCAAAAAACCCCAGAAAAGCGAACATTGCATCTCTGTCTCTCTCTCTCTCTTTGACTGTGTTACAGAACTCATTCCACACGAGCAGCCAGGTAGATGAGGAAAGCATCGAACGGGCTTAAGCTTCAAACTCATTGCTACAATTACGGAGCTCGCCACGCCGTAAAGGGCTACTAACCTCAGCGTGAAGTCAAGCACAAATGAAGTACCGAACCAACGCTCGTCCGCGCCTTGTTGCCCAGCAGGACCCCAGTTTAGGGGTAAATATCCCAACCATTTCTTCCCCTCCAACCACCTCGCACAACAACCCTGGGCCGCTGCGCTTCTCCCAAACCCTGGGTGAAAAGTTGAAAGCCATTGTTTGAATATTGCTGCTTTTAGCCATTGCCATTGCTACTGCCGGCTCGGCTCGAGACCCTTGCGCGCCGAAGCCATAATCGTCATCCGCATTATAATACTAGCCATCATCGGTGGTGAACGCCATCGTCAGGAATGGTGGGCCGCTTGGCGCGGGTATTTTCTATCGAAATTTTGCAGCATCTTGATGGTGCACCATCATCATTATCCTGGAGGGATTGTGTTTGTGTGTGCTTTTTTGTTTGTACGCTTGGTCGCTCGCTCTCCTGCTCTCACTCTTTCGTTCGCTTTTTTGCCGTCAGCCAACGAAACGGTAACCCACATACGGGAGGAGGAAAAGAAAACAACAACTTTGGAAGCTGCCGATGCTGCTGAAACGGGCTTTAATGGGAGCGATGGCTAGAGTGAATGCCAGTGTGTTTTAGCAATTCATCGGCCTTTATGGATTGAACGGTGCTCATGTTTTTGTGCATGTTTGAAACTGCTTTCTATACAGTTTTCGAGTTTGAATGAGTCAACATACAAACTGTTCGTTTCAATGCACATAGAAATTGCAATTTTGGAGCTAGAGTGTATTGAAATTGAGGTTATGCTAGTTTTGCATTGATGGTTTACTAGTAGTAGTATTTTGTGGAATTAGATTGGTTTATGGAAAGGTTGAAACTTGTTAATCGAATTTCAATTCATAGGATACTATATTCCCAACAGAGCTGTGGAATTTCAACTTTTCAATATTAATCATTAATTAACTGATGGAAAATTTGCAGACATTAGACTGGACGGTGAAGATTTTAATTTAGCCAATGAAATTAAATACTTAGTAGTGATTGTGGATAATCGGCTGAAATTTATACATCAACAAGACCATTTAACAAATTGTCAAAAAGTGTGGTATAATGATCAGAATAAAAAATGATTTCGACTTGTTTGGAAAGATTCAGTTGTAAGAACACATTGTTCGCTCCTCATCTTGAGCATTGTCCAACTATTTTGTTCTTGGCAAACGAAACTCAAAGGCATCGTCTCGAAAGATTACAAAATTGGGCGATGCGTTTGGTTTTGGGTTTAGGAAGGCACGCTTCATTAAACTATGTTGACCATATTAATTTATCTCCAAAATCTGTGTTGACCATACTAGAAGGGATGTCTGTAAAATGGAAAATCGTTTATATGACCTGGATAATTATTTGCAAATTTTACTGCTGTATAAAGTTGTACGAGGCTCTGACATCCATAATTACGGTACAAGAAGTGTAGAAATAGCCAAGCTCCCAAACATGAGATCAAACTCGTGAGGAACTTTGCTGTTTTTTAAAAGAAGTACATATACTGTTAGTGATTTTAAGCGATTATGGTCGACGCATGTGAAGTGAAATTATTAACTTTAGAACTGTTATGAGTTCGGAAGATAGTTGCGGTCGCCATGTAATGCGTTGATCGTACTTAGAGTACCGTCGCGGTAGGTCAGTGTTTCGCTGACATGTATTGATGAAGAATCATACTTTGTTCGAACTGGACTTTTCAATACTTGATCGTCCAGGCGATCACAGAAACCCAGAAGGGGTTTCCCTTACTGGAAACGTTGGAGTATAGAAGCCTTACCTTGGGAAGGGGGACATAACTAAACTCTTGAAATAAGTTGGAAGGCGAAGGTTTTAGGCAGCGTAATGTCCTATCTTGACAGTCCGAACGAATCTGACTTGCCACGGTTGTAATTGGTTTTATTTATACTCAAATGAGTTAAGGGTTTCGCACATTTGGTTCCGGGTTTTATGTCGGAAAGTTATTGTTTTCTATGTTATGGTTCTTGTCACTAAGTTCTTGTTTTGGGTTTAATGCATATAATGTTCCTGTTTTGGGTTAAAATGCATAAACTGTTCCTGCTTATGTTGTACGTTTCGGTTGGTTCTGATAAGTGTGTCACAATTGTTTATATATGACGGTGTGGCCTGAGCTCTTCCGGGTGTGTATAGTATGATCTGATTTACTGAATGTGTTATAATGAATGTGTTACAATGGTGTGGCTTGGCTTTCCAAAGTGTGTTACAATGTGTCTATGGCTGGTAGTGTGTATTACAATATGTTCTGTATAGCAGATATGCTACAGAACTGTGTCAACTGTATATTTAACTAATCATTATTTATCTGTATGTTTTGTGTTTTGTGTTTATGTTGCTGTTTTGCTGTTTTTTTTGTGTTTTATGCATAATATGCTCTGTGTCTTTTAGACTGCTGTGTTGCACCTTGGTGATGATGTTGATAGTATCGTCAAATTGACAGATCAAGAATTATAGAAAATATAAAAACCTTTTTTTTTTAATTACTTCGTTAAAACAAATAAAATAAAACAAATAGAAACAATTGAAAAGGTATGCTTAGTGTCAAGACAAGCGCGCGCGATATATGGAATGGATGCGATGATACGTTTGATTTGTTATAAAATATATTGAACGTAATGCTATTACTCTTTTTCATTTGACAGTTTTGATTACTCTTTCAAAACATCTACATACATATAGTTTTTCTATGTCTATGTATCAAAATTATGCATAAAATGAGTTTAAAAACACATAACAAGCATTTTTCTCACTTAACTGGAAATTTAACTAGACCGAAATAGCCATATTCTACCATAATGTTCGTAGAGTTTCACGCGGAGAGCCAATTTGTTAAACCAAGAGCAAAAATGTATGAAAGTTCTTTGAAATAAATGAACTGTTAAGAGCCGCCATCTCGATATCAAAGAGCCGCACTTTGCCAATCGCTGCACTAGACCATACAACAAAAAACTCCAAAGATATAGTCTATTCCTTTTGTACATTGCGCTTAAATGCCAATCGAGTATTGGCAGCACTGCGACTTTATCTCCTGCGTACGGTGAAATAATCGCTGAAATGCTCCTCCAATCGTGGCCAACATAGTTTGCGTACGTTGAATTGACCACTGATTGCGGTTCCGCGAGAGTGTTACCGGTCAGGAAGTCAATCGTACGACTTTAGCTTTAGCAGGTTCCCCAAATAAACTCTTTTTTTATTTCTTCCCACCGTTTAAACCTCAGGGTGACGTGTTTTTTTGCTCGGTTTCGGTGTGCCACTTTGGCGTGCCTGTGGTGGGATGTGATTTTTGTTTTTCACTGTATTTTTTGTTTTGCGGCCAAAAAAAACCACAACCACCATCGCGCGCACCATCTGCGCTGCGTTGGCGCTGGTTTATGTGTTTCATTTCTCACCATATTTCTCGCCGGCCAGCGGCAGGACACCGATTGCCACAATAAGAATCGTACACATGCTAGCCAATTTCGATTGAACTCAAATTTAACGAACGGGTTGGGGATTTTGGGCAGTCAAATCGCTCGCCGCCCCATCCCAACTGTCGTTCATTTTCCCTCCGCTTCTGCACGAAAGGCGAACAAATGGCGAAGCAGCCCTATCCGTACCAAGGCCGCACAGCCTGTTGTTGCGGAGCCCGTAAACCCGTGAACCTAATTTTAATTCACTATTCGTTTGCATAATAAATTGGCGAACCGCAAACCAAAGAACACAACCTGACTCACGTGGCCTGATCCGCTGGTGGTTGGGCGTTTTGTGGCAGTGGTTTGTGTGAGCGCTTGGCCGTATGGTGAGGGTGCCACTGCCGCGCCGAAATTTCGCACCCGAAGCATGTGCACTTTGCAAAAGGGTTCGCGGATCGGGTCAATGGACGGATCAGGGCAGGGCGTAGATTACGGGACGATCGGTTAAGGTCGGAGCGGTTGATCAGCTTTTTCGGTCGCCGAGCCGGCCGGATGGGTCATTCTGGTTGCTCACGAATAATTTGCCGTTTTCGGGTAAGCGAAGCTCAGCTTGAAGGGATCCGGCCGTCTCGAATCCGGACCGTGCTATGGCAATCTTGCGGTTGGGGATGGGTAGAAAAGTCAGCATCTAATTAAAACTGTGGCCTCTAATTATCTTTGGATTTTTAATGTCTTGCTTCGTTTTGCTTTATTAGGGTTTCGGTTGGTTAATTTAACATTTCACTCAGGATGTTTAACGTTTGGGTTTGGGAGGGTGCTATGTTTAACTATGTGCTCAAGGATAGGATAGAAAATTGAGATTCCCCTTTATGCGGCAAATGCATATAGGAATTGTTTCAGAATATTAAAACCCAAATGAGTTTTGAATCGATAAAATCTCATAAGAAAATGTTTCAAAACGATAGTTTGATGAGTTAATCGTGAAAGAGACTTCACGAAACGTTTTCTTAAGAAACGCCCAAATGTTTGCAAAGTAATGACAAATTCCCAACACGCCTAAAGATATGCAATTTAACTACTACAGAATAGGTGGAACGGTTAGTTCAATCTAAGAACTTCGCGATTTCTGTCTTTTTAAGTATGCAATCATTAATCTTATTTAGTCTTAGCCTTATTAGTCTTATTTTAACTTCATGAATGAATATTTCAGGAGTAATATAATCTCCCGTCTTGAATAATCATCTAGAGTGCTCATACATAAAGGGCTCACACAAATACCTGAAAATAAATGAGTACTCGCATTACCTATTTAACATCATTAGAATCACATTTTCTGCCAGGGCCCGGGGCAAAAAATCTCTACCTCAAACTAGCACACTCATATATACACATACACACACACACTCTTAAAAGCACATTTTATTTTACCGAAATTTCCATTCATCTGTCTTGAGACTTTAATTCCTGCCTGCTTTAGTGCCGTTTGCCTTCACACCGCGACGGCAC
The DNA here is from genome assembly GCA_000349065.1 of Anopheles quadriannulatus. Classification (NCBI taxonomy): domain Eukaryota; kingdom Metazoa; phylum Arthropoda; class Insecta; order Diptera; family Culicidae; genus Anopheles; species Anopheles quadriannulatus. The sequence goes on from KB667655.1 coordinate 1,086,460, forward strand.
CGGCAAAGAAAATCTAAAATCTGGCCGTCTTGCAATGCTTGGGCGATCGTTTGTATGAAAGTCAACAGTGGAGTCTCTCACACACACAAACTGTTTCCCCTGGCGGAAAGAAAATCCCGGAAACATTGGAAGGAATTTTAAGGCGAGCTGCACCGTAAAAGCGATCGAGCGTCTGTCGGGACGGCGAAAAGTGCATCGCCAAGTGCGGCGAAACGGAGAGGCACCGATTCCGGCAGCCACCGCTCCGAAAATCGGCGGAACCGGAAGCGGAAAGGATGTCATTTGTATCGTTGCTTTACTGTGCTCAGTTGAAGCTTCGTGACTTTTTGTTTTCTTGGGTTGGCTTTTTCACTTCGGGTTGCATTTCGTACACGGCAAGGCATCCAGGCATCCAGATTTATTGCCCCGTGCAATGGTATTTCGTTTAAGCGAGGATATTTCTTTGTTTCGGGGGCTTGTTTTTTGGTGTGTGCTATCGGGTCGGAAAGCGTGTCGGGTGCTTGCTGGCAGTTGGTTGAGAAAATTTTACAAACATCCGTTACTGACAAAATTAAAGCTCCAAATTCGATTGGATTTTAGGACATTTCTGTTTTTTTTGCCATCGTCGCTACAAAGTTTGAGACATTTTGGAGCATGTTGGGAACGCGAATAGCTCGCGTACCACAAATGCAAGCGATTCGATTTTAACAGAATACAAAAGGGAACTGAAACCGGCACTGGAACTATTTTAACGAACCTGCCCCCGGGAAGCGTTCACTGCAATCCGCGTGAAGCTGGGTGATGTTTTGTACATTTTATTTTGCAGTGCGTCCTTTTGTACATGGCCTCGGTTCGGCATGGTAGCAGTTTTGATTGAGAGCAATGCATTTTGTGACTGTTAGCGTTCGAAAAGAGCGATGCAAACAAACTGGTAAAGAGATCCATTGGAGCAGCGGCACAAAACTTTTCTTCCTCACTCCTGGAAAAGGGAGCTTACATTTCTTACAGCCCGACATTCTATACGCCCGCTGCTGCCGAGGAGGAGTTTCGTACGATCGGCACGATGCAAATCAGCCGGATATACTTGATTTCCTCTATTTGCGTCTTCCCTTCTGCGCGGGGTGCAGAACCGACCAGCAAAACGCAAAGTGCATGCTAAAATGTCAAAGTGAGCATCCTTGTCTTTCGGTATCTGCGACACACTGGCGGGCGGAAGACTTGCTCGCATGACACGGCTAAAGGCTTTTGATCAACGTCGTTTGATTGAGCTTTGTAAATGTTATGCCCGGACAAACGCGAGCGGAGCTATTTGTTAAGGCAAATGAAACGCTTTCGGAAGCGTGTTTGATTGAGTTTGGGTTTCGAGTTTCGGGAGGTGTACGAGTTTACAGAAACTACCTCATTTCTCTGCAGTGAAGTGTGGGTTTAAGGAAGTTTTTGTTTGCCGTACATTGAGTAGTGTGATGTGTGTGCTGGCAGAGAAACTGGAATAATCCTTAACGAATGTGCTGTACATTTTCCTTGTTAAAGAAAACGTCATTTTTGTCCTTTTCAAAGCAATGTATTAACTAAATCCAACATACTGGAAGGTATTACGAGGGTAAAAGACTGTAGTGCCGAAGGACAATTCCCGACCCGTGCATACGTTGTGGGGTTCCGTTCGAGTTTCAACTGCCCTCGGTGCTGTGACGATAAGCAGCAATAGTACAAACGATAGCTTACGACTTAAAGGGGAAAAAAGGCAAAACCGAAATGACACGAACGGTGAACGAGCAAGGAAAGGCTAAATGCGATACATTTATCCGGCTGCTGTTGCCTTAAACGCAACTGTAACCGTCACTGAATGTGCACATTTATTAACGCTCATAATGGTGCGGTGCAGGAGCGCCGGAGTTCGTCGTCTGCTGCACTTTCTACCTCCTGCTTGCGGGCGTTTGTTTGTTTGCTTGTTAGTTTGTTCGTGCTGCCCTTCCTTTGATTCGACATTTGTTCTCTGTCTCTCTCGCCTTTTCTCTATCTCTCTCTCTCTCTCTCTCTCTCTCTCTCTCTCTCTCTCTCTCTCTTTCTTTATCGCTTTTATTCGCACTGGTCCAGCGAAATGGAATGGTTCGCTTTTTTTCTCCATTCATAAATATTCATTCCGCTATGGCGGTGCTTTTTGCTGCTGGTGCGTTGCGTTCCCGGCCGGATTATGCAGCGCACTGGCGCACGATGATGATGGTGCGATTTCCCCACCTCCCCTGCTGCCGATGGCGGTCGTACTCACAAAATGGTGTTGCGATTGCGAATGGGATTTACCAAACGGTTGGTCATCAGGTCGTCAGCCTGGATGTGTTCATAAAATTCAATTAGATAAGCACGGTTAGGGTTTGCCCTGGTTTGATTTGAAAGGCAAGAGAAGATAGAGAGAGAAAGAAAGAGAAACAGTGGCATAGTGGAGCCACGTGATTGACACCGGGTGTGGGAAAAGTAAATGATTGTAGACCGGTGGCATTGATATGGATGAGGTTGTGGGACAAAAACAGGAGCGTTTGTTTTTTGGTTTTTGTTGGACCATGATCATTTGTTTCATGAGATCGTTAAACAAATTACGCAAAGTTTCACTGGCCTGCAAGAACTCGTGAAAATAACAGATGATTGAAAATAGCGGTGATTTATCTGAAACATTTGAAACAATTTGGAATTAAGCTTTATTTTTGCTGTTTTAAACTTTAACGTGTTGGCTTAGGAGTAAAGCGCCTAAAGGTATGCAACAGCACTGTTTCATCGTCGGTTTTATTAAATGCTTGAATGAATTCGAATCACTAACACAGATGCTTGAAACAGTGTTAAAGGGAATCTTTCCTCTATGCAATTAAATAATTGATAAAATAAATATAATTAATTTTGAATCGTCATTATTGATTCGAGCTGTTATTATGGTGGCGCAAAAATTCGTGTAATTGATAGACATAATTAATATCTCATCCATGCCTTTACTGTTCCGGATAGAAATAATTGCTCTTGAAGGTTGTGTGGTTTTATAATAATTAATTAAACACCGTTATTTAACCGCACTGAACAATTAACATCCCTTTTAAAAGTGAAATAGTTGTTCGATTGAAATTAGCAGAGCAGAGCAAGTTAAAGCTTTGGCAAACACAGTTTTGAATGTTGTTGTCTCTGGTTTTGCTGTAAAATTGTTCTACAAGACATTAACATTACCTTCTAACATTTGTTAGGGTCGAGTGCAGCAGTTCCCCATCATGCTAAAAACGACGCGTAAATGGTGCTTGTTGCACACGGTTTTATAATCAATACCACCTTCGTAGGCGTTAGCGATGCTTCCGTTCCCGGCAAAATGAAAATACCTACACCGTACCCACACGCCGAAATGGAAGAAACTCGCGCCAGCCGTTGCAATTTCAACATAACCAACTCCGACCGTCCAAGTTTTTCGTTGCTCTTGGTGGAAGTGTGTGTGTGTGTATTTATATGTGCGCGTGTTTGCGTGGTTTCTTATGAAACCCCAAACACGGTGTTGTGCAATACCGCGTTGTGCGCCTGGTGCGATACGTTGCCTTTGCCGCCCGCAAGCCTACACGGGCACGGCCGGTTCGCAAAATCAGAGCACGCGCTGGCGATGAATGCAATTTTCCGCCCGTAGCTTCCCTATCGTTCGCTGACATAAAATATGTGGCAATGTCTTGGCGGTGGTGGGGGTGGGCCGTGCCGCGTTTCATGTTTACCGGCCGTGCGTTCGTCCCTCTTCCTTTCCGTGGAGATGGAGCGGCTTAAAATTGCATCTGCTCCGTAGCCAGCCCAAGCCCTCCAAGAAGCAAGGAAAGGCAGAGCAAGGTGGCTGGAGTCTAACCAAATTCAATCCGAGGCAAAACCACTCTCGTTGTGTAGCCACTTTCGATCAGCCAAACGGTTGCATCAAACAAACCGGGGACGATATTTTCTTTGCCACCAGCGGGTGAATGTGTTTCGCTCGGTGGAAGTTTGGGTCTGCGTGCAAGTTTTGGGCAGCTCAGGAAAGACATGGTACAAGCGAGCGCCTGTGTGTGTGTGTGTGTGTGTTTATGTTTAGGAACTTGTTTAATTTTCTGAAACATTTATCTTGCCCCGCTTGTGCCGGGAAACTGTTGTCAGCTGCCGAGAAACGGTGCGAGTGCTGCGCTTTGGGTCCCTGTGGAGCACTAGAACGGTTGAATTGGTATAGTTTCATCGAAGGATAATGCAAAAATATGTTTTCAGCGTTTTTCCCCCTTCGGCATTCATTTTCAACGAAAATTCAAACATTATTAAACACTGATTTTATTCCAAAAAAAATTAAAAATAAATGATAAGCAAATTGCATAACTTTAGGCGTATTAGAAATAAAAGCCTAAAGATATGCAATGTAATATTTTATTTGGAAACACACAAGCATAACTTCATTCTTCCTCATCCTTATCCTTTCCTTAGTAATTAAGAAACATTGTTAAGCCTTCGAGGCGGACATTTGTAGGAATAAATAAATAAATAAATAGCTCTATCCGAGTTGCAAGTTTTTTTGTTGTTTTTTTTGTTTTGGTTTTGCAGATGTAGCCAGTTTATACTTGAAAACACCAATTTTTCACAAAATAACGTCGAACAAAAGGCTTGCTTGCGTTCTTTATAGATAACCAACGCTGTGGCTGTAGGGGAAAGCGGGGCAAAATGGGCATGTGGGGCAAAATGGGCACCCTCTATTTAAGCATTATTTGACTACAAAGCTACTTTCCAA
>KB667655.1:1103431-1117097 GCA_000349065.1 Anopheles quadriannulatus
AAAACTGCTATACAATGCAAACAGCTGACAGGCTGAAATTTCAGCCTACGAGTTTCAAACGGAAAGGGCCCCATTTCTGGCTTTTTAGTGGTTTCAATTTATTAGCAAAAATGCAATTTATACTGAGCTTGAAGCAAATTGTACTGGTTTGACATTTGATCTGTTAAATTTAGAAAATCGCGTATCTCCAAATCTGCGTAAGTCGAAAGCTGCGTAACTCGGGAACAGACTGTATGTTCATACGTTGGTGAAGCCTAGCAAGGGCACAGGCAGTCAGAAGAGATCTCTGATTACAAGTACAGGAGGGAATCCCCAAACTGATTATGGCATCATCAGCAGGCATACAAAAAAAACTATGATCTTCTCTCTGTCTCGACTATCATCATCCATTGCATTGTAACCATATAGCCAGGCCGCTACCAAACTTACTTCTTTGCTTATCCGGCGCTACAATCGCTCACGGTCTCGCGTCTTCGTCTGCCAATCCGTTACCCCGGCCTTAATGGCGGACGCCTCCACGTCATCTTACCAGCTCAATTTGGGCCTACCATGCCCTCTTTGGCCTCGTGGACGGCCTAAAAAGACTTATTATTATTATGGATTTATTTAATCAAATTGTTAATTTTTGCTTTTTAACAGCTATATAAAGCATCAATAATAGAAAGCTTTAAACAATGACCCATTAGCAAAAAGTAACGTTAAAATGGCCCTCAAAAATTCTTTTGCGTAGCAATGCGGCTTGCGATCTGAAATGTTTGGAGACCCTTGGTTTAGAACATTATAGAGCACTGTTATCGTTGGTGGACCCAAACGACTAAAGCCGATAATAATTTCATCATAATAATGTTTCCCTACCCCGGTTCCAATTAAACTCTTATCGTTTCCATCTCGGCATGACCGAGTTTCATCTAAACTAATGCTAAGCACATCCTCTCGAAACCTCTTTCACATTCGGTTGGAAATGCAAAATCCCACATTTACCGTTCCCGTCCGCCGACTTGTACCAACTTTCACAATTATGCCAAATTGGCAAATGAAGAGACCAAATAAAAAAAAAGGGTAGAAGCAACATGCACCGAAAATGCGTTGCTTACTTTAACGACATATTATCGGGTGGGCCCTTGCCCCTGCCGGCGCCAGGAATGTGAGCTGAAAAGTATTGTTGACACTCCGTGTTACACGGCGAGTGGGCCGCTCGTTTGCGTGCACGGAATGTGCAACTTGTTGACGGTGGACCGTTTTGCTTTTTACCTAAGCTTTACTGCCTAGCGAGTAAAACTTTCCCTCGCTGTTCGACGCAAAACAAAAAAAAAAACAAACAACCCTTAGATGCACTTTCATCCTCGGCACAAATGAAGGGCGGCGAGTTTTGCGCACGATGACGGGTAGTTCGCTATTTGAACAGTGCATCCCTTTTCACCATTGCAGCTGCAGCTGGTGCATGTGAAATCCAATCATAAAAGTTCGCATCGGATCGGCGGGAAGTCATTTGGCCGGGTTTAACAGACTCCTGACGCGATGACGGCAGAAACTCTGCTGCCGACAAGGGAGAGAGAGAGAAAGAGAAAGGCTGTCCGGATTTTCCGGCTCCCCCATTTATAAGCCCCGGTCAGATGATCATCAGCACAAACGGGACCGAGAGTTCGCTAAGCCGGCGACAGCAGCAATCGCAGCCATCGCTGATGATGAGCACGAGATAACCGCAGCACTTCGCCCAGTGCTTGGCCGGGCTGTAATGCGGAAGTGTAACGGTAAACACTCCCGGGCCCCGGGGACACTATCGTCCCCCATGGGGGACGCTCCTGTGGAGCTTAAAAACTTTGACTTTGCGATGGATCGCAAGGATTTGATATTGTTAATGCACATGGCAAGTGTAGCCGTAGGGTCGTGGCCGCTCACAATCTCGCTCCGGCCAAGTATCATGTACGTTTCTGGCGGGATAATTTGATGTGCATGGCATCTCCGGCCCTCGTGTCGTGCATGTGTAGGTCCGGTGTGCGCGGTTTTACTGCAGACCAGATGGGTGGGGTAGCCATACAGACGGCACCGGTACCGAACCCAACTTTGTCCATCTTTATTAGATCGGTTTTATGAAAGTTTAATGGAAAAAGCTCATCCGCAAATTTATACAAGATCTGTGCGTCCATTTTTTAAAGTATGTCCTGCCGCAGGTCGGTAGGTCCAGACGCTTGGGCGTGTGAGACGGTTTGGCTACTACTTCCAAGCCCCATCGTTATTCGCTAATGGTTCCGGCGTACCGGGAGAGTGAACCGGATTTAACCCGACTCGATGTTGACTTTGGAAAACTTCGTCCCCAAAGAAATGGGGTCCTCCAGGCTGCGACCAGCCAAACTGTGTGTGTGTGTGTGCATCTGTTTCGTGTGCGGCATCTAATGCCCAAGACCGCTTCTTCTACCGAAACGGTAAACGTCGATGGTGTGCGTTGATCTTTCGGTTTAGAGGAAACTTCAACACCGAGCTGTTGGGCGTACCCCGGAGCACGAACTGGTTCGGGGGAACTTTTGTGAACCCCCGGAAACCGCCGGCTACTCCATCCTCGGCACTCGGTGACGCCAGTTATGATGCAGTAGTTGCCCGATGGTCAGGATGTGGTGCTGTGTACAGCTGAGGAACTGCGTGCGGTACGGTGAAAGTTTCATAATCTTTTCGATAAACATGTGCTACGCTGCTGCTGCTGCATGCTGTATACAAGATGAATGTACAGTCTTCTATCGATGTGTGTGTGTGTGGGTGCCGTTGCCCGCAGGGGCACTTACTGTTGGGCACTGCAACTAATGGGAGAAATATATGCTCGTCAACACAGGTCCAGCAGGCAGCTTTTCTTAAGGAAACAATGGAAAATCAATTTGTAAAACTAGTAACTAGTAACACATACCGTATCACTTGCAGAAAGTTACAGAAGAAAGCTGTCTGCTCGAGAGTGTGGCATACGGTGCACGCAAGCCATCTTGCATACATTAGAACATGTGCAAGAACGTTGCCGGAGGATAGCTTACTAACATCGTTACGTTATCTTGCATCAAATTTGTCCAGGAATTTCCAAGAACTGTTACTCCATCTCATACTTCATCCCGGTCCAGATCGTGATCTAGTCATTGATTAGGTGCAGAACGGTTTTTTCATCGATCCTTGCACCGGTTCCGAGAAAACAAAAACCACGCAGCTTCACGTAACCGACGTGACGTATGTCCGGTAAAAGTCGTTAACTGGGTTACCTCATCGTGTGTCTCTTAATCCCCGACTTTTCTTCCTGGGGCTAGACGGTGGTTACCAGCGGGATGTCCTCGTTTTTCGAGAGCACTGTGGCTCCCAGACGTTTCGCTTGACGCTCCTGTCAACGTTAATCCGGCCACCGTTGCCAGTTGTCCGAATAAACCAACACCGCACGCGGAACATGCCACACCAAAGCCTGGGCACGGGAACGAACGTACGTACGAACGGGCTCGTTACTCCTAAGCCCTCGGGGATGAGTTTGGAAATCCTCGCATCATCTTGGCGGTGTTGGTGTGGCCTACTGGCTTTGCACACACTCATGACCTGCGGTGCCGAGTGGCCGAATTTATGTGTTGATTGAATTGATGAGGTGTTTATCAGAAATAAATCTTCCCAGCTTGATCTGGGGTGTTCGGGGGGGGGGGGGGGGGTGTTGTTGGCGAAGCAAATATTTTCTCAGTGCGAGAAGTAATGCGACGGTTTGTGATCGCGTGGTAGTAGCTGGTGGCTTTTCACTTCACATTCTGTTGGTGATGCGGGCTGGATAAGAAAGCTTTTGGCAAGATTTGGTACAGTAAGTAAGTGGGCTGTGAGTAACAGTGTGCCGATGTAGGGATTTTGAGTATATGAATAACACGACAAACACACACTAACACACACGCATATACACTGACAAAATGAGTCGATTTATGAAGTGGTATGATCGTTGCGAGAAATATTTACTTTTGCCAGACGACAGTTGACCGACTTTAGTGCACGTAACGACTTGTTTTAAGGAAATTTTGATTGAAAACGGAATGGTCTGGCTACTTCTTGAGTGCTCGGTGTATCCAGTAATGTACCAAAGTCAGTTCCTTTAGCTGTGAACAAGGATGGGAAATAGTAGGAAAATACCTTGTAATACAGGCGTTCTCACGAATAAGCTCTTAAAAAATAGCTTTAAATAATGAGTTAGTTGATTTAATTTAGTAAATTTCTTTAAAATTTCATGCAAAAAACCGAACTATAAGAACTATCTGTAAAAAGTACATTGCCACGTGAAATGTTTTTCATACGTAAAGTAAAGTATTATTTCTAAGTGGGTTAAGTATTATTTCTAAATTTAATGCATTTCGCTAGCATGTGAAGTAATTTGTACACTCATTATTTTTTAGCTCTCGGCATTTTGCTCATAAGCCTGTTAAACGATATTAATGTTGTTGTATAGATAGTGCTGGGTATTGAAAATTGGTACTTTTTCGCAAATTGAAACGAAATCCGGACACTCTTCCTGTTTTGCGTGGTATCAATTTCTTAGACTTATAAAATGTCATATAAACTGTGCAATGCGCTTCCGGTACTCTCATCCTACACGGAAATGTGAAATGAGAATAAAAAATACTCTTTTTCAAGAAAACAATAGGGAGCTAATGAAACAAGTCTTCATTTCTGGAAGAACGATCAAAATTCAGATGTCCGATTTGGAATACCCAGCACTGTAGCTTTAAAATTCAGCCTCTGAGTAATCAGAAAAACATAGGTCTGATTCCTATTAGACAACTTTTGTATCCGAACAATTTAATAATACTTCTTTTTGTAGTTGTTCGAAATATTTCCATTTCTGTTGGGCTTCTTTTATGGTAACACTTCTAATTAAATCCAGATCAAGCGGAAGTAGTCCTACAGCACTTGACAGTACAGTATTTACCGCACTGCACAGACTAGTCAGGAATAATCAATCATCAGAACCATCATGAAGCTCATCATATGACCAGGAATAGAAAAAAAATCGTTTAAAAATGAAAAATGAAAGGTACGTTTTAAGAAATAAGCAGCCATACCAATAGTGCGTCCATACATATCTGAATTTGATTCAATTACCTTGAACAAATGAAAAAAAAGGAAAAACACTTAGTTTTAAATCATTCGTAAAATATTGACGCTTTATTTAAATATTTTTAAATAATTCGCAAATGAGCTTTGTTTAAAAAAAACTTGTTTATAGGTTTCAAAAGCCAATGAGCTGAAAAAGAAATAGCAAGCATCGAAAATATATGAAACTTGTGATTCCATTTTGTCCTCCATACTCCATATATAAATCCCAATGAAATTTGGGGGAATAAATATAAAATGCTTTCCCGATTTCTAGAGTATTCACTCTGCTATACCGTTTCGCAATAACTCTTAATACGCAGAACCGTTCCACGCAAGCATCCATTCAGCTCGTGCCATAAATGTGCCACCGTTGCATCAAGTGCATCATCATTAACCGATTCCAGTTAGCGGCCGTTTTTATCGCACGCTCGCAAACCAAACCGCTCCAACGCCACACGCTAATGATTTGTTAAATAATCCGCAGCATTCCTCTCGCAACGGGTGATGCACACACTTGATGCGGCTGATCATTATTGGTGGCTGCTCTTTTAGCCGGTGGATGGACCTCCCGACCGGTAGCTGAGGCCAGTATTGCTACCGTCAGACGAGAGAGGGCCCGGGAGAGGAGGGGAAGAAGAGGCTTGCATTAATAGCCGGTTAGAGCGTTCTGTGCTTCTTTGCGCTGTGAGTGGCCCTAATGATAGCAGCGTGAATAGCGTTCGGCGAAATCTCTATATCAATAAACTAATTGGATGAATAAACCTTTCATTTGCCCGGTAGCTCATTCGCCCCCTACCCGGTTCGAGTGGCTCCGTTTGCATGTGCGGTGGGAAACGAAAACGGGGGAAAAAAGTGTGTATCTGCAGCGGCGCAACCGATTCGGGGACAAGCGGAAGTGGCTCTAATGAGCCGACGGTGAATTGCCTGCCGTGCCCGTCAAATCGCTCGTTTAGTAATTGGAGTGGAGCATTTCCAGCAATTCAGCTAAGCGCAGCAGGGAGAAAAAAAACCCGATTATGGAAAATACAGGCCAGCCAGCGGGTCTGAAGTGCTGTTTGGCGCAAAGTAGTTCCACTACAGCCGATAATAATAAGGTGGGCTGGCTGCCGTCGATCGACCAATTTTGCTGCCGCCATCGATAATCATCGAAGCGGTGAAATTCAATTCGAATTGCGACCAGGGTCTTTGGTTGCGTTTGGGGAAATCCACCGTTTTTGGGAGTAAAAGAAACCAACAAAAAATACGTAGGGCTGAAAGTGCGGAGAAACTGTACGAAATAAAAAAAAAAATCACATCGTATCGGCCCTTTATAGCGAAATTGGTTTGATTTTTTTCCCGGCGAACTTCCTACAGTGTGCTTTCGGAACGGCACTGAATGAGATTCCGTATAAATCGATTCAAGTGGAAGCGGAATAAGATTAAATTAGGAGTAATTTGAATGAAAGACTCATCTCCCGGCTAGACTTCTTTAAAATGGACTTCCTAGACGCTTCTTAACCAATTGCCAAGAAAGACGTTCGAGGGCGTTATTATGCCAATCGAATAGTGGATAGTGCAAACCGAGATTGGATCAACTGTACCAAACTAGAAGCAATTGAAGGCGCAAAGCCCCAGCACAAAATGGCAAAATGTCGCTTACTCATCAGTCGCAGAGGGAAGCACGAGCACGGTGAAGTTTAAAATAGAGCCGTTCGAATGGATTTGGGAAGTATGTTCGAATGCGAGTATAAAGGGCACTGGGAAAGGCTTCCCATTTGCTCGATCCAGCTGTGAGCTTCCAATTTTCTTCCCTGGAAAGGAATCAAGCGTGCCTTTATTTAAGATTTCCATTTAAACCATTCGTTGTTTTGTGAGTTTGTGTTTTACATATTTCAACTAAAAAGGCTTTTGGGAATAGCGAGTGTATCCGTGTGTGAATGTGAAACCGAGAGCAAGTTCCTGTTGTGTGTGTATGCGAGAGAGGGTGTGAGAGAGACAGAGAGAAAGAGCAAACGCCCTCCACTCAATTCCATGACAAGCTGGAAAGCATTTAGAATGAACGACGGAAGAAGTGGCGCGGGCGGAAAAACTTTGTCTAGGAAAAATTGAGTTCGATCAATTGAAGGACTTTTCGACTCCACGCTACACACCGACCGAACATCCTAAAGCATCCCCGCCTTAAAAAGGGGCAGGGAAATAAAAAGGGAAGAAGTAAAACTCCGAATGTTGCCATGAAATTGAATCACGTATTTGTTTGCCGGTGCCGGGAGTGCATGATGATGGAGTGATGCAGTGATCGCAGTCTGGGGTTTCGCCTGGAGTAGCAAAAAGAGGATGTCACCTTTGATAAGACACGCAGTGGCTTACTGAAAGGGTCGCTTTTGTAACGCTCCGAGCTCCGAAAGTCTAACGGGGTGGAAGGGAGGATCGGTGCTGCCACGTTTGATCAAATTGTCAACTTTTTGCCAGCGCACAGTGTAATGTATGTAAGGGTTGTGTTGTTGTTTTTTTGTGCTAGTTACGCCTGGAAAGTTCATCATTGCCATTCGAAAATGGGAAAATGAGTTGAGGAGAACAAAAAATATGACATCAGGCCCGCCTCATCTCACTGCCAGCTTTGCAAATGGTTCGCCTCGCACACAATTTTCTCGTAGCGTGTTCGTCTGGGGAGAAATGTAGGGTAAAGGAATATTTTGTTCATGCACATTGATTAGATGCTGTCTGTCGGTGTCACATACGTGGCTGAACACGAGCAAAAGTGCAATGAAGTTACAGCGGGGGCTGGGAAGCAAAGCTACACAGTTCAATCACGGGACGGATAGTTGATGAGAATGAAGCGTGAAAAAGTTGTTGCTCAGGGGAGCATGTGATGTGCCCTGTATTGCACCTGCTTGTGTCATTGTTGCTGGAGCTGTTTGACTTTTGATTAAAATGAAAACTCTATAAAACAAAAAATACCAGGTGAAATGCCAAAATCATAGCTCCCAACAGCTAGTTACAATGTATAATTTCATCAGCAAAAGGATTGCTCGTAGTGATGAAGTTCTTGTAAAAGCGCCTAAATGCATGCAACATTGCGCTTAATTTCGTGTAAAAGCACTTTAAAGCTTTCATTTTTTGTAACATTACATACATCATGCAAATATCGAAAAAAAGCAATCAGTTACTCAATTTCGATCAACCGTCCTGCAGAAACGATATTTGTAGCCCGATAAAACCCACACGACAGCTATATTTGTAAACACACAATAGGCAAAGGTCTCCAAGGGCTTCGCCCTTGCAGGGTCGGACCTTCCGTCCAGCAGGGATTGGGAAATAACTTTGTACAACGCTTATCCTGCTCGAGAGTGTTTGGTTTTCCTGCTCCTGGTGTCTTTTTCCCATTTCAGTCACACAGCCTTACCGTTTCAGTCTTCACTTCGAGATCACTGGAACGAAACTGGACTAGAGAAAGAATGTAAACACAGTGCGGAAGACATTGCAATTTCATCCAGCCTAGGGATTTGTTTATTGGGGTATGAAAAGAAAGCATGCTTAATTTTAGTGTGTGTTGTTTTTTTTTTCACTGTAAGGTCGTATGTGTTTGTTTTTGCTCATTGAGAGGACTCAATGAATAAAATAATGAATTCCAATAGCTGCCTGGTGTCTGGGCTGCTTTCGTTTCGGAAGCTATCCCAAATGGTAAGCAAGACCGTGGTCTAGAATGTTAAACATGAGCAAAATAGAATATTGTGCCCAGGGAGATTTGGTCCCGGAATTAATAAAGAGGAATTGTTTTGCTTAAGGCATGTATGGTTTTATTTTCAATCAAAGATGGTTGATTGTTATCTTGACGTTTTTACTTGTGGATGGTTTATTATGTAAATATTCATGCAGATTATATCAGCGTATGAGTATGATGAGGAGATAATAGAAGAAAGTTTGTGTGTCTTTTGCTTCAGTTGATTGCAATCTAAAATACCAGTCAAATGCTTGATTGAAATATTCAAAATATAGGAGATTCCTTAAAAAACGAAAACAATCTTAAATCAATCCTTCAAACTTCATCCCTTATGCATTTATTTTTCAATTAAAACTATTATTGATTTTTTTAATTACATTGCAACATTCACTTGCTTTCCATCATAAAGTTTAATGATGAATTTCATAATGTAATTTAATCGGAACCTCTTTGAACTGCTTGTGATTAACAAAATATTTACATTAATGATCTTACCCGGCGCTCTAGCACCAATCGAACACGACATCGAACATGAAAAATGTATGGGATTTGACATGTTTATCTTGTTTGTTTGTTTGTGTCTGACAGTGCACCTCCATATGATTATATGGGTTTGTTCGAGTCGGTTGTCGTGTTCGATTGGTACCAGAGCGCAGCCTTACTATGTAACTTTTGTCGCATGTATTGCATAACTTTAGGCTGATAATTTCCATTATTAGCATTTATTATCTGTAAATGATGCTCTATTTATTGAGAGTTTGATTGCATTTATATTTATTTGTATCTTTCGAAGCTCCAAATAAATTGAACTCTAGTAGGAATAACCATAACCATAACCATATGCCTGCCATATTTAAAATACTTTTTTCTCAGAGGAAAACGTTCGAACGAATACATCAATCGTGTCGGACCATTCCGTTGAGCCGTTAATGGCAATAACTCATTTCTGTTTTCCAGGTTTAAAGTTGCACGCAAATGCTACATTTAAAGCGCTGGACAAATGCGTTCAAACGAACTTAAAACATCATTCACACTACCTTATCGCTGATAGCTAGCAGCAGTGACTCGCTTGGCGTGAGTAAAAAAAAAGTCAATCCACCCCGTTTGTGTCACGAAGCACAAATGATTGATGATGCCAAATGTGATTTAAGCGATGGGAAGGAGAAAGAGAGAGAGAAAGAGGAGTGAAGTTATATTTTCCGTTCCATTTCTTGTTCTGGTTTTTTTTGTGTGTGTCTCCTTCGGTGTTGAATGTGAATCCTTTCCCATTTTCTGAGCGTCCCGTTCCGGTTGGGGACCGAGGTTGCAAACTGAAACATGAGCTGGTGTTAAGTTTGTGGTAAAAAAATGTCCAACTCGCTGCTATCTCACCCTTTTTACACACGATACCAAAAAAAAGTTCTAAAAGTCTTTGCAACGGCATCAGCTGGATGCATAAATCATATCATCAGCGTGCACGTACGCGTCATAAGTCGTCACAAAGTGTCAACACTGATAGAAAAGTTCGTTGACATTTGGTTTTCAGGAACGCGGAAAGGTCCCCCAAAAACCGACCCAAAAACCCTTACGTTCCTGGAGGTACTGTAAGAGGGTGAGTATGTGTGGACAACGGCAGTCGAAGCAGAAGGGATTGCCCTTTCGAATCTGTTTTCGCACTCACACTCCAACTACGAAAATATGCTGCAGGTAAAATCGTTAACATCGCCAGTCGATTCGGTTACGGTTTTGAGGTAAATCTGTGGAAAATCTACACCCCCGGCTGAGTGTCCAACCGGCCCCCATCGGCCCCTTTCGTTCGGTTGCGTTCGGTCGCGGTTTACCTGTACCAGCGATGTGTCGTCGTACATCGTTAATCGTTATTTTCATAGCAAACATTCAGGCGGAAAGGGATGCTGTAACGAACTGAAGAAGAAGAAAAAAAATCAACCCACACAGTACTCGTCTGCAAGGTTTTTGGGTCGATGTGAAATGAATTCACCCGATGGACGGGTCGACCCAATAAAATGCGAACCTATTGTAGATTGCGGCAGGGCGAATGCGCAACCCTTCTCAAAATCCGCCTCTTTCTCTGATAAGGGTTTCGTCCGATTTTTTGGTGAGAAGGATTAGAAAGAAGAAAAAAAGAAAACGAAAAACTACATCCAAGGATTGGAGGACTCGGTCAATTTTGAACCCACGACGGTAGGACGGCGCGACTCTCGACGATGCGGGCAATTTTTTTCTGCCGGCTCCGGTCCGGTGGTTACCTTTTGCTTTGTCCCACCGGCGAAGTGGGCGGATTTATAAGATTTGATGTCGTCAAGCGGCCGTCACGCAGGTTTGATGTTTTCGGAAATCAATCTATAACTTTTGCAACTCTTTCCAATGTTGAGTGCCCAAAAACAGCCCATTTTCTTTCTTGCACCGTAAATCGGCTCCGTTATGATTATACTTACGCTTACGGCGTGGGGGACGGTAGCAAATAGGGCACCAGGGTACAGTGTTTTCCTATGCCAGACCCTTCGTCATGTTGCAACAGCGTCTGGTGAACTTTTTGATTACAAAGATTGACCACTTGCTGCGAGGGGTTACCGTCTCCCGTAGCGCAACGTGTCATTGACATTTGATAGGCTTTCGGGACGATGGCTCCTTCCCGGAAAGCACGGACTTACGCTGTTTGCAGGAAAAAAAGTTTAGCTATCACTTTACCGACCCAGCTGTGATCGAGTGTGCGCCAAGGCATGGGTGCGGCACGTCATGAAAGGTGTCGTTTTTGCGAGCGTTAATTGTGTTTTGCAACTTTGAAGTTTGTGTGTGTGTGAGCTTGGAAAAGTAGCGGGCGCGTAAAGGGTTAAAAGGGGCTTGAATGATTGATAAGCTTGAGTGGCTCGAGGAAATACGAGCATGATGCTTTGAAATATGTAAGTAACAAAAATAAACCAACAAAGTGGGCCAACGTTCAAATCAAATCAAATCTGTTTGATGTTACTTGAAAAAACTGTGCATTCTAAAATAATATAAATGTGATGGTTTTAGTTCGTTGCATTGCTTTTGTTTGTTCCGATATTAAAATGCTAAAATATTATTCAGTTGAAAACGACATATCTGATTACATACCGCCTGTTCTTATGCAATCACCATCTTTAAATCCAATTTTTACCGTGCAACCAGATATCCCGCCAAATAGCGTCGCGCCGTGAAACGTGCAGCCAAATTCGATGAGTTTCGATGGTATTCGATGACAGGTCCATACAAAAACAATCAGTTTCGTGGCGAATAATGTCACGCCATGTGCGGGTGCGTGAAACTTTTGGCACTTCATTGAATTTCAACGCACCATACCACAGGTTAACCTCTGGGTACATACATTTAGGCGTGTGCTGTTTCAGCCCTGTTGATTTTGGCTATTTTTGCACGCGTGAAATTGTCTCTATACGTCTAGTTGCACGGTTCTAACTTCGAAATGAACTGTGAAACTGGAATGGATACAGTGGGAGTGATTTTTTATTAGAAATGATAAATGACACAAAGATTTCATATAATCCTAAAACGGTTTTTTGTTTCGATAGTTTGATATATTTTACAATTTCTCGTTGCTGCTGTTAAAATTGGGAGTTGTGTTATGAAGTTTCCATTTATATTTATCAACGTTCTATCGCAGTCAAGTTGATTTCCGTTCATGGCTTTATCTACACAATCGCTTTAAATCAATTAAATTCCTATACATTTACATTTGCATCGTCACTAGGAAGCAAGCTGAACAGAAGAACGGTCAATTTATTTTCATACTGTTCCATCGCTACCGGCTGGCATTTGATTGGCGATGGCATAAATAACTATCAATAGAAGCCTCCGGGCGAATGTCATGCGAACAAGGAAAACTATCCATTAACGATTGTTTAATGAATTGAACACTCCACCGCGCTCCTTCCGGCTTATCTCCGGCAAAATACTTACCATCGGGGGCGAAGTGGGCAGATTGAAATGAAGCACAGAAAGTGTGTCGTGATGGGATTCCCACGCGGCACGCGATACAGCGTGTATAGATGACGATAGATTGCTGGCGGGTAGGTTGAATATGAGGTTGGAAAAGTTTTTGCACCGTACTAGCCGCCGGTAGCGTGGGGCGGTGTTTGCGATTCCTTGCTAGTGATCGGTTCGGGTTTCGTTTCTTGTCGGCAAACGCACGTCGATTTGCTTAATTGGTAACGCTGGTTTGGTAGGCGTGAACGTTTGCTTTGAATTATTCATAATCTCAACACGATCCGGGTTGAGGTGGGGTTACAGCCGCAAAAATATAGAGCCTACACAAAGGAAACACGCTGGATGAGACAAACGATTATTGATTTGGATGGTTTTTGACAGATAGGAGTGGAATTGTGCTCAAGAAACCGGCTTAATTATGAAAGTAAGATTTTAAGGGTTAAAAAGATGCGTGTACAAAAAGAACAAATAGAAACTGGTAATTATGTTTGCTTCTAGCTACAAAGATGACGATGCAACGGATAAAGCATTATAAATTCATTCGGAAAAATTAAACTCTGCGGACTGTGCAATACGCCTGAAGGTATGCAAGATCGTAATTTATTTATTTGCTCGCTCGATTTTCGTAAAAAATCACCTTTTTGACATACTGTAATGCGATGATCGTACAACTGTACTTCGAGTACCGTCGCGGTAGGTCAGTGTTTCGCTGACATGAGCCGAGGTGGAATAAAACTTCGTTCGAGCGGACTTTTCGACACTTGATCGTCCAGGCGATCATAGAAACCTTTAGGAGGTTTCCCTTACTGGAAACGTTGGAGTTTAGAGGCCTTACCTTGGGTAGGGGGACATAACTAAACTCTTTAAATGAGAAGTCGATAGATGTAGGATGGGCATAGTCCTATCCTGACAGTC
>KB667655.1:1141518-1152615 GCA_000349065.1 Anopheles quadriannulatus
CACATTATGACTCTTTTGACTGGAATTCCCTAAGTTAACCTGTTTTTCTTGCTGTGATACTCTGTGTTATTTATTTTGTGCTGATGTTACATTGTACCGTGATGCTTTATGTAAGTTTAGTTTATAAGATCAGTGATAAGGCCAATGATGGCCAATCACTTAACATTTACAAATAAACAAATAAACAAATAACTTAATTTGTTACGGTTAGGAGGACATCATCAAACATCAAATGAATACGATCGTCCACCTACAGTAAAGGGATACAACATGAATATTTGTTGTGTTGTTAATACATATCACGACAGTGAGCTAAATATAGGTTGCTTGCAGAGTTATGAAGTTATAATGAACTACAAAAAACAAATGTCATAGCTCTTCCATGTTTTGCTTTGCAAAAGAAGAAATAACGATATGAATGATACCTCACTGTGCAACCAAATATTTCACGCATACATCGAAAGCGTGAAAAAGTAACCAAAACCAACATGGCTGAAACGTTTCACGCTTAAATGTGTGTACTAGTGATGTGCTGTATGGAGCGCACCCACGACTCCGATCCGACTCCGACTATTGTTAGTCCGATTCCAACACCGGCAAAATGGAACCACTAGTCGCCCGGCAAATGTCTGAAGTCGCCCGGAGTCGTTCGGAGTCGGAGTCGTCCGGAGTCATTCGGAGTGGTTTGGAATCGTCCAGAGTCGTCTGGAGTCATTCAAAATCGGCTGCAGACGGAGACATCCGGAGTCATCTGGTGGTCATCTGGACTCCGACTTCGGGTGACTCCGGACGATTCCGAACGACTCCGGAAGACTCTGACTCCGAACCACTCCGGACAACTCCGAACGACTCTGGGCGACTTCGAACGACTCCGGACGACTCATAGCGACTCCGGACGACTCCAGGCCTTTTTGGACGATTCCAAACGACTCCGGATATTGCAGCGTGGACCTACTTTCTGGTGTCGATTCCGAATTTATCGGCGATCGGAGCGGAGTCGACTTCGGATTTTTGCCAACTTTACCCATCAGTAGTGTGTACAGTACTGTCATTCTGTATGACGTGTATGTGTATTTTAGTTTGGTTAGTTATAAATGATATTGAATTTGCATATGTTTTAATTTCTTGAAAAAGTGTAACTTACCATTTGAAATCATAGTTGAAACTTTTTTGAAAACCCCTGCAAACCATGCGATTAATGCTACTTCCCTTTTAAGCGCCAAAATGTATGCAAATCGCATCACAATGAGTAATGACTATTGGCATTACTCTTTGCAGTGAACTATTGTAATATTTATATCTTAATAGAGTTGCTCCTTCTTTAATCACACTGAAAATCAGCAGAAAGATGAAACCACATCTGCCTACCGTCACTTCCTGTTCATCTTTTAAGAGTGTCTGGCAAAAGTTTGCTCAAGAGCTAACCCCTTTAGAAACACGGTGAAGTGTAAGGCAAACACACAAATAATCTTAATCCCATCAATTGAAACGACGACGACGAGCGTACCGGTAGGTGCGAACGATTTCAATTCACTGCGCACCGTTATTACTACACCGACCATTGCAGAGTTTCCGGAAGGGCCTTGTCCCCCCTTCTCTCGCTCCCTCTGGATCTAAGTGGAGGTCCGATTCGCAGGCGCTTCGATAATTAATTTGATCTAAGATTATGTTGTAGCAAGCACTGCCGGCATAATCCCTAGCTCTAAGCTAGGGCTTCCGTAAAGGATATCCCTTCCTATTTTGGGGCCGGGAAAAGGGCAACGGATTGCTCGGGAAACCTATCCTATCGCCGGCTTCTGAGGGAACGATTGTTCCTGAAAGCTGGGAGAACTTGCCCCATCGTTGTACCGAGATGACTAGGCACTTTGTCGGGATTGTGGTTCTTGGGGTGTGAGGGTATTTATTGGAAGCTGCTGGTAAACCAGAATCAAACTCGAACGCATCGAATGTGAGTGTTAACGCTCTGTCTGGATGTGGATGGTGCGATAGCTCGAAAAGATGCCGATGCATAAATTAAAGAAAGTGTTCAACCTCAATGGGAAACCCCTGCTACAAATGTGCCCATACATTGTTGCGGCAGACAATGCCAATCTCAGTAAGATTGCTTTATTCAGTGTATACGAAGGTAAAAGTATATCGTTGAGCGATTTATCGTGATTGCTGTAGTGTATTGCTCAGATATTGCTTGGAACAAGGGGAAGAGGTCAGGTTTATTATAGCTTGTTCTAAGAAAATCAGTTAGCCTGGTAGACAAGACTGCTCTTGTAATTTATTGATACGTTGATAGCCCGTCGAAGCAATTACTCGGTACCGGCTCTTCGGTGTGAATATTACACTCATCCCGAAGCACGCTCTTGTGCTTTCCCGGGCCGTTACTGCCTGCTCCAGTGGCAACATTTAATGAACACTCGCTCGACCAGACAGACGCTCAATGGCACAGACTTTGGCTTTGAAACTATGACAATTATTTAGTCATTTAGCAGTCGTGGCAGTGTTGTAGTTATCAAAAAACAATTTCCTGTCCGGCCCGGTCTGGTCCGATGCAACGATGGGACAGCCCGGGGCGCGCACCAGAAGGGTCAACTTTTAAGTGTATCATATCGCTTCACCGTTCAGCATACCTGCCGGACGATAAATTACTTCCCGCGGGGCCTTTGCACTCGGCCAAAGCTGTCCACTCCGATCGGTTAGTGGTAGTGGTCCCGGTTACGGAGCCGAAACCGTTTCGTACGATGCTGACTGGCGGGATGGGTCGCATCAGATCGCGAACACCATCCAGCACCAGGTGGATCCGAGCCGTCAACCACCACCATTCAACCTGCGGCTGAATGCGGACGTGTACGCCGGAATGTTGCTGTTGTGCATTAGCTTTGTTTACCGTACACAACCCTAACCCGGCTGCCCTGAAAAGGTTCGCCGTTGCACGTGCCGTACCGGAATTCGCTGTTCATGATTCATGCTCACCTGGACAGTCCCGCCCCGGGGGCAGGATTTATGGTCACTCGGGAAAGCCTTTCGGTGTGGCTTTGGTTTTCTTTTTTTGTGTGTGTGTGTTTCAGCGTTCGGTTGGTTTTTGGTCGAGAGCGAAAGGATCTGTGCCGCATTGTATCGAGACACAGCGTCTCTCCTATTTTGGAGGTGTTTCAGTGGGAACAGTGTGCAGTGCAATGCCAAACAATGCCAGGCTGGTGGTGAACTGTGGCTGCGTCAGCATTTTCAGCGTGCTCGGAAGGTGAAATGTTGACAAATACACGATATACGCTTGTATCGCTGCACGAGAGTCTACATGGGATGCGCGACGATTGCCAGGCGGTTTGTCGACTTTTCACCGAAAACCCCCTTCTGGAAATGGCTTCTCGTGACAGGCGGTGTCGGGAGCAAGTGACCAACTGAACCAAAATTCGCTCGGAAAACAATAGCAAACGTGGACAGCTGGAACTGGAGGTTGAAATTGTTACTTTGAACGTTGTGAATGCGAAAAGGAAGATTATTTCGTACGCAACTGACGTTGAAATGTGGATCAGAATCCAATAAATGCATTCGACTCTGCAATTCATAAATGAAACTCATTTACAGGAAAATTAATCATAAATTTGAAAATACGATACAAGAATAAGAATACTTATTGAATAATAATCCATCGTTTAAAAACATGTACAAAAATTAATAAAAAACGCTGTACTCCAGGAAAAAAAGCGCCTAAAGGTATGCAAATTCTTTCAACCCTAGCGAATAGTACATAATACATGTTTTAACTACCAAACAATTATGATGTTATTTGTGTACAACTATTGCACTACAATTTAGCATCTTTATGTTACAAAAATACAGCAAATGCTTGAATCCATTTTATTAGCTTAAATATCTTTTATTGAATGACTGAAACAAAGAGACGAAATGGTGCACGATTTCTTCCAGAATTGGGTTCCCCTTTCTTTCGCTTCACCGGGACGTACATCTCTTTTATTCAAACCAAAAAAAAAAAACTTTATACAATACTTACCCGTCCCATCCCATCGGTGACACCTACACCTCCAGCTAGAAGAACCATATTACGGGCAGGCTGTGGCCAGTTGAAGGCGCGAGTAACACGAACCCAATTACCTTTTTTTCCCGCTCGAGCTAAGCGCATCCATTCGTGGCGTTCCATTTTCACGGGAAAATGGCTAGCGTTTGGGTCAAATTTTGCTACGAATATTTTTCCCACCGGAACGCAGAACGACACTTGAGCGGTTTACTGATCCCGCTGATCCCAAATTGAGCGCACTTCTACACAGACCCACATTCACACAGACAAAAAAAAATGAAACTAAGACAAACGTTTCTGTGTTGCCTTTTGTTTTACCTCCTGTCCTGCTGAGCGTGAGCTTACCATTACGTTGGTATTGATATCGTGCAGGAACAGGATGGGAAGCAGAGCGAGAAAGTAAAGTACGTTGCCGTTCCACAATAAAAGAAACGAGCTACCCGGTGGATTTGTGTGCGTGCGGGTATGTGTATGTATATATATATTCCCCCCCCCCCTGTTTTTTGCCTTTCATTTTTCAACCACCGGGATAAGCTCCATTTCATGCCGGCATGCAGAGCGCCACTAACCAGCACATTTGGCTGGTGGAAGAAGATGGATCGAATACCATCATAATCACCGCTTTGAGCGGTGAGCAACTGCATGAAATTGTAATTTATGTCAATTTGGGGAGCGATAAATTCAACCGGAACCGATTGACGCCACCATCACAGGGAACGCATCCGTGGCCGAAGCAATGGCAAGGCGATGTAGTGTGTGGGGATATTGTTGAAGGTTTTTTTCGTTCCTATTTTCAGTAAATTATCATTCGTCCATGGTTTTGAATAGGCAGTTTTTGGTCAAAAATCAAGCTAATAGTGTTTTTAGTGTGGAAAAATCGATACAATGAATAAAATAATATGTTAAAATTTTATTGCATTTTCGCAATGAATATGTTTCTAGCTCAAAACGTTTTGTTATAAATGCATCGTTAAATTAAGAGTAAGAAGTAACAAAAATAGTTAAGAGACAGACATTGCATACATTTAGGCGCACGGACTACAGCTAGGCAAACAATGAGATTTAGAGTGGCTTGTTTGATTATTTTATCGTGTATCAATCTTAATTTCAAACAGTAAACAGTTCCACCCATGCACAGAACATTCGAAATGTAAATAGACAAAAAAAAATCTCTTTTGCTAGGCTTCGCCAACCAATCAGCAATGTTGACCAATCTGTTGCTTTTGATTGTCATTTTGTTTCGAATGTGTGACCGACAGAGCTGTCAATTACTAGTCGAAAGAAGAAATGCCCACATCCTCATCCAGTTTGAGCGATACTCCCGCCTCTGCCATCTCTCTGTGGTCTTAATGCCGCTCGAAAAGCTTCTCGTTATTATTGGCGATTTCGAGTGGTTCAGTTTTAATGAGATTCAGCCTGTGTCATCATCCGGTACAACCATGGTGCCACAGCCCAGGGCAGTGGAGAAAGTAAAAAGAACACTTCAAGCAACATTCCACCTAGCTACATTGTCGCGCTGGTGGAACTCAGGGAAACACACCGTTAAAGAAAAAAACCTCTTGCCGGACGCCCACTCTAAAATCAGCAGTGTGTAGCTGCTGAAGTGTGGCACTCGATTGTAATTCAACACAAAACGTAAAGTTTGCTCGTTAGTACTTTGGCCAAGCACACTCACCGTAGCCCGCGCGGCTACGGGGTACTGTGATTTGGTGAAATCATGCTTCCGGCTTCCGGCATTAGGGCGACCGCACAAACGAGCCGTTCGTTTGTGGCCCTGGCAGCTTAGGTTAGCCGTCATCTTGCCTCCTTCACCCTTTCCGTTTGGGCATTGAACGGGCGAACACATCAACGCTCCTTTTTTTTAATAGTATACATTGTCAAACGAACGGATTCCACCAGGAGCGAGAGCTGAGTTTCTGTGCCGTAATCATTGGCAAAAGGTTGACATTTTCTGTGAGTGCGAGGAAAAAAGACGGAAAGTCCTCCAGGGTCGGCATGTTCACCACTCGATGGCTCGCATTGCTGACCACCTTGGTTGACGTACTGCCGAGGACGGTGGACGGACTCGTTAGTTAGCTGAAAGTTTACCTTTTATTTGTGACGTGTGACGTTTGAGGCACGTTTACATGCTTGACGGTCGATGAAGTTTGCATCTGTACGGCGTGATTCATGCTTGCATCAAGAGGATTTGATTGTTTTGTTCGCACTGGTTCTTCAGTTTTATCCGAGTGTGGTAATTTTGTTGAGATTTCCACTCACAACTTTCAACACAGGTAGT
The DNA here is from genome assembly GCA_000349065.1 of Anopheles quadriannulatus. NCBI lineage: Eukaryota > Metazoa > Arthropoda > Insecta > Diptera > Culicidae > Anopheles > Anopheles quadriannulatus. The sequence goes on from KB667655.1 coordinate 1,147,824, forward strand.
GTATAAGTGAAAGAAAGGGTTCAAATGGTTGTTTTTGCCATATGGATTGCAAAGAAAGAAGGCAAATTTAATACTTTTAATGCATCATTGACACAAGCTTTGTGCGCATGCAACCATTTTTATTTTATTAACATAACAAAATGAAGCTTTTCCCATTACCATCAAACTTAAATAATACTTTTTTTACGCTCCTGAAGGTTCAAAAGTATTAAGTTTTGTATTCGTGCGTGAGACAATGACAACAGTAACGAGTGACAAAATTGCAAAACTTTAACACGAAAACTCCCAGCAGTACAAACAAGCCAAGATGGAGCAAAGAATTGCACAAGCTTTCCGGTGAAGAAATGCAACTTTTCAAAACAAATCCTGCCCACCCAACAAGACGCGAGCAATATTCAAATTGTGAGACCAGTGCAAGCTGAACGAAACGAACAACCGTTTTGGCGGTGTCAGCGTCACTGCAGCTAGCCTTTCCGAACGGGAAAATAAGTTTGCTCTAGACAACATCACTCTTTCGTTCTCTTCCTCTCTTTCACACGCACAATGAACGAACACACACACACATGCTGAGGTTGGAGCGTACGTTTTTAGGACCCTATTTTTACGATAGTTTTACTTGTCTGGTCCAAATATAAATGTGCGACAGTGACAGTGGCAAACGAAACGACCCGTTTTGTCGGTCGCGCTGGCAATGGCGGTCGGCAAAGTGCAAATTAAAGTGAATAATTTATCGCCCCGAGGGGATAATTAAAATTCTCAACTGATTACTCGGTTTTGCTTACCCGTGGTTTGGGAACGGACGGGGCGACAGAAATATTGTGCGGGGAGAGGGGGTGCGCGGTGCACTGGTTTGCGGTTCGCTGCGGTGGTTAAATCAAATTTACGCCACAGCAACTGAAAGCTTTGGCGAGAGCTTCCCAGTGGGAGTGGGGGGGGGGGAAGGGTTGAGGTAAGGCAGGGTGCAGTCGATGTCTCTGCAGCACCAATAAAGAGCCGTTTTGTTGTGACGCAAGGGCAACGGTGGTTTTTGTTAGCTGCAGCTTATAGCGTTGGTGCAACACGTTCGAGATGAACAGAGATGTTGGCCGGTTGTCCCGGTGGTCTGTGGTCAATTTGATCATTTTGTCATAATAAATACTATATTGATGATTTGCAGGTTCAGACTTTTCAATTATAAATGCTCTACGTTTATATAAACAAATAAAAAGAATACAACAAGACATCTTCCGCAGATTGCCTCGATTTGCGCCCATTGTTATGCATTGCCCTTTTACGCTGTACTACTTTGCACAGTAATCGCGAGTGTATACATTTAGGCGCTGCCAGCATTTAATCGAAGCGTTACACAATGATGTAACGGCCCAAGGACACGTCGTCAACATTTTACTACCCATCCATTCTGTTAGATCTGGCAGTAGGATCTCGGACCCAAAACGCGAAACAATATCGAGCTAGTTTGGTTTGTTTGCAATGCTCTGCATCTCCACGCCTCGCTCGACTATGCAAAGAACCGAAACCACGAAACATTTGTTTATCATACACAACCCTCCAAGCGATAACTTTCGTCCTCAGCGCAGCGCTTAACTTGAGCTGCGGCTAGCATGGCTCAAGGTTAGCATGCCGATAAACGAAAAAACCAGCGAACTATAAAACGGATACACCCGGACCCCGGGCAGCAGGGCAGGGACGTGGCATAATAAGTGGCAAAACGCATTCTTTATGGATCAATCGTATCGTAAAATATTTTAACTGCTCTCATAAACCCTGCCGCAGCAGTGCGGCTCGAGAAGGGAAGAAAGCGCAAGAAAAAAAGACACCAAAATCGTCCTTCTGATTCGTTTCTATTCAGCCACTGCTGCCCTGGGGGAGAAAGCTTCGCTGCTACCAAATTTACATCCCCATGGTTGAGAAGCTTTTTGTGAAGTCGCAAAACACCAGCTAACCTCCTCTCGCGATAACTTGACGATGGTTCGGGATGCGATGAGCGGGAAACGAAAGCGTACGGGGACACAAAAGCGAACCACAGACAGCCAGACAGACGGTCGCACAAAACGGCATTCAAAGACGGAACGGTACGGAAGACGCAACATAATCACTCGAGTTTAACGTTCGCTGATGGTTCGCGCTCAATATTGAGCAGAGCGGAATGTAGCGAATGAAAGGCGAAGGCAAATAAGCGAAAAAGAACAGAACCTCTATGGAAACGATTACAATAAGCGTTATAGCAAAGCAGGGCGAAATATAAAAAAAAGCCCTGCCACGTTCTGGTCGACAGGGATGAAAACCCTTACCGGATGGGAAGAAGCCGCTCGAGTGCAGTGTATAGCGGATATGAGAGGGAGAAAAAATGGCCAGCAAAACACAGCAAAATGCACAGTTTGGCTGCGATAAGCTCATCAGCATGCAAATGGCCACCCTTGTCAGCGGTTCTGGCCCGCAGGCAGCCTCCACCCGGAAACGAATCAATCAAAGATTTATCAAGTGTCAATTTGCCCGTTATCAGTGGTCATTTCAGTGCGATTAACCTGGTTATTAATACATGTTTAACAGTGTATCAAACAAATGAACGATGGCTGTTGCATTTCAGCTCGAAATGGTTTTTTTTTGCGCCTAAATGTAGGCAACTGCGTCACGTATCCCGCTTGATAAAGTAGTTACCGCTCGAAGAGGAAGCATTTCAACGTTCGATAGTGGATATGTTAAGCTGTCGGTTGTGTTGATACTGTGCAAAGTGAAATCTCTTCCCGCTGTTCGCAACATGCAAATGAGTCCCCGTCCAGCTTTAATTCGAGTTGAAAATAAACTGTACATTAATCCAGTAATTTCACCGTCCCCGTTTCTTGGCCAACGAACTCGCATGCCAGAAGGTTTCATACACTCATCAGACAACCATTTTCATCGCTTCAAAAGTACGTGCGGGTATGAACGATCGAAGAAGAAAGAGAGAGAGAGAGAGATGTGTGTTTGTGCAATCCGTTTTCTAGCACAAGACGAGATCCTTTGCGTTTGGTTCACCATGCACAAAACCTGCCTGCCCACCAGCTTGCGTTAACATTGGCATTTCGGCAGGCATACCGTAAGCTCGACTGGGGCAGAGAGCAGCTCCATGGACTGTAATAACAATTGAAGAGAAATTATGGTTCCGGACTTTGGTCCCTGTGCAGTGTGTGTGTGTGTGTGTCGTTTGGTGATATTGCTCGTGCCGGGACAGGGGCAGCAGGACGCCGAGCAGGCGACTGGTGACTGTAATGGCGATATGTGAGTTCATGAATATTCATAGCGATGCCGTAGAGCTCTCAGCCTTAGCTGCGGTGGCAAGGCCGGACGTATCCTTAAGCCAGGCGACACGAACTGGCCCGGTGAGCGAAACCCTGGCTGGCCGCTCGAATATTCCAATAGTGAAATATTTTTATAGCCCAGTGGTCGGTGTCTCCGCGAGGCAAGTGCATTGTACGGCATTGGATCGTGCAATCTATTGCCGGCGATGCACCCGGACGAACCCCTGCGCAAAGCGTTCGCAAACCGGGGGCTCACAGCAATGGTTCGTCGTGGCATGGATTGCTTTGCTTTGATGGAGAGGATCGTGGCCGAATTTGAACATGATATAAATTCCTAGCCCCCGGGATATTCGAGTGCTGTGGAGTGTCCGGTTTCGGAGGAAGTTTTCGGAACCGTTCCGAGCACCGGAGTTTGAGCTCGATCATATTTTTATGAACTTTCCCTGGGACCCCGGCCCGCCGGCTAAGCTCGGCCTTGTTTATTGTTATGTGGTTTCTGATGGACCCTTGAAATAAACTTGCCACGTGTAAAAACACCACTGCCCGTTTGATACGTTGTGCTTTTTGAGGGGGGAAGATTTTCTTTCTTGTTTTTTTTTTAGCTTTTCGGCAGGCAGAAAAGTTTGATGCTGATGGTAGGCCAAGCGAAAGTGCTTTACTGTTTTGTTGAGGGCACTGGACAGTAGGAAATAGTGTTCGTTCTGTAATAAAAAAAAACAAGTTCCGCAAACATGATATGCAGTGGCACTAATGCAGTTTGGCTGTGACGTTATTAGCACTTTTCACGCAACGTTACAAAGACATAGTATTTTAGAAAGAAATCAATGGGAGATTTATTTTTTTAATATTCTGTACCTGTTTTACCTAAACCAGGGGTCTCCAAAGTGCGGCCCTCGAAAGCCTATTATGCGGCCCGTTGTGACTTTGTAAAGGTTAAAATAAATAGTCAATTATTGTGACTATTTTAAAGAAAACTCAAATGTTGCTTTTCAGAGACTTAGACCAAGATTAAATAATAGAAAGCTACAGAAGTTTGGCTTATTATATGTTTGTATTTTCTTATAAAGATAGAATTCAAACGTTCGCATTAGCTACAGGCAACGGAAACATGGCCCTCAATACCATCATTTATGAAGCAATGCGGCCTGAAAAGATTGAAGACCCCTGATCTAAACTCTGCACGAGAATTCACTCATTCTGTAGCTTTTACTTGACGAGATGATAATATAGGGGAAAGCGGGGCAAAATGGGCATGTTAAGCAGTTTACTGAATATTCCTTTGAATATTCCACAAAACACAATTTTTCTTTCATTATTGTATGCCTCCACCATTTATCTATGGATTAAAATTGCCACATAGAATAAAAACAACTGAAAAACATGAAAATATACATTATCAAATAAAAGTTGATATTTTACGAGAAGCTATTTTGACACGCGGGGTAAAATGGGCATAGCCCTGGGGCAAAATGGGCATATGTAAACAAACTGTGAAACGTCAAAACACTGGGGCA
>KB667655.1:1156771-1232949 GCA_000349065.1 Anopheles quadriannulatus
CTTTGTAGTCAAAAAATGCTTAAATAGAGGGTGCCCATTTTGCCCCACATGCCCATTTTGCCCCGCTTTCCCCTACTTGCCCTAGAATTAGGATGATATTCAAGCTTAGCTGTCAAGCAGAGCTTTCTCAGAACTGTTGACAATTTCTTTTATATATTCGATTTTCCTCGTCGAATTGTTGCCTATCTGTTGCATGGCGAAGGTCGGTCAATTAAACGCATTCGAAGTCTAAGTCTTTTAAGACTGATAAAATGTCAATATTTCACTCGATTTGCATGTTTTCGATTCTCTTTACTTTCTTTTCAATCGGCGGAGGCTAAAACGTACACCTTAAATTACAAGTTCATGCACGAGAACATTCGTAAACAGATTTCTCCGAAATGACTAATTATCCAGGCCACACCATGCAACATGATTCATTGCTGTTAATACTTTACCCACTTGCAGATAACCACCATTGCAATTACAAACGATTTCCCTCGTTTTAATATAAAACGTATTAATGGCCCATGTGACACTCTCATCGCCCTCATTATACACCACTTGGCCAAAACAAGAATGTTTCCATGAATGGTTAAATAGCGCGTCCTTTGATCCTGATACCAACAAAAGGGACTTATTAATAGAGGCAATGTAAAAGATCGATCCAGAACCCGAGGTGTCAGAGCACAAACGCCCGGCGTGCCTTCAAAAATAATATCTGTATCATTTTCCACCGTTTTACAGATATCCGTTCGCCGTATCGGTTAGAGGATGAAAAGGTTCAAATGAAACGATAGCAATCGATATGTCGGGAACTGTATTTTTATGTAATAGAGCCACTCATTGATAGCACTTCCTGTGATCGCAGTTCTCATTTCTGTCCACAAATTTGACCTTCTCGAACGAGCTGAGCCACAATATTGTAGCTATAAATTACGGAAATTGGCCGCTGTCGGAACCTTTTTAACAGGCATGCAACGTATGTAATTGAAACTAATTGTATTTATTAGCGTTTACACGCATCCGTGTGCATTTGCTGATTAAGGTTGGTGATTAAATTTCCCCAGAACTGTACAGTTGCTCCCCAATAGCACTCGCATCAACTGTTGAGTGATGATCGAATGGCATATTAAGGATAGTGGGCACCCTTCACGGTTGAGTGCGTTCTGTGGGCTCATTTCGATTTTGTTCCAGCACTGTGTGGCCCACTCTGGATGTTTCGTTGTTTGGAAGCGAAAGGAGATGGTGGATGAGAAACGCCAATGTTAAATAAAATACAAATATCAAAAACCCATTTGTTACGATATTTATGGGCATCTTTATCATATTTCACCGTATCGGGTTTCGGGGGGCCCGATAGAGGATTCGTCCGCTCGTTTTCCTCCTTCTCCTCCTCCTCCTTCGAACCCAGTGCGTCCAGTCGTGGTTTTTGGGGTGCGGCCTTCAGCTCTGCTGCTAGCTGATGGAGCGTTAAGCATACTTTATGTTGGTTTGATTCGCGCAGGACTGGTGAGTTGTGAGCGCCCGCGGCAAATAGGCTTATAGGGGGGCGGAATTCGGCGGAACTCGTTAGTGTAGTGGATGGAAAGGAATGCCCGGTGCTGTTTTGCTGTGGCTATGAAATGTGCCTCATGGGTGAAGAGCCATTTTTGGTGATAATTTTTCGACACACTTTGTAACGTTGTACCAAACTTTCAGAGAGAAAGAGAGGGAGAGAAGATGATTTAATTGGAAATAACAAAAAAGAAGCATCACTCTTTAGTTGCTTCGTAGGCACTACATATACTAAACCGTTTGGCCTCCGCAAAGAAACAACATTCTCAGCACACAGATTCGTGTAGCTACAAGCAAACACAGCTCCAACGCTTCTTGAATTATTGCACCGATTTCTTGCACCGAGTGATGTGGGAGAGGGCCTGTTTGCTTCACATCTTATCGGAAGCGAATCTACGCTGCTGGAGCGTCGAAATTTAAAGTTCATTCGTAACATATTCTCTTGATGACCCCCGTTGGTACTTGGCTCTGCCTGTAGTGCTGTATCTGCCTGTTTGCTGGGCTAGCCTGGGTTTTGGCTCAAACTGGTGAAATATTTATGATCTCTTGCAGCATAACTTTGCTGGTGCCGGTGCTTGCCGATGCTTTCGAACGTCCTATCTGATGCGATCCGAAAAAGGGCGCGCTGGCGATTGGCCTAGCATATTTCAAGTGCGGCACCGTGGGAGGCGTGCTGCAAACCGGAATCGCTCCCCGACCCCCTCACCCCACCAACGAAGCTTCTTGAAGGAAGCAGTGGAGCGGTGGAATAAAATTCGCTCGCCGGGCCCATGCGGACATCCGGTGTTTGTCTTTCAAGTCAGCGTCAGTCCTAACGATATCCGCTTACGCAAACTTTCCTCTCGTTCTCTTTCTCTCGCTCTCTCTCTCTCTCTCTCTCTCTCTCCCTCCTTGTGTAATAATACTATTGCTGCTCACAGCTGCCCCAGTTCCGGGGAAAGGGCTGATTGGATTAGAAAGGAAACAAAAGGGGGGAAAGTGAAGTAAAAAGCCAAACGAAACGTGCTTCGCTAGTGCCTAGAGATGGCAGAAAGTGTTTGTGTGTGGGTGTGTGTGTGTGTGTGTAGGATGTAAGAGACGAAAGTTTTTAATAAATATTTACAGACAGGATCAGTGGCAGTGGCTGGCAGCAGCTTTCGGCTTAGCTGGTGAAGATTACTGCTGCTGCTACTAACAAGAAGAAAAAAAAACGCATCCGTAAAAGAACATTCTTCGCACAACCAAACCGGCTATGTTTTATTGCGATATGAGAATTCTTGTGGGCATTTGGGACGATTGGGATGAAATGGCAAAAGTAACAACGCTCGGATGGTTAATGATAAGAAGCGGAGTTGGTTCAAAGATGCTCAAAGATGGGCGTGATGGAATCTATGAATCATGATAACAAGATTGAAGTTAAAAAAAGTGACTAAGACATAAAAAAGGGAATTTAACACTAGAACCGCCGGACTTTTCAACCTTACTAAAACCGCCATATGGGACAATTTTGTCCCATTCGTTATGTGTACATATTTAGACATGTTTATTATTTCCTAAGGGTTTCATGGGGTAAAATAATTAATAAACTCCATAATTAACTATAATAAATCTTTATAAGTCGACGAACTAGTGCTACTAATAAAATTGCGCTAGAAAGTACGGTAGAATGCTTTTATGGACTAGCCGATTGAATATAGCGAAAACATAAGCACGTAGTAAGCAAGAGTAAAAGCACGTATGTAGTTAAATACTTTCGCGCACTTTTATTGTTCTATTCGCATTGACATGCCTTGTCACAAAATGCGTACACGCAAGTGCTGCCAGACTTGCAGAAGCACACCCCTCACTCGTTGACAGCAGGGATGCCAGCCATCACAATTAAATTTGCTTATGGGACAAATATGTCCCATATGGCGGTTCTAGGATAAAAATGATTTTTTTAAAGAACCATATGGAATACAATTATTTTTATTAGCGCATTCGAAAGATCGTTCAAAATAAATAAAAGTCAGAAAATTTCAATGGTTTGTCACGACGGCAAGCGGAATAACACCCCTTTTTCGAGTGCGATGGGACAAAAAAGTCCCATCGGCGGTTCTAGTGTTAACTCTTTCACTGCGCCTGAAGGTATGCAAGCGTTCAATGAACGGCACATAGCAAACATTCAGGAGGTAGTTTTACGTATTAAAGGAACAAATTGGACTTATTTAGTCTGCATCTGTCAATTATGCAAGCAACACGCCTACACAGATTTGTACCTCTTTTCTTAAGTGAATGCTTTTTTAACATTTTGAACAAGCCTCTGGGGGCTGAAGATTTGTGTTTTTTAGAGTAGTTGTGTACAGAAACTTAAAGTAATGGAGCACCTGTTGAACTGGCTAACCGCGTTTATCAGAGTGTTTAAACCATCAAACATGGTAGCATTCAAATGAAATGATTTCAGAACAAGTTTCTATATTTTTTCAAAAGATGTTTTAGCACCACGTCCTTTAAGAACCCTTGTAAATCATTTCATAGCGATAAATCCTGTTGCTTTTTTGTTAGAAAATTGTATCCAAATGCCATAGGAAAACCGTTCCTATCGTTTCATTACCGAACCATTTCGTTGCCTGCCTACTGTTGCATACAGACGACCCCGATGGGGCATGACCTAGTGACCCCCTCCCCTGCAGCTACGTGCTAACGATTGTGCTGGTCCAATAAAATCAATCACCATCATCATTCGATCGCAATCGTTCGCTCTCCTCACTCCCGAAAGCCATCGCCATTAATTTGATAACCAAATTATCAACAAGCCGTGCACAGGGCCGCCCTGGCCTCGGTGGTGCGCTGACTGCAAGGCACAACAAAACAGAAATAAAAAGCAGGAGACATGCCAACAGTGCCCTAGACAGCAATCCGGTCGGTGCGTTTCCCTTCCGGGCGTGTGTGTGTGTGAGTGCGTTATCAAAACATACCGGTCACTCGGCTACACGAACACGTCCAACATGCAGCTTGCAACTTGCCGGTGTGGAGTGCGCCGTTCAGGATGATGGCTTTCACGTTTGCAACGTTGAATAAATTTTCTCCCAGGACAGTGTTCGTCCCGACAGGCGAGTGCACACATTGTACGGGGTGTGCATCGACGCACGATGACTCGGCGTTGGTCGTGGTGTATAGGGCCAAACCCTCGGCTGCGGTCTGGTTGGCCCCGAATGCAATCTTTTGTCAGCGACCGTACCCCGTCATTGGAGTGGGCTGTGATCGGTTCTTTCAAGGGGAAGGATGCATTGTTGTGGAGAGCATTTGATTGGTAAATACATTTAAGTTAAAGGAAGAGTTAAAAAGATTTTTAAATTTGCAATGTCAATTTGATGAATTGTTTTTTGAAGCCATATAATCATAACTAGTTGTTTCAAAATCTTTTGTGTAACTTTTTTCATAAAAAAACCCTTTGTAATTAAAACAAAGCTCAACACCATTGAAGCGTTATCCTTATCATGAGAACATCATTATGGTGCAAAAACTAAAAACGAAAGATCAAAGCACAAACATGCCTGTAACTTACCAACCCACCCAACATTGATGCATTGTGATGTCTAACTTTTTGCAGTAGTGTGGGTTTTTTTTTGTGTTCTGTTTCTGCTTCTCCCCAGTAGCCTCATCAGCACAACTGATGAGTAGTGGTCGGTTGAATAGCCCTACACTACACTACCGCGTGTACCGCGTGCCAGTGTAGCTTCCGGGTCCGAGCTTTTCGTTTCAACTTTTTGCACCAATCTCGCGGTAGTGCTTTTCTTTTTTCTTTTTGTTGGTTCCCTCAACTCGTTCGCTACAGGACAAAGTCACTTCCTGGCAGAGTGCCCTCGAACGGCGGGAAAGTCAGGAACGTAGGGAACAAACAAAAAAATCACTGCCAACACGTACCACGCCTGCACGCCGGTACACGACAACAGCACGAAAGTCAACCCATTCAAACTGATGACACGAGTCGAGTCGGGGATAAAAGGATTCCGTCCACTAGCACGGAGCACCGGCAGTGCGAACGAGCGACAGCGCGAAACGCCCGAGGGCGACAATGATCGCTTATGATTCGTCATCCAATTATGACGTGAAGCGTGGACACTGGAAGAAAACCCTTCTCTGGAAGCTGACCGAACCCAACGAGCAGGGATGACGATTCTGTTGTCATTTGCACTAACTGTCACTGTTGGTCGGTCCGGGAAGGCACAGTCTACTGTGTGTACTTTTGCTGCTGCTGTGTTGCATTGGTACTGTGCACAGCTGGATCGGTGTGTTTGACGATGCACCCAGGCGGAGCTGTAGGGCGGGCTGAACGCGACTGACGTGCTGTTTGGTGCTTCCAAACAAAGCCAGTTGCACAAGGGGTGTGTTTTTTTAGGATGGGTAGCAGCGAGATTGGGCTAATGCTAATTTCGACTTAATGTCGATCGCGTTGTTTTTAATGTTTGATTGTTATAGTGATGAATTTGCTCGGTATGCATTTTAATAGGCACCAGCACTGAACGTTGCACAAACGTTGACGAGCGGCGGAATAAAGCATTATAAAGTGGGATTGAAAGACATACCTAAGGGGGAGGGGGCGGTACTGAATTATTGATATTGTGATGTGATGCGATCCTGATGTGATGTTCGTGCGGGCCATGCATATGCATTTATAGTTCATTCGGAAGGACAAACAGTAGCAATCATAGTGATCTAACTGAATTTTTGAATTATGTGATAGATTCAGATTTGGAAATGTCAAACGAATGCAGCGAATTACTAAAATAATCATGTCATGTCAATAATCATAATGGAGCTTATAAAAGTTAATGGTTAAATATAGAATAAATAAAAAAGCTAGCGTGAGAATAAAATAATTACAATAATAGTAATATATAAAATGAAACAATAAAGAATTATAATATAAATGAGCAAAAAGAGGAAAGAGTAGAAATATATCTATAAAAAGGTGCATAAAATGGAAAGTGTGCATAACATCGATGGCCTATCTTGAAAAGTCTTGCAGGAGAAATATAATAGGAAGATATAGAGAGAAACTCCAAAGAGAGACTGAGAGAGAGCACGAAGTAACGAAAGAAAGACAAGAAGAAAAAAGATGGAGATTGAGTAAGAAAGAGAGAAAGAGAAAGAGAGAGAGAGAGAGAGAGAGAGAGAGAGAGAGAGAGAGAGAATGAGAAAGAGAATGAGAAAGAAAAAATAAAACGGAGACATAAAATAATTAGTGTAAAGGACGTGGAAAGGAGATTGGAACAAGACAATGAACAATAAATAAGATAACTCAAGGTATAAAATTACATGTTTTACTAATCATTGTTGTTGAAATTGAAAGCTAAAACGACATAGATTTCATCAAGTTTAAGCATTGAAGTTCTGGGAACAATCCTTACTGTCTTACTGACACAACACAAAAAAACAAATGCATTAGAGAACTTTGACAGTCATAGTAGCACCACAACAAAACTCACGCTGAGGCAAGCTTTTTAGAAATTCACAAGTGAAACATAACAGTTATGCTCTGTTCGAATACTTTTCATCGAAAAACCATTCACTGCATGATTCCTGAAAATTCCACATTTCCTTCAATTTATTCATTCGAGCTGGAGCGTAAACTTCACCCACTGTAGTACACTCTCTACAGCAGTCAAACTTTCTACTGGACTCCCGGTGTTAGTTGTTTTTCCTTTTCTTTACTCCATCCTCTCCATCTCACTTGAACGCGCACCATCAATCACCCGGTCGCTAATTACACGGCTTCTGAAAACGATAGATCTCGGCCGTGGTAGCTGTTAGAAGTGGAATGCGAAAATTCACTCCTTCCAAACGATTCTGGCATAAAAAAGGGAGGAAAGGCAACCTTCACCTTCACTAAACTGCAGACACGGAAGCATGTTTGAATGTTCGCGAATTCGGAAATCGAATCCCAAACGAACACAAAAGAAGTTAATCCCCGGTCAAGATCGATGGCGCATCAGCGTGCGAGCCGCGGCTGAGATCGTGATCAATATCTTGCCAGCTTACTCGCTTACTCTTTCCCACCCACAACGGTCTTCGTCGAGCTTTCTGCACCCGCTGTGCCTGGTTGTTACTGGTCTTCTCCTACACGCTATCGGAAATATCCTTATACGCTCCAATATCAATTAATCACCATCTAAGCTGCAAACAAGCCGCTCGACAAAAAAACCCTTCCTTCCTGCCGCCCACTGGCTCTATTCTTTGGCGAAGGTAAACCTCCCATTTTCTCCTCACTCCTGCCCCCGTGCCGCCGTAGAGTGCCATCACGATCGATCCCTTAGGGGCAAAATGACAGCTTCAGGCAAAACCCAAAAATAAAACGCTTCCCGGCAACTAGTGCGTTACCAGCTCCAGCTAGGAATGGTGAAAATGGATAGCAACGTTGCCATCGGTTGCCGATCTGAAGTGGTCTATTCCGGGTAGCGTGAAGTGAGTTTTACTACTACTTCTACCCCGAAACTCAAACCCGGAACTGATTGTCCTGTTTATATGTTAACCATCGACTCCTTCCTGTCCTGTGACGGGTTCCTTTGTGAATGTCGATGGACGGAAGCTTCCAGCAGGAGTTCCCGTTCCCTTTTTCGGGGAGAAGTAAAAGGACGACACACACACTTACACAAACACACAGACACACCCTCCCCGGCCGAGTATCAATCCATTAGAGGCGGCTGTATGTGTAAGCAAGTCCACTTTTCTGTCACTAATTGAGCGTGTAATAAAATGGGATCCGACACGTGTGGCAAGGGCAGGGAGCGAAAGGTCCAACGGCACCGGGACGGGATGGGAAATGGTAACGGGAACCGACGACGTCGTACGACGGAGACAATGGTTCGAATTGTTGGGATAAAATGTTGAGCCAGCACACTGGTTTCGGAACGGATCAGGGATTTGTTTGCGAGATTTGCCCCATGTTGGTAGCAAACTTAGCAAAGCTTTCGCTTTTTGGCACAGAACACAGGGAGGAGTCCGGCGGATGTATCGTTTTGGAATCCGGGGCCAGAGGGGTATGAGGCTGTGGTCACTTTCTTTGGTGCTCAAACCTTCCCAAATCGATCAGTGGCTCAGGCAGGCCACAAAACGTAGCGCTGTTTTCAGGTTCCCAGAAAGCATGTCCAGCATGCCCATTGTACGGTGGGACAATATTTTCTCCCGGAAGTCGGTTTGGCGAGCGTTTGGAAAATGTTCTGGAATAAGTTATTCCCAGTGTTGAACAAAAATATCCAACGTTCTGGGAAGGTCCACTTGCTAATGTGTTGACTGGTCACCGGGGCAGGGAAGGGCAGTGAACAAAAAAGCAAAAATATAAAACACTCCCACCGGCTTCTGCTGTAGCCGGTCACCGCCCCTGTTCCGTGGTTTACCGATTTGTATTGGCATTTGTGGTGATAAATGGATCGGAAATGTCGTCGGTTGGCTGTGTGTGACGATAGAACGAAATCTGATACTCCTCGAGAAAAGTCAATCGGGCGGCAAACGTAAGGCTTCACGTTACATTAGCTTTGGCACGGCACGAAGCGAGCGAGCGAGTGTATCGCTAGTCGTTCTCGGATTGTCATGCTACAAGCGCAAACAAGCTGTAAGGCGACATATATAAAGCTGATGTCACATCAATTTTAATCATGGTGGAAAAATGGTGGACAAAACCGCCGCAATTTATGCAAAATGTATCACAAATGATCACGTTTTAGGCTTTATTCGTCATACGAACTTTTTTAGAAATCAAAACTTTTACCAACAGACGTTCGGAGTATATGTTCAGTTCCAGGCATCATAATGCCTTTAGCCAAAAGCTAAGCAAACACACACACACAAACACCCACCAACCACGTGCAGCCTGATTTAATTGCATTCGATAATTGTGTGTCGCTCTGATTAAACGTCTTCACGAAACTAATCATACCCGGGCGGGCTGGTAGTAATTACGCGCCTGCATTCAATCTGGCTACTACAGACTCAGGAATAGGAGAAAAGGAAAAAAAAAGCAGATAAAAAAAAAACATTGCAAGAAGAAAACTATCTCATCTAATAAACGGCAACCGCACAATCAGCACCACGGGCAAACTTTTCAAATTACGCCAAAAGCTGTTTGTCGCTTTACGCGCCAGACTCCACAAGACCTCCGACAGGTTTTATCGGGTGAGTCGAAAACTTTCGTGCCTGTTTGCCTGCAGCGGCATACATCCGTGAACTGTTCATCATCATCATCATCATCATCATCATCATATGAGTGCACTTACCTCGCGTCCTCTATTGACGTAAGTCTGCTTATCGACCCACTTCCGAGGTTTGGCATCATTTCGCCCTCGAGTGCACTTGTGCAAAGATGTGGCCCCTGCAAAACAGGGGCATTGGAATGAAAAAGGGGAATGGGGAAGGTTCATTTGCAAAGTAATTATCGAATGTGTGCAAATACAAGATCCCTTGTTGGCGTTTGAGATGTGGTGAAGGGAAGTTAAATTAAGTTTCATTTGATGATGAACGTAAACAGGTAAGCGCATTACCGGGCTTTTTTCGGGGTTGTTTGCGTATTATTGTAACTCTGGTGCAATGTATGCTATGGCACAAGCTGTTCCAGCGCGTTCGGTTTTCGCTTTTCCCTTCCCTGTGCTAATATTTGCTCTGACCCAAAGCCGATCCATTCAGTGGGGGGGGGGGGAGTTTTGAAATTAATTTTCAGCTTCCCGCACGAGATATGATTAAATAGTTGTGGTCAGCTTGGGAAGCGTTCGTGGTCACAATATTGATGAGATGATTTGAATAATTCAAACGGCACGCTCTAGTGCAATACTTAGTTTGCAAAAACAGAAAAAGCACAAAAACACGCATACATGTACAAACTATTGCCACCAAGTGCGCAGCAAAGCGTGGTGGAGCTAACAATGTAGTTTGGGTGAATGGGAAGCTGCTGGCACATGGTC
The DNA here is from genome assembly GCA_000349065.1 of Anopheles quadriannulatus. NCBI lineage: Eukaryota > Metazoa > Arthropoda > Insecta > Diptera > Culicidae > Anopheles > Anopheles quadriannulatus. The sequence continues at coordinate 1,167,223 of KB667655.1, forward strand.
TATATTGCTTTTAATTTTTAATAATTTATCCATAATTCACAGGATGGAATGCGCGATTTACAGGATGAAATAGTATGATATGTGCATTGAGGTTTATTTTTTGCAACACCAATCATATGGCAGAGGAGTTTAATTTGAATTCCGTTAATAATTCACTTGTTCCTGCAATGATGTGAGCACTTAGAAAAAAAATATTAGTTGGTAATAAAAACAAAACAAAAATTAATTAATGGGGGCCTTCACGATTCTAGTTAGTTTTTTGTATGGAGTTTGACAGTTGGAGACTGAAATCATGTAAACAATCCATACAAAACCACTAAAAAAACTAGCCTGCAATTCTCAGTCTAGATTATTCTAGCCTTAAAGCTAGAATTAGATTCGAGTACCAGCTCGAAAACACGGTGTTGTTTACATTTACCCCAAGGTGCATTAAAGAGATCACGTGGTGGAATCTAAAATCAAAGTGTATGTAGTCCAGGTGGTCTCATAGCATTTTTTCATAAAAAATTTTGAACATCACTTTTTGACAGAACGAGAGAAAACTTTTGCTCCAACGAGCTTTCTGGAGGCTTGACGAATACTCAAAACACTCTTAAAATCTGCATTCAGAAGCAGAAGCGATAAAAATCAGTCTTCTAAATTCATACACCTTGGGATAAGCCCACCTGTATATTATACTCACTTAGATAGCTGCTCGAAAACTGCTATACAATGCAAACAGCTGATAGGCTGAAATTTCAGGCTACGAATTTCAAACGGAAAGGGCCCCAATATTGGTAATATAAGTTGCTCCCTCTGACTATTAAAGTGACAATTGTAGACAAAATATTAAGAGAAAATATGTTTCACGACAAACTTCTAGATGGTGTGATGGTACCTGACGTACGTAAGGACATGTAAAGATGGTTCGATTCCAAATGAAGTGTACCTTCTTAACATGGATTGATAACTGCGTTGCATGAAAAATTAAGTCTAGTAATCTTCTAAAGTTATAAAACAAGCAAAGCGGTTGTAGCGCCGGATAAGTAAGTAATCCTCATAAATAAAAAAATGTATGTTTTCATAATGAAGGCGAAGCCGTCATAATGTTAAACTAGCTATATAATCCTGTAAAAAGCCAATTATCCTGACATGTCTACAGGAATAACTGAGAGTATCTGAAAACAGGGACAGAATTGCTTATAAGAAACACAACATAATATGATGGAATAACTAATAGTAAAATGAAAGTTAAAAAAGAATATGAAAGAGTAACTAGTAGTGAAGGGAAGTACAGTAAAATCAAAACATAATTCCAAAGCATTCATGTATTGACAACCAAAATAAATCATCATCCAGTACATCACAAATATTGTAAACGTACTGAAATAAGCTAAACAAGGAAATAATTCAAAAGAGTCACAAAGAGCCAAAAATATAATTTATAGTAGATAACACTAGAATGTGTCTCATAAGAACAAAATGGTGTAAAATTGAAAACATATTGAATCAAAGAAATAATCTGAGAAAAATCATTGTCAACCGCAAAATTGGTTATTGTGAATGACAATTAATTTTGTATTGCAATATTAAAGTTCATTGTTCGTCTTTCGAAGTTGAAAGGAAAAGTTTCAATCGCAAGGAACATAATGTTATAACATAATTCTACCTAATTCCACTTCAAATGCTAATACATGCGCAATTGCTTCGCATCGTATCGCATTTTAACATTCTGGCGATATTACTACTCTTCCCCTATTACAATAACCCTATCGCAGCAATGTCACACATGGTAGTATTTAAGCGCCTTAGCCCATGCCGCGCTAACTGTCCCGCACAATCCTTCCGCCAGAGCGGGAAGCCACCGTAAAAGACAATCGAAATTAAACCCATCAAACATCGATGAAACTTTGCGCCAGGCACGTGTCGGCACGTCGCCCTGGCAACGGTATTTCCTATCCACCTAACTCCTCCCTCCTGACCGAGACCGAGCTGCGAAAAAAAGCGACACCATTCGTCTTCTTTATGGCACCTCCACAAACCAACAGGGCTTTTGTTGGACTCGTGCAGGATCGGGTGCGCTGTGCACAGGAATTCAACTTCTCCCAGCTTCCGGAAATGACACCCTTCACGGCCCGAAACTGCTCATTGCAGATTGAAAGCGCACATTGACGGACTGGCTGGTGGACGCAACCGTGGACAAATAAAGGGTTCGGACACACCTGCACTAAATTGATAAAGTAAAAACACTACCACCAGCAGCAGTAGCAGCAGCAGTGGCAGCAGTAGAACACAGCACAGCACGGCCATCGGTCATCTTCCGAACAAAGTATAGCAACGACAAAGGACGAACGTGGAAGGACAGCGCTGTGCGAAATGAGTGTGAGACAAGCTGAACGTAGAAACTGAGCATGCGACAACGGAAGGGGTAGATTTATATCCGAAACGTGCCTATAAAAATATCATGACTTTATGAGCTGCTGCCGTAGCGGCTGCTTCCTGCTGCTGGTGGGCGCATTTGTCCCACCACGAGTGAAAGGATGATCGGTCAAAGCTGTCTCCGGAACGGAAGCGGCAAAGTCCCAGCCTGGGATTGTCCGGTGAGAAGAAGAAGTTTGCCTTCTTCACTCCGCTGACCCAGGGCAAGTCCTTTTGCCAGCACAGCATGAGGGTAGAATATTTAATCGGAATAGAAATAGAAGTTGTACGGCAGCATGCAGGACATAAATAATTAAATGTATAGCAATAGCAATTATAATATTGCTGCTTTTGCTTATGAGAAGTGCATGAAGCCGACACACCCCGGTGCGGGTCGCTACATTCAACAAGTGAGCATGGTAAACAGTTTGTGCACTTTTGCGTTTTGAAAGTCAATCCGTATCACGCTCCCTGCTGCCGAAATATGAAGAGTGTTGCACTGTTCTTCCCTTTCTAGAGATATTGTTTGTTGAGCTTATATCGCACATCATTCTTCACAGTGAGAAAGGAACAGGTTGGCCCTTGACAAGCAACAAATGACAGTCAATTTCACCGCACCGGGTTGCCGCAGGCAGTCCAGCAGCAGCAGTAGTAGCATTGGTTTTGATCGATCGATGGAGACCTTCCGTTTGGCGTTACATCCTTCTACTTGAGTCGTAGCCAGTAGCACGATAACACAAACACACTTACACCCATATTATGAGAATAAATGCATCAGTTACTCAGAACTGTTGCAATGAAAGGCCCCGGTAATGATATCCCATTAAAGGGTGACAGATTTCAGCCAGGGATGAAGTTGGACTAGCCTACTGCGATGTGGCTTCAATAGTGGCGTGTGGTACAAATTGTTACAGACTGACGTAAACTCATATGCATTATATTTATGTTTTTTATACTTAAACATTACATAGTGTTTTTAATAAAATATTTATTTAAGTTAGACATTAATATTTTATTTTATTTTCTTATTTAAGATGCTTGGTTAAATTTGATTTGACTTGTTAGGCTGTAAAAACTCGCCAAAACTCGCCAACTATTTCGTATGGTATGGTTTTTTATGTGCACAATACCGTACGTGTGATGTTAATCTATCATCTAAAAGCACTCGTATTAGTTTTCCTTCCAATTCTTCTATTGACAGTCAACCATCAATTTCACGGATACGCTGCGTACACACTTTTCAAATTACCAATCGCTTGCCACGATGCATTATCGGATCCTGATTTATCAATCGAGAATTGGCTCGATGACGTATGTGTGCTATCCATACCAAAATGGATTATTCTAATTTCGCTGACAGACAAAGTGCGGCAGTGGAAAAGCACACGCTTTTCCAACATTTATTTCCTATCCGTCTTTTTCTCCGTGCTCGTGTGTGTTAGCCTCGAAGAACAAGCAAAAACCGAATGAACTCAACAATTTACTCACCGTGCGCATCGCCTTCCGCTCGATGCGATGCGTATCATCGAGCTCATACGCAGGCTTTCGCAGCTCCACACGCGCTCTCAGTTCAGCACGTCAGCAAAACGGGCAAAAGTTGGATGTTCCAAAAATTACATCCACAGCGCAGGGGAGAGACAGACCCCTACAGTGCCCTTCATTAATCCCGCCCAACTTCGAGTGGGGTTTGAATTAGCAATTTCATCCGAGTGTGGAATGTGCGCAGGAATGCTGTTACATTTATCATGGAGACGGCACGTTGCCTTAATGCCTCGTTGAATGTGTGGATCTTGCTGGTGGGAAGCAATACAGCACGCGTTCGGAGGAAACTGCTGGCTGGTGGCAGCGCTACCGGAACGGAAGGAAACCGTTCCCGAATGCTTTCCTTACATCTTGGAACAGAACCTCGAGAGCACAAAAACCACTGATATGATATAATGTGCGAATTTCAAATGTAGAAGAGGCCGAGGTGTGGTGGAGGAAGAAATTTTTGCTAGAATTTATTTGCCATATTTTTCACTATGAATTGGTGTGAGTGTGTTACTCCAGAGTATGACCACACGCGTACGTACATACCGTGCTGGAGAAGGAAAAGCTGTGGGACAGTGGGAATGCAACGATAAAATTACTACTCTAAATGTAAATTTTAAACCACATTGACAGTGGAGCATCATATCCAGTAATTCGGTTGGTAGCGTGGAAGGTATAGGGATAGGTCCTTACAATTTAAACCATAATTGGTTTTCAGTTCAAGAAGCTGCTCAATGTGGATGGTTTGAAAGAGAAGGTTAATTTTAGTATGCTTGTTTCCTTGTGTACCATGTTCAAGTATTGATAATTCATTAAAAGTGCCTGTAGAGCAGTAAGAGCGTTTTCGTTGTACAAATTGCATACCTTCGGGCGTTGTTTTCGTTCAAGAATTTTAACGCTCTATTAAAGGTAATTAAAATGAAATGATACTTCTACAATTTTCGTTTTATAGCTTTCTGAATGCAGCAAAAACTGCATCAAAATGTCCTTTTCTCGATACCTCAAACGTCCTTTGTTGCAGGTTTTGCATATTGCATACCTTTGGGCGTTGTGTTCATCCGAATGTCTTTCTTCATTGCATTCGCAAATAAGCGTTTTATATGCAAAACATTGTTTTTCTATTCATGCCGTTATGTATTATTTCATCAAAATGTTTATGAATTTTTACATTTTTTTTAAATTTACTTATCAATCGAGTAAGCTATTTTTGTCAACCCATGTTTGGTGTTCAAGACAATATTTTGAAAAGTTTCACCTTTTAATGGAAATGCAATAGACTTGTTGAAACATCCGATTTATTTTGAAAACTTTAATACCCTTTGCGTTGCTGGTACGGTTTTACATCCTAAAGAGGCTTACAATTAATAATAAAAAAAACACGCATCCAACATCATTACAAGTTGGATTATCCCACTTTTACGCAAAACTCCACCGTCCTGCCCCGCTGGACCGGGGATGCCAGGATAATTTAGTTTACTTTTCAGCTCGGGCCGTTTTTTTTTTTGTGACACCGTTTTCGGTGCTACCGTCTTCATTAAACCACCCTCCCGGGATGGGCGGGAAGAAAATCTGTCAACAGTGGATTAATGCTTAGTAATGGGCGCACGAAGCAATAAAGCATCCGGGGAGCCGCCCGCGATCCAGATTTTATAAGTTAATTTCATTTTAATGACTCATTTTATGTGTCAATAAATCCCGATAATGTGTCGGGACGCCCCGTCCCCTCAAGCACGAGACCGGGTCTCAAGGGTCTGGTTATTGAAGAATTGCAACAGGAAGCCGTACTGGGAAGGAACTGACCGGTTTAGAAGCGCACTCAAGTATAGCAAAATACACACACACACACACACACACACACACACACACACACACACAAACACACACAAACACAGAGTAACACAGTTTAATCGACACTCAGTAAGGCCTCGGATAGCCGGTGTTCTTCCCGGTACTGCGTTGTCGATTGGAAAGTGATTGAGGTTCGGCCGTTTTGTTCCGTTGCTTGCGTGCTGTGGTGCGGCTTTTGCGGGACCTGGACATTCTTTTGGCACAGATCCCTTATGGGAGATCCGGTTTTGTGTGTGTGTGTGTGTGTCTGCGTTTGTACCCAAAAGATCCATTAATGATTATCCTTTAACAGCCCATAGAAATTGGGGCTCGGGCCCCCCGGGCAAGCCGACAGTCATCGGAGGACATCCGAGACAAATGGTGCCGATTCGAAGGATCATGCCGGAATGATAATGATACGGTCACAAATTAAGGTTTAATATATTGTGTGAGCAATTGTGGGTCTTTCGGTTTGACCCAGATTTGGCGGACGGGGACGGGAAGGCTCGACAGTGAAGCTCGATTGATGTTGGGTTTGTGTGTGATTTATGGCAATCGATTGGGAAATTGGGAAGTGGGCGAAATGAGTATGTTTGATGCATTATTTTTACTCCCGGAACGGTTCAAGCATAACGGAACCCCGATCGTTTATAATAACATTTGAACGGTGATGCTCATGGCGCTTGTGCTTGGACAGCTTGTTTGATGGTATAGCTAGTTAAATTAAAGGTTATTAATAACAAATCCAAAGGAAACCTTTTATCTCAGAACTGATAAACAAAGCAAAGGTTGTATGTAGTTTAACATTTGGTATACTTCGATTGTAGTTTAACGTATTTTTATAAAAAGCAATTTTGTGGATTATATCTTATAACAATGCTCCGTTCAAACGTGTCTCCGTCATTTTACCTTCACAAAGCTCAACCTTTCTTCCACATGTATCTTTTGTTCTCGCGTTTGCATCTGCTTGTTTATGACACACACACACGCACACACACAACCAATTTTTCACACTCACACTTTGCACTCCCCGCAATTAGTCCACTGCGTATGATTTATGAGTTTTAATTGTATTCAAACGAACGATCGACCGCATAAATTAATAACCAGCACCGCACACCGGGAGCAACACGGGTACCGGGGTACTGTTTCCATTTTCACTCCTGCACTCCTGTTTACTGGTTTGCAAGTATGAAAAAAAGTAAAAACCAAAAATCAAACAAAATGCGAAACATTCCCGATGCGCTGCGAAAGGAAAATATTTGTGTGACCCCGTATTTTTTCCCTCCCGCTTTAAATATATGTTATTGATTTATGAACTCATCAACGCAAATAAAACAGAAACAAATTAATAAAAATAGTAACCGAACAAAAAAAAAAGCTGAATTCCACCTACATGCTCCGCATGCAGTCGGCAATGATTCGTGTGCGGTTGAAAGGTGGATTGGTTTTTGGGGTGAAAAATGTCACATGTTGCCGTAGCACCGCATCGAGCAATGCCGTGCAGACCTTTTGTTCGAGAAATGTTTGTATTTTTAATTTTTAATTTTTCCACTATGTTGTAGTGCATTGATGGTGTTTGCCATAAGCTTTAACAATACAATTAAAACAAAGGTAAATTGAAAAAGTTGCCTTATGACAGCAACATAAAATAAAAAAGCCAATATTCAAACTCATAACCGTTGCAACATTATTCTATTACTAACAATCTGATCCGATATTATCCGAAATTCAACACCCATTATCAACAAGTGTACTGCTGAAACATCAAAATGGTTTACAAGATGAATATTGGATATGTTATTGTGGAATGTGAGAGCAGCTTACAGCATTCCTCGACACAGGAACAGATTTAATCAAATGAAACCGAACCCACATACTCCACTCAATAACCGCCAGCTTTGCCACGGTCATGAATTAGTTATCACAAAACCGTTGCAGCGCTACCCTTCTATTGCCTGTCACTTTGTCAATATTAATTAGAGTTAGTGAAACAGTGGTCCGTGTCAGACGGCGACACGCCATAATGCATTGCCCGTTGCGATGATTTGCGCTAATAAAAGTCATTAGCATCGAGCGCGCAACACGGAACGCAACCGGCTACCGGCAATGGATTCAAAATTGATTTACATGCTTCCGTAAGCTTCGGGCGGAGGATGCAGGCAAAGATAAACTTCCCACGTGCTCTCAACGTGCGATCAACCCACCACCGTACAGCGCGTATCCATAATTGAACACTTACTTATGCACGGTTTCGGCGCTAGAATCTCGCATACCTGGGCAAGCCGTTCGGTGCATGACATTCTGGACGCGTTACACGCTTTCATAATCGCAGCTTTCTGGCACGATGACACACGGTCAATCAGACCGGTCGGCTTGCCGATTTTCCCATTCGCTACAATTCGCTGCCTGTGGATAATTGGACGCCGGCGTCGGTCGACTGATTGTTTGTTTGCGCTTTGATCTGTGTTTCTGTGTCTGCGGTGGCGGGGAAACTGTGCACTGTTTGGAGTAGGATCAGTTTATTTGATTATCTGATGGATGTTTAAGTAATTGTTCGGGCTGGCAATGATCCTAGCACTGCTCGAGGATGATGGTTGACTAGTTGCATGGTTAGACGTGCCGAGAAATGTGGCACTTCCAGGAATTGTGGAGCCTTTAAGGGACAGTTTGAAGATTGTTAGACGTTGGGGCTGTATCATTTACAGTAAAGCATAGGTTAGCTGCATCTGAGAAATGTCGAACAAGTGATTAGCTCCAAAAGTCATTAGTCTCGTCTAAAGGGAAATAGAAAATTGAAATAGCAATCTTATTGCTTACTGTTTGCTTCCAAACAGTTTGCTACCAAAATGGAGACATACAAATATCATGGTATATATTTTACAGCAAAATACGTATAGATCTTTCAGAATACCTTAAACATTATATTACACTCAATTTAATGTTTTGGGGAGATTGAGAAAGAAAGCAAGGAACCACTGTACAGTGACTGTTGGATTTTGAGATAGGTAGAACACACCCTTAAGTTAGGCAATGAATTAATAACGCCCAAGCATAGGCAACACGCATTACATCTATTTTCCCAAAAGACAGAAAGCCCATTTAAACTGGAATCCCGTTAGAGTAGTGCCAACGCAACGAGAATTAAACATGACAATGTATGTATCATTAACGGAGCACGTAGGCTCCTGATAAGAACACCTCAGAAATGACCAATAAATCGAGTTAGAATTCCAGTGATATAATAAATTTTTCCTCCAGATTTTTGGTGAGCCGTGCTCTTATTGAGAAGTTCGAATCTCATTAAGAGTGGCAAGACCTCTTTGGCAAATTCCGTAGTTACCTTGGCGGAAGTTTGCACCGGGGCGCCAGCCTTTTCAAGGCTTTTGCTCAGGAGTACTGTTCCTCCACTTAATACAGTCCACGAGACGGAGTCTGCCGTAGAAACCTACAGGGACTTATTTCTCTTTCGGGGTTGCGCTCCTCGCAACGCCCTAAGTTATGCAACACTAGTAATAATTAGCGCCCTAAGTTATGCAACATATCTTAAGCAAAGGTGTTTAGACCTTTTTCTAGCCTTAAGTCTCTCAAATTATTCAACCATACTGAGGTTTACTGCTGCTCCATCCCCCTTCGTGCTTACACTCACACTTGTGCTTAATAATTCCTCCTCCTTGGCCCGTCTTTCCCACCGACCCCCGAAACCGAACCGAGTAACGATGTATGGAAATTGGCATTGAATAAACATTTCAGCCCTGATAGCATAATCATCGTTTCCGGTCCGACCCCGGTCGCGCGCTTGTGTTTGTGTGTGTGTGTTGGACGCTAACGCCAAGGCAAGGCGTTTATAAACCCTATTAAACACAGCACAGCCCACACAAACCCATTCAGGCATACAATCTTACACGCCAGGAGCGTAAACCTTTCGGCACACACCTTGGAACGAGCTCGTACCCCAACCCTCAAACGAAACAAGGAGGGGCAGGAATTGTGGAAGATTAGGCAACTTTGTCGCATAAAAAGTGCCCAACGCGTGGCGCACAAACGCACCACCGGCAACGACACGCAACGGGAGCGCGCGTAAAAGTAGCAGCCGCGTAATCGCACCGATTACGCTATCACCGGGCACTGATCTCGTTACGATAATTTTATTCGCTGGAGGTAATTTCCACTTCCAGTATTTAAATCCCACGCGTCTCTGGGTGCGCGGTGTGAGCAAAAGGGCGAAAGGTGGTCCGAGTTTTTCTTCTTTTACCGGTGCCTTCCCTTTGTTCCCATTGCCCGGGCGAATGTGTGTGTATGGAAACAATGGGACCCGGTTGGTGTACCTTGGCATTCAAAAAAAAAAAGCAAAAGTGTCATAAAAAAGCATTTTCTAAGCAATATGCGTAGCATTAAGAGCACATTTCTTGAGGCTGAAACGGTAAGCGGGAAGAGAGAAGCTTGCGGTAGCTCACCATCGCACCCCGAGCTGTTCCTCCGCTTCCAGAACTTCACAGCCAACCCCTCAGAAAGGTTAACAATGAGCGGCAGAATGGCAGAGTGGCAGCATTATTATATTCTTGTACCGTTTTCCACCGCTGCTTGCGCTTTTCTTGCGCATTCAAGAGATCATCACGCGGCGGCGGTGGATGGGTAGAACCGTGGCGTTGATTTGCGGCCATGCAAAACCTGGACCGGAGGTCGGCTTGGGCCAGAATTTATGAACTCAGCCCCATGGTCGGATACCGGCCGGCCGGTCAGCAAGGATCTTCTTTTGCACTTTTGGATTTTTTTGTTCTTGCCAAAAAAAACCCCTCCTCCTCTGTCTTTTTGTGTGCAGCAGGAAACGCTTTTTTATTAGGCGCTTCATTGTGGTTTCTTACGAGATCTGTGGTCTGGCTTTCGCTTTGCACAATAACAACGTTGGATTAATGAAGCTTATGGGAGCGTAAGACGATGACAGTGGGTAAATTATTATCCTCGGTGTTGCGTCGTCGTCGTCGTCGTCGCTCAGTCGTCGCTGCCGTGTCGTAACAATCGTGTAGGGAGCAGGTTCTTTCCTTTTTTTTGGTTGCTCGCTCCTCTTTCCCCCTCGTTGCACAGTAAACAGTAGCGGGTGGGGAAGAAACAGGAAGCATATAAAAACATAAAAATAAATCATACCAAGCAGGCATTGCTCGTTCGCTGCGCTCGCCATCGCATACGTGAGTAGTGTGTTGGCGCGCGAGGCGGGTTGGTCGATATGTTTCGCCGAAATAAATTCTGATGACACGTTTCAGTACGTTTCAGTTGCAGCTGGAAGAAGGAATGCCGGTTTTTTTTTTGCCTGTCGGATGGAATGCTTGCGAGGGAACGGGAAGCGTTTTGGTGAGGTGTTGGTCGCATTATTAGCATATTATTGGATGTTTCGTTACTGCGACAATGGTTGGAGTGTGGCATTATGCACATACCGGGTGGGTTTTTGGATCTCGTTTGGGGGGGGTGTTTTTTTTTGGGAATGCGAATGAAAGACGGAGCAGCATAGCATTTTTCGGCGGTTTCTATACATTTGAAGCATTTTCTGGAGGTTGTAGGGCGCCCGTATTGAAAGGTCAAATTTCCCACAAATACAGAGTAAAAATATGAACAAAATTATAGAAAACATAATTAAAATAATATTCAAGTACAGAGTCAAACAAACGTGTACTAAATGTACAACAAACGCTGAATACCCCTGCAGTAGCATCTACCTAGTCTACATTTAGGCGTAAACATTCTTCACCGTTCTGTTGCCCTTTGTGGTTGTGTTTTACTTGCGTTATTGTATACATCAACATTAACTTTTGAAGGTAATTGGTATCCTATGCTCTACTTGTTGATTTTAAGTAAATATTGCAAAAAATGTATTTTAAAAAAGTGACACATAATCATGAGTTATCTTTTGTGCTTGTTTAATATCGTTTTACTTCTGGCCCTGCGGCTTGTTTGAAGCAGCAGAAAAAAACCTACTCCTTTGCTCAAGATCGACCCCTACAACATTACCTGTTTGCGGGTAGTTTCCTTTGGCTGTTTATTATTGTTTACATCCTCAATCCAGCCTTACCTACGTGAAACATGGTGCCCTGATTTCTTGCAACTTCTGATAGTGTTGGTGGGATCAAACAGATGATACGTAACACGGCATCAATGATGAGTGAACCTTGAAACGAAGTAGAATAATAATTCAACCATTACCCGATGCATCAACCTACGATGTCGTTGTTCATGTTTCGCAAAATTCTCTGCTTTAGTATGACACGCTGCTTCCATCACCAGAGTACAAAATATCAATTGCAAATGAGCCCCACAAGATCGTTGGCCTTTTCTGTGTATGTTTTGGATTGTTGCATAAAAAAGATATCCTTCTCAGAGGGCTAAAAATAACAAAGATTGGAATTCATTTTGCTGCCCAAGCATGCCATAAATGTAAGACAATATGAAAAAAATGTGCTTTTGCCTTTATCTGTTTGAAATGCCCCTGAAGCATTGTGTTTAATTTGGCATAATTGTACGCATTCAACTCAAAAACTCGAACACACAAATCACACATTTCACAGAAAGCGAAAGATTTCTGAAGAATCGTACCGCACCTCTCAGCATCTTTAATTTTCAATAGAATGAATTTCGCATTTCCAAGTCGCTCGAGGTTGTCAAAGGAATAGCAAATTATCCAAGAGCTACTAAACATCAATTCTCTGTCCCACATTGATCGGAACGATCGAATCCGGTTCCAAAAAGTAATTCTCGAACAGTGTCCATTTTTTGCCCGTCCTCACACACACATTCGTTTGCTGTTTTCGGTGGAAGATTAGGAAGCACGAAAGCTGAGAAGCATCGGCATTTAGCCACCGGTTTACCAACCGGCGACAAGCCGAGACATGCTTTGCGACTTGCTCCCTAGTCCGGGAGCCAATAACGGGAAACGGTTGAGGAATTTTATTTATTACAATTATGTTTATCCTTCCCGGACAGTTTCGATCCGTGCCGGGTTTTGGAGGGAGTGATATGCTCTCGCCCCCCCTCGTTTCACCGGAAGTCAATTACGCGCTTCAGCGTACGGCACACACACCTTCTCTCGGTCTCTCTCTCTCTCTCTTTCTCGGAATTCTGTAGCTTTCGATCCCGATCGTAACCGATACCGATGGAACAAAGAAGGGAAAAAAGGGCTTGAGAACCGTGTTCGTGTTTCGGATTTCAACCATCGACAAGAATGGACAAAAATTTAATAAAAACGCAAACCCATCATCAAAGCCGTTGGCAGCACAGGGTGGCTTTCTTTTGTTCGCTCACTCGAAAAGGTGGCGGCTTGTGCGGACGCAACGTCAAGGGGAATGGTGATTTATTGAACCAATTGGCAAAGAGTTCATAACGCTTCATGAGCGCAGTGCTTCTTGTCGGTCGGAGATCGGCTATCGGGCATCATAAAAAAATGGTTAAGTGGGTGGTATATTGAGGGTTTGCACACCAATCTGAGGAAGCTGATTAGGGAAAGAAAGCTGTCGGCGGCCGAGTTCGATTGAGCGAAACTGCTCCAAGATTGGCAAAGTGCACGCGAAACACTTTGCAAACTTTTTGCACCATGCCATGTATGAAGGTAGATCGTTTGGAGACTTTGTATCAAGATAAACAAGTTTGACGTTAGTTGAAACGGAGCAAAGAAAGAGCGAGAGAGAGGCAGAGAGAAAGAGGTTCGTAGTGGTTCGATTGTTGAAAATAAGTCCGTTGATTGCTGTTTGTGTGCTGAAGTTGTTGTAAGAAAATCAACATGCTACTTGTTTTTCGCAAGTCGTCATTTTTTTTTATGTTTTGCCCTCGCCCGGAACCCAATCAATTGGATTTTTGTTCAAACATTCCACATACACACACTCACTCCGAAGAGGCTTTGCTGCACGGTATGCGTCTGTTTCGGCAACGGTGATTGCGTTCTGTCCTGTGAACAATTTCCCAGATAATGGGTGTGTATGTGTGTGTGTTTACCGAGGACATGGGCCAAACTTTTCTCGGAAAATGTTAGCAACCACGCTGTGCAGGGGAGATCCGTTTAAATAGGAGCCGTGGGTAGAAATAGGGGCCGATAAATGAATAAGGGCGTTCGGAGAAAACCGGCCGACAGACAATGCGGGACCATGTTCCTGGTAGAGGGTGGCTTTTTTCCCTGCTTGTACCTTGGCCTTTGTTATCCGAGACGCGCCCGCACAGCGGAATCTTAAAAGGCAGCACAGTTTTATCTAAAACACCCGCCACCTCTAATCGCATGCGAACGCTTGTCAGCGAGAGCCATTGTGGCCACGATACGATTTGGCCCGGTCACCAGTCACTCGCAGCTTCAATAACTTATTTTTCTAGCCCCACAAAGAGGAAAACCCCGGCCATTTTATCTTCCTAACCACAAGCCCAAGTCGGTGCCTGTCTTTGCAACAATTTTTGATTGCGGTAAATTTATTGTACAACAGACACACACACATACACGCACTGCGACGAGAATGAGAGTACTTTACTCCGCTACGTACGACTACCCGTGCACTGGAGGCAGTGTGAGTGTGTTAAGCGGTGGCATGCGGTAATAAAACGTGCGATCTACCCGGGGGCCTTGGGATCCATTTCGTGGGGCAAAGGGCACGAGTAGATTTCATTGGAGTTGCTTAGTTGCCACTCGAGCGGACTACTCTTTCTTTTTTTTTTTTTGGTGCTCCTGGTTCAATCCCCACCCCTTCAACCCACCACGACACGAAACAGCGGCAACATAATTCATCATATTTCACGGCTCAACTACCGCCCGAGTGTCTGATTGAGTGGTGCCGCTACGCAGGGAGGAATCTCGGGGGTTGAAATAAAATGAGATAAAAGGGCACTTCTTCATATGAGTAGCCCCTTTCATGCTCATATACACACACACAAACACACACACACACACACACACACACACACACACACACACACACACACACTAGCACAATAAACACACTCGCCTGCTAATGCCTATGAGCGCGTCGATTTAGATCCGAGGATTTTCGCGCACAACATCGTGTTGGGTCGGTCGCGGCCTGGCCATCCGCTCGAAGACGTGTAAATCATCATCAACTAGAGCTGCTACACCTTTTGCAGCGATCGGCTCTGCTTGGTGAGGGTGGGGACAGGGCAGATAAAGCGAAGAATTTACCAAAATATGGTTTCAGCTTAAGATGCTTTATGGCTACAGTGTGTGCCATAAATGAACTGGGGCTGTGGAACTGTTGGAGCTGGAACTAAATGAGCTTAATTTTGCAGTCCTTTACCAAGGTGTATGGAATTAATAAATAAATTTGAATCTTTTTTTTCTTTTCAAGGAAATGAAGATAAATTTAAAAAAAAATAGAAATTTCATTGCTGATTGATAATTTAAATCGATTTTTAAGTTTTTATGTGTTTTCACCTCTTAATTTCCATAAATTGCTATGAGAATTGCATACATTTAGGCAATTTTGTAAGGCAATTCAAATTTGACTCTTGCGAGTAGTTTAAGTAACGTGAACAGTTTTTGAGTGTGTTTTAGTGCGTATTTAATTTCGTTTATGTATTATTTTTTAAATATTACAAATATTTTGTTTATACGAATGTTATTTTTTTCGATTGATTTTCTCTTCTGCCCAACGCCTAACAGTATGCAAAATATGCCATGAGCATCCTGAATGGTTGTAGTACAGTTTTTCTCCTCACATTTTGTTTTTATTTTAGTAAATGTTAGTCACTTGCTTCCAAAAAACCGAGCAGTTAATTAAACACCCGTTTGCGTACCCGTGCAACAAAGCGCGCGACCAAACAAGGGTACCACACTGTCGGGGTGAAATTTTACACTCAGCCAAACCAGCGCACCCCACCCCCAAATCCCTTTCGCCCCCAGCCGGCACTCACCTTCAACGTGATGGTACAGTGTAAATCACGGCCTAAGCAGGATTAAAATATGATATCTTTTACTGCTGTGCAGTTGCCGGCCGGTTTGGCAGCGCTACACAACAACGCAATCTAGATACCCATTGCTTCCTCCACGGTACCGTTGTTCGCGTTTTACCCCAGCCCGCGCTTCCCCTTGCAGTGCAGAGCATGGCAAGTATGGCGAGTTGGCAAGTTGTTGAAAACTCGCCCTAAGCCCCAGCAAGCGAAGCATGCCAGCATATCGCAACGTTTCGATTTATGATTCCGTAAGCCACGTACCGTACCGGGGCGATCCAATGAACTGTGCATGGGAAGGTGTACGTGTGTATGTGTGTGTTCGTTGTGTCGTCCTTTTTGGCACCTGGTCAAATCGATGGTATGTGCCGTGATTTAACGCTTCCATCCTGCGCTGCTGGTGGATCGAGTCAGTAAGCAAGTTGCGCTCCAGACGACCGTGGCGAAGGGAGAAATTTGTCCCGCAAGGCGTAAATAGAGTCAATTTATTTAACAAGCTCGTTAACGGGTAGAAGCGAGCCATGGCAGGGTGCTGATGCTGGTCGTTGTTTCTGTTTGAGCGTAAACATTTCCAAAGTAGCTAAATCTTTTCTTTTTGTGTGTTATTTTTTTTCCATTTTAGCACAATTGTCTACTGTTTCTAACACATTTATCTTAACATAATACAATTTCATCACAAATTCCAATCATCATACAACTATAACTGAGGATAGCACTTCTAATACACGATGGAATGGCAAACCTATCGAGTCAAATCTTGTGACCGACGGGGGTTTTTTTTAATTTTCTTTTGGAAAGGGCCGCTGACCAACCGCACCAAAATGACATCCGGTGTTGCGGTTCGGGATGCTGTCAGTGCGCTGTCCGCTGTCCGGCCGACGGGCCGGAACTTCCGGAGCACGGGGAAAGTTCGTCTGCTTTCTGCTTGGGCGCGCGCGCTCGCGTACACGGCTCTATGACCGCGAGATAAACTCCCGAGCAGGAAATGAATAATAATTTCTACGTAATGGTCGAGCCTGTGTGTTGCGTGTGCGAGGCAAAGGTTAGGCAGTGAACCGTTTTATTTAGATCATTTGATAGTGAAAGTTTTTAGCTGAAGGTAATGAAATTTAAAGTGCCCTGTGTAGAGTGAGTTCATACAGTTTGATAATGGACAGGATGTAGGTTTAAAAAGTTATCCGAACAAATTGTACAGCTTGGTTTGTAATGCATCTAGTATACATTTAGGCGTGTTGTGCCTTCACTATCCTATTTTTTACACATCTATTCACACATCTATTATATACACATTAAGAGATAGAAAACTATTTTGTAGCGAATTATTGATCTCTGATTGTTCCTAATGCTTTCCATGAGGATAATGACGAATCCGATTGCAATACCTTTGAAATCTTCAACATATTCTTCAAGCTTCATGTTTACCCATTCCTAAGATTGTGCTTCGTGCATTGTTTGTAGTGCTCTTGTCACCCCGCAGCCCATTCATATTCATGAGTTAAATCACAATTTTGAGCTATGTATCTTGTACGCAAACAGTCACGGATCAGATCCTGCTGTATACCGATACTGCTGCTGCTGCTGCTGCTTGACTTGTCGCTGCCGTTCCTGAATAATTTGCTCCCAAAATGAAGCCGTGCGTGTGTACTAAAACCAGTCCAAACATTACACCCAGATGGTATATGCAATTACTGAAATGCTGCCCCAATCTTCCCCGCACCATTCCTTTCTCTTTGCCCGAAAAAAACATTGTCGCAATCCCATTGACCCCATCCCCACACTGAACCTCCAAACCTGACGCTTAGAAACCTTAGAGACAGACACAGCGACGGTAGATCGAGCGCCGGAAGAAGGCAGACTGGTGGCAGAGGTCAGTGTCACGACACGACTTGGAGCTTGGACTGGATTTGGGAAAAACAACCAAAACACTTCCTCCTCCGCCCACGCCAAACGCAAACCGAAGGGGCAGGTGGTTCGGTTTCGCCTACCGAGAGCCGCACTCGACGAAACGAAACTAGATTGCAATAACATCTTGTTCGAAATCAAACACTACACCCAAACCCCGTCCTCTACACAAACAGAAACACACACACACATACAGTTGGTTTTGGGTCATGCTTTCCGTTGACAAAATGAAGTGAAGCCAGAGCAACCGCAGAGCTGCTCGGTGGAAACGATCGGCCGAGAGAAGTTGCTTTCCGGTTGTGCCCAAACCGACAAATCAACGGTTCCGTGTGTTGTGCCTCGCCGGACCGATATTGTTTTCCAGCGCAGGTACTTGGTGTATATGTGTGTTTGTGTGTGTGTGTTTGTCCAAGGGTTGTCCGTTGTCGTAGCATAAATTAAGCATTTGCTGCCGGTTTTTGGGTTAGTTGTAATGAAGAGTCCTACAACAACAACAGTGCCGGGTTTGGGCTCATCCCGATCCTTTTTCGTGGCGGGAGCGCTGTATCGTTCTCCAATTTCAATCCAACTCGGCCCTCCAATGTACTGTTTGACTATTTGTTTGGTATTGCAAATTCTTATTGGACCCGGTGCTTATTGTTCGTCCCATCTGCCGACGGGGAAGCCGATTTTACAGGCTCACAGCATCGGAAGTTTTCAATCAGTTCAATTAGCCGGTTGTTACTGGGAGCAGAGAGTGATTGTGATTTGCCAACATCAACCTCGCCAGAAAGCTATTGGCCCCTGCGACACACACACAGAAAGCAACAAGCTGTGCATAGATTCACATAATTTGCGTTTCTAATGACACTCCAAAGCAGGGGTGTATGATATGTGGAATGAATTTTAAACCAAACCTCTCGTACGGGTAGGGTACACATAATTAAAGCTTTACACATCGCAACTACCACCGAGGGCGATAGGGTGCGTACCTTGCGGACATAACGATATGTTACCCATTGCCGACGGCTCTACAGATGCTTCACATTGAAACAAACACTGTCAGTCCGGTAGATGTAGATTACGCTAATCAATGTGATACGAATGAACAAAATCTGTTGACTGAAACAATGTTTGTACGGAGTGCTCTAAGCTAACAAAGCCTTCGGGAGGGGTGGTATAGAAATAAAACGGTTTGCGATTAAGCGAATGATACTGCATCAAATTGTCAAGCAGTTTGCATCTAAAAGTGGATATTTTCCGATTGATAATGAATTATGATAAACGTTGGAGTGTTTGCTGATTGCCTCCTGTTTGTATACAGCTTCACAAACAAGTGTGTACCATCATATAATACGTTCGTCATGCGCCACAATACGCCTAAAAGTATGCAATCGGTGCAGCACTTACTTACACGAGCTTTTCACACAAATAATTTAATTGAAATACAGCTTACCTCTTGGAATGGTCAGAGATTGTGGTAGATTTTCAACTCATTTACTTGCCGAGATGAAATTAAAGTCTGCTGGTAGAGAACAGGACACGATGGATTCATTATTGAATAATTAAATCATTGCCTTGTTGTTACAGTGCCTCTTTTTGAAAGGAAGGTACAGAAAGAGAGAGAGAGAGAGAAATACCCCGATTCACGCACGTTAACGAGCTTCATCATAATGTGCAGAAAGCACACGTTTACGCACAAAAAAAAGCTCCATTCCTTTCATCCCATTACACCCACCGATACAACTTTCCATTCCAGCGCTCTTTTGCAGCGCACTTGCTCCTTTGAATGAGCTAAATTTTTCAATTACTTCCCAGCGGTCCATCCTCAGCGTGCAAAGTTGCCAGCGTCATGCTCCCGGTCCCGGTGCCGGTTGCAAAGTGTAATGGCCAATCCCCTCCCCTCACTCCTTCCCCCGCACGCCAAAGAACAAAACCGAGCAAAAGAAACGATTGTTACCACGCTTCCGTCACAACCGGAGGGCGGGCACAACTAGACGGGAAGCGGTAGCACAAAGCGGCGTGGTGGGCAAAATATGTGCCCCGGAAACTGAAACGCCACCGTTCCGGAACTTGTATTTTGTTAATTATAATTTAATTATGTCACGAAGACGCGCGTCTCCGATGGTAGCCACCGGTTTTTTGTTTTGTTTTGCTCTTCTTTCCAGTGCCTTTTGTGCGCCGGTTCGGGTGTAATGGCTCCGATATGCACAATTCTTGTAGGGTTTTGTTTCATTTTAATGTTTTTTTTTTTATTGCACAAGGAGCCAAGGAAATAATGCGATGCGAACTTTGACCCAAGTTACACTGCGAATCGAAACAAAAGATTGCAGTGGTATGGTAAGTGGTGAAGACGGGTGAGATTTTTTCCTCTTTTTTTTGCTGTAATGTTTTGTACTTTGGGAATACACGCGCTGGAATTGGCTACAGTGAGACTGGCTAAGAGGGGGACATTTCCGGTAGATCCAAACTCTGTTTTGCAGCAGAGGGATTTAAACTAGTGATGGTGTTTTTTACTCTTTGTTTAGTGTAATTTTCACAGTGCATGGATGCTGTTGACGAAACAAAGATGTAATAAACGATGGCCTTGGTTCGTAAGAAATGCATTAAAGTAATGTTGTTGGGAAAGATAAAAAGGCGATAGGAATGCTGTGATTCTATCAATTAGTGAAACAGAATTTTTTGCCTGAATAGCTGGACTCGGTGACATTACATTAATTATAATATCTCGCAATGGATTATGTTCATATTACATTTATTGAAAACCACCATGCGTCTCCATTGAATATTCGTGAAAAATAAATGTATCTTTGAACTCTTTAACAAAAAATTAAAATAAAAAATCATAAATTAAACTTTATTTGAAAAAATAATAAAAAGTAAGAAATAATAATATAAACATAAGTAGTAAAAGTAGTAAATATGTAACAAGCGCTAATGAACTACTCAACAATGGATTTACGTAAACGACCATGCGTCTCCACGATTATAATTTATGAATTACCGTGACTAATTAAACACAAAGCCTCCTCATTGTATCCCCGTGATGTGGTCAATCATTGAAATTGTGATGGTTCAGAGGGATAGAATGCTGTAGAGACGAGAATAAGCAGAGACTTCATACGCAATTGTCTGATCTGACGAATGCCTCTAGCGGTAGCTCCATTTCCGTTTGTGATAAAGGCGATGGCCCTGCCCTTTGATCAAATGGTGCCGTATACCAAACGTCGAAAGGTTGCGCACTGCTCTTAACATGGCCCAGTTGATAAGATAAACATAGCCTGTTCGAGAAAGCGCTTGCTATGAGTTTTTTTTATTATTTCATAGGGACGGCATTGCCGTATTGCTGATTTAATGATTTAATGAGTTTCATGATTTACAATCAGCAAAGCTTTGCTCATGGCAGCAAACGTAAATGACATTGCCTCAAATCGGTCACAAAGACATGATAGAACTTCTTTGTACAGACATTGGCTTGGGTAGGTAGGCAGACGTGCAGCTTTCAAACATACAAGCGACAAGAGTAGCTACAACTGTTCGTTTGATATCGAAACCTCTTTGAGGAGAAATAAGCATCCTTCTTTGCTATTTGTGTTACTGACATGAACTATCCATTTCTAAAGGCTGCAGAATGTAGGTACTATGTTTACTATAGAGAATATAGCCCCATTTCTTAAACGGTTCAATGTGAAACAGAAAATTAGCGGATACATTCAGAACCGTTACTTCTTCTCAAAAACCTCCACAAAGTATAACAAATCCACAAACACATGCCTACCATTCTATGGCACCGCAGCAGCATATATCCAAACAAACGCTGTAATTTCTCCGCTACACTGCTCATCCAAAAACCATCGTAAACGCTTATCCTATCGCGCGGAATGCAAATGCCCCAGCGCTACAACAAAACGTCACCGCAATTGCGGCCCAAGCCGATCCTTCGACATCAAATTTATTTCACCCCAGGCTAGGCTTGAGTGGGACGATAAATAAAACCATCCTTTCATCGGGCCACCCCTATCGGACCACCACGAGGGAAAGTCGACCGGGCAAGAACAGTATGATTTAGAGACCGAGGCCTAAAAATAACCCATTCAAAATTGTCACCCGTAACAAGGTTTTACGCTCAGCCGAAACAGCACCAGCCGATGGTTTGGGTCGCGCAAACCAGGTCATAAATATTTACACCCACGATGTACGATGGGAATGTATGGGTGTTTGCGAGTTTATCTATTTATATGGATGGATTATAAAAATGGCTACTCACTTCACTCGTCCACACCTTTTTTTTTTGGTTTTGGTGTAGTGATGCCGAGTGTGGCGTGAATCCTTTCATACGAGTACTGTTCTGCGCGTTGTTATACGATTATGCTACTTACTGGTTTTATGTGCTCTCCTTTTTTATTCCCCCTTTCTCTTTCTCTCTCTCTCTCTCTCTCTCTCTCTCTCTTTCTCGCTCTTTTCTTCATGCCTTACCGGTGGAATGGATTTTAAACATTGCGCCCCATTTGCAAGCACAATGACCTTCAATAAAAGGAATAAAATAAAATGGCACTGTCACATTAGGCAAACAACAGCACCGGGTAAGGACCGAGAGACGAAGGCAAAAAAGGCAGGCCCCGGAACGTACTGTTGAACGTTAGCCGGAAGCTGGCGTTGAGCAATGCGGCAATTTGGTCCGCGCAAAGTCATTTATTTTCATTTCGGACCGCACACACACACACACACACACACACACACAGGGGTACACGCATTGTCATCATGACGCCATTTCGTATTACGGTTTTATCCACCGGTAGATTGGGGTCCGATGTTTCGCCTCTCCCTTCTCCTTTTCGCCCGCTTTCAGATGTCTTGCGCTTTTGTTCCTTTTCTTCTTCTTTGTTTCATTTACTCTTTTACTGGCACACACTCCAACAGTCCATCGGAGCTTTTCTCCCTCTTGCCGCGTCTTGCTGGCTTTGTTTTGCTGCGTTTGCTTGATTTTGTTTCGAATCAATTTCAATTAGGTTGCAAATATTGTTCGCCCATTTGTGTTCGTACCAGCCAGCCGAAGCAGGGGAGCGGGAAAGCCTTTTAAGCGTGCTACACACACTCCGTGGAGCAGTGCTTTTTTGGACTCGCCCACGGTGAAGGGCATGGTAAAGCATTGACCCCGAAGAGCATTTTCTCTCGCACCCTAAGTGATCCTAATCTAGTGTGTTGCAGATTTTAAGACTGTTTGTGCAACTTCAACTGTGACTTACCGTCCCACCAGGGGGCGGCGGGGGGGGGAGAAAGGGGTCACTGTTTTCTTCCTCTTTTCTTCCTCTTTTCTTCCTCTTTTCTTCACCCCCTTACGCGCGGGGACGATGGAGCACCATTTTTTGTTTGATTTTATGCGAACGATAAATTTGTCCATAATGGACCGCTTCATAAAGTAATACACAAAGGTGGACGGACGGACGGACGGACGGTTCGGCGGAGACGCGCTTGCGCTAACCTGGTTTGGCGCGGTTTTAGGGTTCGCGGTTCGCTCCGCACTTGGAAGGGAATCCGCTTCCGACGGTGGTAGCGAATGGTGTGGGTTTTTATTGCGTTTCGCTATGGCAGCGTTTTGTTTGGGTGGACTTCGGCTAGATAAAGTCACGCAAAAAGTGACGACGGGCGGGAAAGGTGTACGGTGGGCCGCACGGCCAAACAGGGCACAGGGGAGCGATTGTGGTGAGTTTTGTGCGGGTTGCGATGCGGGTAAGATAAGTTCGGCTACGGTTGAAATGGTTTATTTGCGACATTTGCATGAGAATAAAGGCGGTGGCGGAGAACAGCGGTGGAAGGTTTGAGAGTGATATTGGAAAGTGGAGAAATAGCTACGGAAAAGATGGTATAAAATATTTAATGGTATTTGTTTGGATTTGGACAATCATTTTAAACAATTCACATCAAAGAAAACCTATCTGAAACCTTAAAACAAGTGTCTAACATGTTAAAAGAAGCATCTCACTAAGAAATTAATTGAATAAAAGATGTATGTATTTATCAAGGCAAGATTACAACGCTTTTTACATTGTAGAGGCAACATCGCGTTACGAATAACCTTTTAGCTTGAAAATAGATACAGTCAGTCCAAAAAGTATTCATCTAGCTGAATATTTTGCAGAAAAAGGCGAATTATGGCCGCAATAGGTATGGGGTGGTAAAAGTAATGAAGAGGTTTGATAAAGAGACAATCAATACACACGTACTACTAAAAAATAAGCGTTAAAATAGTGCAATAACAACTAATTTATTTAAAAAACTATAAAAGTCATTTCATTGGCGAGGAAAAAGTATTCGTCTATCAGACTTTTGGCGTAATATGCGTATGAAAACAAAGGCTATGGAATAAACAATGTCCTGATCTTGTTTCTTATTGCATTTATAACTATTGGTGACTACTTGCACAACGCAAGAACTCATTTAAACCTTAAAAAAGGGCGTATTTTTGACCCACGCATCCTACAACACTTGATCCAATTATTCTCTGGTAGAGAGATTGCATTTCCGGGCCACGTGGCCAAGTTCCATTGAAAAAATGGCAACTGATATCATATTGAGAGTCTATTAAATCATTTTCATCAGTTTGGTTTCAGCTGGTTTGGTGTGTCGGGCAAATGGCAATGCTTTGTATGTTCTCCAGCTCGACTGTTCTTGAAACATGTGGTACTTTTTAAGTATAATTTCTCAGAACTGGCACCCAAACAACTTAAAAACTGCAAGAATATATTTCCAAATCTTTTTTCCCATAAATTTGAATCATTTGTCTAGCTCACCTTTCCTCACTGAGCCCTAGTATCATGACACCATGTGCTACCGTTGCATGAGATTTTGATGCTGCATCTTAGTAGACTGTTTTCGCTATACTAGACGGTAGTGTTGGGTCATACGATTCATGTCACGACCCGACCCGGAGTCGAGTGCAAGCCAGTCCGAATCGATTCCGACCCGTGAGTGCAGCGGGTGCGCTAGGTCGACCCGAAAGATCAGTAGGTGCGAGAAAGCATAAGCGACTCCGACCCGTTGGTGCAACGAGTTCGGGTCGGGTCGGGCCACGGTAGGTTCAGTTTGACCCGTAGGTGTCGCTTATGATTTCTCGCACCTACTGATCTATCGGGTCGACCCGAACTCGCTGCACCTACCGTGACCCGACCCGACCCGAACTCGTTGCACCAACGGGTCGCTTATGCTTTCTCGCACCTACCGGAGTCGTTGCACCCACTGAACCTACTTGTACCTTTCGGGTCGACCCGAACGACTCCGGGTCGCTTACGAATGGCTCCGACCCGATAGGTTCGGGTCGACCCGCCCATCACTACTAGACGGCGGCCGTATGACCTTCACGAGTTATACTTGATTTAATATGGTAGTACAGCCTAATTTGAAATGAATTTTTGAATTTTTCAATGCTCTTTACAAGTTTTGGCCACTTTCGGCGTGTGGTATTATTCAAACAAAACATGTTAGTAACAACTCACCCATTCAAGCCATAACATGACCAGCTACAATGAAATGCAGCGTGGCCCATCAACCAAATGTGACCCATATCTTTTCCTGTTCTTATTGGCCATCATAAAATTCACTGATTCCTTGGTAACATTTGGTTTTTGGACATTAATCCGCTTCTTTCGTTAGACTAACCGTCAAGAATGGCTGCTCACATGGCAGTTTGTCACACAATTAGTGTCAGAAAATGGCCAAACGCTGATCAAACGAAGGAACTTGGCCTCCCATACATTTTGTAACCATAAAAAATGGGTAGGATAGGTTATGCATAAGTAAAAGATACGATTTTCGCCTTCATGCTCCAATCATTTAACTCTCCCGCCTTTAGTGCCTCTCTGGCCGCTTGAAGTGCAATTGAAACAACAGAAATGCATTAATTTAGATGGAAGTAACTAGGTGTTTGATAATAATAAATTTAGTCACGTCTAACGTAGTGCTTGGCCAGCGTAAATAATTAAAAAGCTAGATAGACGAATACTTTTTGCGCACGCTTCAAACGATATTTTTTTAAATTATTTATGTGTTTTGGCTGCTATTGCACCATTTTGATGGTTTTTTTTATCAATGCGTGTGTATTGATGGTGTTTTTATCAAACCTCTTCATTACTTTTACCGCCCCATGCCTATTGCGGTCATAATTCGCCTTTTTCTGTAAAATATGCAGCTAGACGAATACTTTTTTAACTAACTACATTGACTGACTTCTCATTATAAACTTTAATTGTTCACTTTAAAAACACTTACTAAAGCCGCTTAACCGTTGTTAAAAAACTACACCTGTGGGTGCCCCTTCTGGCTGATTGTTTTAAGCCCTCTTAACAATGCCGCCTTACATGTACTCCGATACGGTAACGCAGTGTAAAATAGTAGCTTTTGTACTGCCGCCTATGATTTATGCTCGTTAGCGCGATTTACGCCACAGCTTAACTTTCGGTAAGCGATTAAGGGGAACGAAATGGGGGAGGGGGTTTGGAAAAAGCTCTTTGAAGCTAAAACATCACGGGCTTGCGGTGTTAGTGCCTTTTGATCGCAGCGACTAATCGGGACTGCCATACCATCAACACCACCACCAGGGTAGTTGAGCGGAATGTTCGCAAAATAACGAGCTTTACGTGACCAAGGTTCACTAAGCTCGCGCCTAATGATGTGTCATATTTGTTTGGCAAACGAATATGTTCCCCCCAGTCCGCCCAACTGCCTATCAAGCTCGCACAAATCCACGTGGGTGGGTGCGTTTTATTGTTACACTGTTTTGACTGGCGACTGTCAAAGACCTCGGGAGATCTTTACACCCGATATCGTAAAATCTGATCACAAAACGCACACACACGCGCACACATAATAAAACATTCGAGCCGAGATGTGGAAGATTACGTAACGCAGGAATAAATAAATTAATAGCCCTCGCTTCCCGCCTGTCGGCAGGCAGTGGTAAGGGTGGGTAGCGGTAGCGTCGAATCTTCCGTGCCGCGAAACGATTATGAGCGGCACGGTGTCAACCGATCGAACAGCTCACAGGTAAAAGTTATTGCCTTACCGTTGTTGCCACCTAACGAGCTTAAAGAGCAATGTTTCGATTGGCCCATACGTCATCGTAATGACTTTCAAACAGCTTGTGTCAGGACCACCGATATTCACCTTCTTCTTCGTGTGCATTACTACCTCGCAACGCGTTTTGTTTGAGCCGAATTATCGTGTGTCAACGGGTGTCAATGGTCGTCAAGCAGGTGCCATAAATGTGCTGCAAAGTAGTGCGAGAATTTGACTTTAAATGCTGTAAGGATGAAAAGGGTTAAAGGATTCGGAATTGGTTTTGCAAATATGTTTGCAAATAGCTCACATGATCTGTCTATTATGTGATCTGGCTATTATTATGCAGTCTTAAAAAGAAAAGTGGATTGCAAAGAAGATATTTATTGAACATTATTTGTAAAAAAAAATATACATACAAACAATATCTTGTAAAGCAGCGGAAGTTTAACTTTTGAGGTAAAAGGCCAAACTAATTAAATGATCGAGGACAACGGGCTAGGAGAAAGAAGGGTTTTACTTTGTTTTTGCACTTTAATTATTACATTATAAAATTTAAGAAATTAAATTATTGGTTAATCATATACAATAATGCGATTGATATTCTTGTTGTTTAAATTTAGTAATTATATCATCCATCCAAGGCTCAAAATGTGTAGTTCCTATTAAATAAATAATTGTAAAGTTTTATCAGTTCATGATCGGCACAAGGATCAGCACGTAGGATTGACTATCCTGCTATGGTGGGAAATCAATTAGTCACTGAAAGCCAAGCCCAAAAGTGGTACAGGCAGGCCTCGACCGACAACGGTTGTTGAGCCAAAGAAGAAGAAGAGAAGATCGGCACAAGAGTGTGCAAAGGTGTAATGAGTCAAAACTACAAAGCTAGAGCAATATCGCTGCTTTATGACGACCCTCCTATGCTACAGAAAAATTTTAAGGTATTCAAAAAAGTTCAACAGCCTCAATAGTTGAAACATTATTGAGACAAACGTACATTTAGTCAAAATTAAATAACACCTTTTAAGACAATTTGATGACTGATTCCTTGTGAAAAAAGCTCTTTGACAATCGTTGTTAAAAGTAACAGTGTGCAATCGTCATTATCGTAAAAACAACAGTATGTTTTCCTTTAAATATTCGTTTCTATTTTTAAATGCTTATCTGATAGTCGTGTAGTGTCTACAACGTTAGTATTACATACTGGACATATGATCTTAACATTAACCATAATGACTAGTCCGTCAAACCATATGATAATAATCAAAGTAAGAAGAGTTCCTCAGAATGAAATGTTAAACTAAAAGACAGTTCAGTCATTTGTATACGAATTGATTGTTCCCACCTTTCAGAATCAGACAAACCCTTGGGCGGGCAGGATCTAATGTTGCTGGCCGCTGTTGTACAATGTTTTGAATAGAATTCATTTTAATGCAAATAAGGTAATGTTAACATCTATCTAATTTCATAAATAACGTTTCAAAGGTTAGAAAAACGCATCCAAATAAATTTGCAAACAGATAAAACACTTTGCAATATTCTTTTTCCAACGAAAAAACAAACACACACACACAACATTTCAGAAGCTCAAACAATACCTTAGTCACTTTCCATAGACACCATGCAGAAGATGTCTCTTTCTCATCTGCTTCGGAAAACTTCACCCCAACGATTAGCAGCAAAGTGTCACGCGGGGAATCGGAAAACAATGGAAGCAAAGAGAAACCATGTACGTGCGAAACAGTAAGTGTATATGTGTCTGCGTGTGAATAGTAGTTTCTTATTATGCGCATAATTTCATAATTTAGCATTTGTAAACAATTTCCCACAGAATTTGTGTTCCGTGCTCCCTCACTGGCTTTAGTAGCGTTACGCGATGAAACAAAAGCACCCCCAGTAGTTCGCGGTAGTTTGGCACAGCTTTATGATGCTTTAGGGGTTAGCGGCAGTTTCCGGCAAGAAATCACTCTCCTTTTGTAAGATAATTTGCTTCCATCGTACCATACCGAACCAGCACCACCAGGACGACGGGACACGGCTGGAGCAATGGCGGGATGCCATTAATTTAAGTCTCAAAAGAAAGGTTGCAGATTTGATGTGCCCGGTTCTGGGCGGACGCCGGAGGTACATTCCAGCCGTATTACTTTGCAGCAAATTAGCTCGCACGAAAAACGTGAAGCTTTTCATAGCAAGAATCGCTGCGCTGTTTGCGTGTGAGTGTCTCCCAAAGAAGAGCAGTTGCATGGATAGGGCCATAACTCTTGCCCCCCGCTATTCACTACGCTACTCGGCACGAAAACAAAGGCTCAAACATGTATTTCTTTTCTTGGCCATGCAGCCAACCGGAGCACTAAAAACGAAAAATAAAGTAAGGAAAAGAGAGAAAGAAACACGCAAAGAAACGAAAGAAAGCGTTCCCTAATGAAGGCACAGCATCAAACCCTTTTTAAATGTGAAAAGTAGCTCCTTTGCCAAACCTTTCCATCTCAAAACCCACGCAAATAGTGTTGCCGCTTGATATTTTTTCTGCTCAAAATACAAACATTCAGACACACAGAAAGGGAAAGGGACGCGATGCTTTACTCGATCTCACCGCATTCATGTGCCCTGCCCAACCCATGGCCCACCGTAAATGATGCTGAATGAGGTTAGCATATTAAAGCCGCCAAGAAGAGTCGAGGCAGGACGAGCAGGAGTCACATTATGCCGTTGAAAATAATTCGTAACCGTTTTGTTTTTTTTTCTTCACTGTTTGCTGCGCCTGACCTTGCAGCGAAAACGATTGCTTTCGGTTATTTAAAAGTTCTTGGGGCGTCCCCATTGTCGGGAGGGAGGATGGCACTTTCGAACTGTTACTTTGGCCTAGTTACGAGCCACACCCGAAAAGGTCATTTTACTTTGTACTAAAACGGGCGAAAAAGCAAGTAATGAAAAGTGGAGCTTAGTGTCCTTTTTTTCTCTCTTTAATTGCCGATGCCCTCGCTTTAAATTCGTATCACATTTCATCTACCTTTGCGATGAAGTAACCGAACAAAGATCAAAATCTTTTCAGCCTTCCCAGCACGTGAACGTGAAGGCGGAAGTTTGGTAGCATCGGTACAGGAAAATGATGAATTTTAAAGCGGATTTGCATGGGTAATATTTGAACCCGGCGAACGCCGTGTCTAGGTGAAGCGAAAGTGAAGTGTGCCCATTTCCACCGGCACCACGGTGTCCTTGTGCGTACACGCTTCGCCGAGCGCGTTGCGGCATTAATCATCACGCTCGGCTCACCAGGTTCACCTTCGCCACGGCGCACACATTGGGTCCAAGTGCGCCAAGTGGTTCCCGGGGCGCGCGCATTTTAGGACGTCCAACTGGGCCTCACATCTTGGCTGTGTGCTTCTGCTAAAGAAAGAAAGAGAGAGAGAGAGAGTGTGTAAGTGCTGTCTGATTTTTCATCGCGCTCAGTGGCGTGATCGGAAGGAAACAGAGTGCTCCATAATAGGGCTATCCACGTTCCGGGGTGCAACGGAGCGGAGACAGGTTGGTTGTTTCCTGTAGCGCACCAGAAGTTTGCTGCCCGGTTCACAGGGATATAATTGCCTGCCCACTGACATCGTTCCCTAGCGATGGTTGGTTGCGTTAATGTGCGTAATATGTTGCTGATGTTTTTATACCAAAACACTACCAGCTATTGTTTTTGAGCTGCTTCTTGATGTTATGAAGCTTTATTTTGTAATATGCACCTAAATCATTCATAAACTTGCTGATAACATCAAGCTTGTCGGCCGTGATGGAACATTTTTCTCATGTTTTGCCTCAGCTGCGTAGAGAGTCTTGTATTTTTAAAGCCTTTTATGAGCTTAAAGACTAATTGGTGTATTCATAACCAGAATAGTTTTGCTAAGACGATGTTGTCTATGCCTACATTGAACCCATGGTAGCCTGCATGTTAAGCTGGACAGACTAGACCAGCCTAATGCTTATTGTTTGATGATTAATTTACTGACAATTTGACCATTGATAAATGGCTGAACGTCTCCCTTAAGCCTCACTGTAAAGTAAAAGAAGAGTAGATATTAGCTCATTTGCAGGATGTTCTTCTGAAGTTGATTGGTGTTTTTTTACCTTTTTCATTGAAATGAATAGATTATATGATGTACAATAAAAATCAAGACAAATCGCTAGGTGTAGTAAGAGAGTTAGCTTTAGAAAATGATTGTCTAGATTTTACGTAATGTGAAGCTTTAATAGTTAATTTAGCAAACATTTAAGGACCATCTGGCAAAAAAACTAAAAAAATATATTAACAATGTAATTTCAACTGTAGTGTGATTTATTCGGGTTGATTGACCTACTGCTGAATTCATTTCAATTGCCCTAACAACACCTTATTTGGATCGTTTTGACTCGCAAGACTCTTTATGAAAAGAAAATTGAACTGCACCTGACTTTAAGGATTACATACGGCTGCTTGATTTTAGTAGCGTAAGAAGTGGAAGAGAACACCAACCAACAGCAATAACGATTCGCTCCTAACCGTAATTGGCCGATTATACGCACCATTCGCTTTATAACCAACTGGCCTATTGTGTTTCAACCGCCTTTCTTCATGTTCAACCCACATCCAAACACCCACACATTCACAGAACTACACGCATCGAGCCAGATATCAGTGAAGTGATTGCAGTTTTATTAGCAATCAAAGTACTCAGGGAAGAGAACAATATTATATACCAGCAGCGTACGAGCTACCAGCTGCTGCTGCTGCACGAGCTCCATCCAATCCATCGTCTCCCTAAACAATCATCAATCCAATGAGCGCTTGGGACCGCACTAGTAGGCAGGAAAAACCTGCCACCATGCCTAGCAACAACGCCGCCAGCAGCGCCCAAGCAGGCATGGTGGGGGGGGGGGGAAGCAGCAAAACAAAAAAAAAGAAAAAGAAATGACAAATAAATCAAACTCGCACTTGTTTTCCGGCCCAGCTCGTCGCAAAAGGGCAGACAAGCGGGCAAGGTTGGGAGTGTCGGTAGAAAATGAAGCATTTCCGGTAGCAGCGAGCACCAGCAGCAGCAGCAGTCGTCAGTCAGCGGACCGGCTCCAATAATCTTTCACCAGCGCGCTCCAGCGAGCGGGGGATGAAGGGTGGGCAGCAAAAAAAAGCGCACGCAAAAAAAACCCCGATAATCCAGGGCAAAAACCCACCCAAGTCCAACAGCGGCATTCCCGTTACACCATTTCGCGCTTCTTATGTTTCCTGATTCGTGACGCGCGTTGTGTCGTGTGCGCTTTTTTTGTTGCTTCTCCCTTTTCCCTTGCTACACTACGTGCTGTTAGTTGCTATGGTGTTGTGGGGGGGGGGGGGGTTCTTCTTATTTTACTGCCTTTTTTGTGCCATACTTTTTCCCATGCTTTCCCTGCGCACGATTTGCCATTAATGTGATTTTTGTACGACATTTATGGTATGATTATGGTTCCTGTTTTTTTGTTTTGTTTCCGTTGCTCTTTAAGGCGTGTGTAGGTTTGGTTTTTTTTCAGGCCCATAGTTGCGGAGGAATGTTTATTGCGTTTATTTTACAACGAATACGACTGCGAGATAGGGTTGTATAACGGTAGGCGAATATTTTGCTAATCGATCAGCATTTCACATTCAGTATGCTTGATTGAATATTTAAAAACAAGCATCGTCAACAGTTTGGATCTTCAAGCTTTACTATATCTTTTTTTAAACATAATTTGCATTATGTGCAACTTATTTCCCTCTTCAAACTCTCTCTCTCTCTCTCTCTATTTCTTCCAAATCCGTTCATCCTTCCGCTAAGCAAGCGGATACTGTAACCGGTGCTTGCCCTTGGATGGTCCGCACTACTCGCCCAATTGCTCGGTTGCGGTTGCCAGGGATTAACTGGGTCTTTGGGGCTAGCCGTCTGCGCTCGCTGCCTACCTCAACTTAACCCTACGGCCCAAACGAAACCACGAACTGCGCCACGAGGGAGCTGCATTTGCTCGCGAGACTGCCACCGATCCT
This sequence comes from Anopheles quadriannulatus, assembly GCA_000349065.1. NCBI lineage: Eukaryota > Metazoa > Arthropoda > Insecta > Diptera > Culicidae > Anopheles > Anopheles quadriannulatus. The sequence goes on from KB667655.1 coordinate 1,199,849, forward strand.
TGCAGCGAGAGTGGCGAAGGGCCAAGCTTTCACAGAGATAACGCATTTCCTCCATACATCCCTCGGAGCATGATTCACTCTCACAGCATCCTTCATTCCGAGAGAAAGAGAGAGCCTTTCTGCTTTCGTACTCACTGAGCGCGGTACCGCTCTCACTCTCTCACGTTCGCAACGGCTCTTTTGCCGTTCCCGGTCTCTACAACAACGCTCTCGTGTTTAGCTCCACGGGCGCTTTAGAGACCAAACACGCACGTTGCTGGCTCTCTCGGGTTTTCTGGGAGCTGCTCTGCTCGCTTCGGCCATCTCGCAGCAGCAGCAGCAGCACAACAACACTCCGTTTCTCAGCAGGTTCGGCTTTTTCACGAAAACGGTTGCGCAACCGACGACGACGACCACGACGACGATGACGGCCAGCAGCGTAGTGCGAAGGCCATCCTGCCTATTGGAGAGGCTTTGACTTTTGCCGAGCTGCCGACCGTACACTGGCGAACCGGTGCCACGCCGCTTCTCAGTAGCCAACGAGAATCGACCCGTTTCGGTACGGCTTGTTAGCAAACGCTGGTGCGTGGCCCCCTCCCGGTTCGCTAAATTGAACGCCGGAACAGTCTTCCGGAGTGCGATTTTTCCTTTCCGCTTGGGCTGGAAATATATTGTTCGTTTACGCGTGTGACGTCTTACCTGCCGCTGGATGGATAATCGAAAGGTAGCAAATCGGTGCGAGCCCAGGGAAAAATAGGAAAGCCGAATGGGAGTGAGCAAAAGATACAGGGATATCGCTTGCCCGTAGCTTGTACGCTGTATGGTTGTTATGGTGTTCTTGCGCGAGTGTTTGTGCGTGTGTGTGTGTTTGTGTACGTATGTCACGTACCGTGTGGAACCGTTTCCGGGTGTGCCGTAGTGTGTCGGGAATAGTGCGTGAATTTGTTAGCGAAAAAAGCAAAACCCCAAAACCGTGTGCGTGTTGATAATTAAATCACTCATCAGCGCTTCACAGTGAAGCAGATGACGAGAGAGAGAGAGAGAAAGAGAGAGAGATAAATTCAGTGGTTGTACATGTGCGTGTAGGTGTGTGTGTGTGTGGGTGGGGTTGTGTTTCCCACAGTGGCCCCTTTGGGGGAAAGTTTTGCGTGTTGGCGTGTTCAAAACTTTTTCACCCACAGCTTGTTGTACAGCGAAAAAGGTTCATCCCGTTTGGATAAATACGTGCTACAAGAGTGGGCGGGTAGGTTGTGCTAAAAATGTAATCGGAACACACAGTGTGAAGAAGAGAGGGAATGAAAAGAAAACAGCAACAAAATCATCTCATCATTATCACCCGACAACCGCATCGGGAAAGTGGATAAATCCAATTACCTCGCCCCAACTGGTCAAAACTGACCCCACGGACCACTCTCTCTCTGGTGGTGGTGCACTGGTGCAAAGTACAAGAAACGCCCTTGATGCCTTTCGCTTGCCAAACCGTAATGCTCTCCGGAAGAAGGAGGGCAGAATACGCCTCCTACCCCAGCTTTGGATGATTTTATCCGAAAGCGGACCAAAAAAAAAGGAAGAAACAAAAAAGGCTCCCACTTTCCATCCAAACGGAACGTGTGTTTCGTGTACTTTTAGCCGTATTTGGGCAATGCAATCAAAGCTTCGTACAGCTGGGTGGAAAGCTATCTTACGCCTGTTTGGTGTCTATATTTATCGCACTTTTTTCATTATTTTCAATCGTTTCTTTTCCCTTTTTGCTTGCTATTTTATTGAGCACTCCCGTTGCGTTGTGCCGTTTCGTCATGTTTCGCCGTGTTTGCCTAGATCTTGGGGAGGGCGTAAAGTCTTCGCTTTACTTCTAAGCGCAAGGAACAATGCTGTCAAGATTAAGCCACGATAGCTTGCTTTACCGTCCCTTGGCCGGTCGGGAAAAGGGACAGGACACAATGGTAGGCATAATGATGAAGCAATTCTTGAGCATGGAACGAATTAATGGCCGTACATTTTACGGTGGTGATGATTCATTTTTAATGTATTTTTTTATTACAATTAAACTCAAAGTGTAACAATCTTGCATTGACGTAGTTGAATTTAACAATCATTTTTCTGATCAAGTGGATCCTTGAAACGGTGGACGATGTGAAATAGAAATGGTAGCTCAATCGACAAAACAGATGCTTTCAGACATTAACCAGACACAATTTCCACCAATCAGTTCACTGAACAGCGAGCGAGCTAATCGTGAAGTTATCCATTCGATTGCCTCCAATTTCCAGCCACTTTCGACACTTGATACAACAAATGTCTGAGGAAAACAAAAGTGGCACATTGATCTGCTACACTGTGGCGAGGTGTTGCCAGATTAACTGGTTTGAAATTTGAGCTCAATTGATTCGTTTTTGTATGTTTTTTTTTCTCTCTTTGCTGCTTCTCGCCTAACTGAGAAACCGTTTCACTTTAATTCACACCCAGCAGCGACCCTGCTCAACCCAAACGGCTCGTAGCTCGTTGGCTGAGCTTGCGAAAAGGTTAAAGGTCAACGAAGCAGCAACCAAGAGGCGCTCGCTTTGTTGCGTTATGTCACTATGGAAGGCATCCCGACCGTGAGCGAAAGGTCCATCCGGCCACAAAGCTAGATCAATACAGGACAGAGCAAAAGAGATAGATACAGAGATAGAAAGAGAGAGAGAGAGAGAGAAAGAGAGCGGGAAAGCGTGAGAGACAGCTTGCGAGCAAGAAGCCGTCTGGCCGGAAGGCTACAAAAATAAAACCTAAATAACAAAAATCACAATCGGAAGCACCTGCGGGTGTAATTTGCTGGATTGTCCTATCCGGCACGTTCGCTGGGGTTTTTTTTTGTGTGTGTGTGTGTGTGTTGTTGCTTTCATTTCATCGCCTCCGTCCTTAAGCTTGTCACTTTTACAGGCTTACTCTTTCTCGTCTTTCGCTGTGCGTTTTTGTGTGTGCGTTTTTGTACGTCCATTGAGATGATCCTCTCGCATAAGCTCCTCTTTCTGGTTTTGTTTTTTTTTCTTCCCACCAGTCAAAGTGATAAATGGAAAGCCATTGCAAAGGAAACGTCTTCCCTTTATGCGGGCAAACGAGACACCAGGAAAGAGGGGATGAAATGTTCTCACGTTCGACGGGCTTGGCAAGGTTGGGCAAGGAGTGTAATAACGGCGAGATGGAAAATGAAAGTAGTTTAGAAAGGGGAAGCGACGAACCCATTCCCCACGTGTGAAATGAACGTGTGTGTTGAATTTATTGCTCCGTTGGCCGTTGCTTCACGAGCAAACGCAGCAATGCTTGACGGTGTCACGGTCGTCTCGACTTTCCTTGTTTGTGTGTGTGTGTGTGTGTTTATGTGTGAAATAGTTTAACCAGTAACTGGGCTTCCCTTTTTGTCTTATTCCAATCTTCCACCCATTCAAAAGAAGCAACGTCAACGCAACTTTTTGGGGGGAAACAGCCCAGCGAGCTTGTGGGTAGTTGTCCGCCCTCCATAGCCAATCCTATTCTACGTTTGCTGGCCCACTGGAAGGATACGTTTATAAACATTCTTGCCACCGCTCTTCATCCCATCTTTTTCGTTCCCAACAGCAGCCCGTTTGTAAGTGTGTGTTAGTTCAAAGGTTTCGAAACAGTGTGCGGTGAACGTTATGAAGCAGCAGTGAGCGGAAAAAAAGGGAGCAGCGACGAAAACAACCGGGCGGCTCCATTCCATTCCCACCCCGATAGGTCACAATGAAAATGGCTCATTTTTGATTATTTTCTGTTTGCCTCGCCCCAATAAAAACAAGACGTGTGGCAAACTTTACACCACACACCGGTAGGTCTGTGCCAGCTTCAATTTCTGCCACGAAAAAGCCGCCCGGATCAAGGTAGGCGTGTGAGCCGTGTGCGAGGTAGTGCTTGTTTCTTGTGCGCCAGTGTGCTTAGAGACACCCGGCAGTGAGCATCGCTAGTGGCTCGGACGAAAAGAAGAAAAAAAAAGGAACAAGAAATCATCCTTTCCAGCCAACTTGAGGCCGACGGATGCTGGCTGAGAAAGTGGTGGGAGGGAAATAATCGAAAAGGTCACCGAAAACAACCAACCAATATAAAAACCAGCAACAACAACAACAACAACAACAAAGGTAAGTTTGAGAATGAAATACCTCTAAGTGGCTTAAGGGCTAGCCCTCCTCCACTAGGACCACTCCCAACCCCCCACTCTCAGCAGGTTTCTTTTGCTGCACAGTTTGGTTTCGATTCAATTTTGAGAACTTTGAAGTACCGAACTCGCCCCCCCCCCCCCTAATCGTGTGTTCTTGCTTTCCACTCCCGAGTTCAGCTACTATTGACCTTCGGCTTTAGGTTAGGTAAACTTCAAACACAGCAAAACCATCGTCCTATTATTAAAACAATAAGAACAACAATCAAAACTTGAGCTCTCCAGCGCTGGAGCATCCTTCTCATGCGCTCCCACTGCTGGGACAGTGGAAGTTTCGCAAGCACACAGATACGAGCAGCATCGTTAAAGGCTCGCTCCGTTTTTCGGTCGAGGCCAGATGGGGCGGCACACATAACTTTTTTTTTGTGCTTTCCCTTGCTCCAATTTTATAAAACCTCAGCCTACGCCGGGACGTGTACAATAGCCGCGGGCATGTTTTTCCATTTTACAAGCGGGGCAAGCGCCCACGCAACGGCTTCCCTTCTATCCACTCCACGCGAGGTACATCTTTGGAGTAGAAGGTAGCGTCTGGCAGCCGAAACCCAATATGCCAGGAGACGATCGAAATGCTGCTCTCCACATGGCTATTGTTACAGCAGATTAGGTCGGTAGCATCGGACGCACAGAATGGGAGTCTACCGAATTGGACTGTCCGTGCCAGAGCTCGGTTCGGTCGGGTGGCTGCTGGGGATTGTTTTCTTTTTGCGAAATTAATACACGAAATTGAAAGAAAAACCGAAGCCGGTCTCGGGCCGGCAGCAGTATCTCGGGCTCGGAGGACACTTTAGGTGAAAAGTTATTTATTCTTTGCTGTACGAATGATTCGCTTACTCCCCGTGTCCCACTGTTGGCGGGGGAGAAATGCTTTGCCAGATGGTCGGTAATTGGATTGCTAGCAGCGGCCAGCAGCGCGACAATACAATCACGTGAAGTGTGTGTGTGTGTGTCTGTGTGTGGCATTGACACATTTTTAACAAGCTTCTTTAGACGAAAAAAAAGATGACAACCGGTTACCGGTTGCATACGTTGAGGCCAATGGGGGAGTGCCAACAAAAAGCGCGTACCTACAGGCCGGCTGCTTTACGGCGCCGGCTGTGAAGCTCTCCAGCTGTGAATCTCGTTACAGCAACAACAACGCAAATAAAACACCAAAAAGAGGAAAAAACGATCCCATGTACGCGTACCCACATCAGCCACCCGCTGGGACATGTTTTTCTGAACCCTCCCCCAAGGCGCTTGTTTTCAGTGCAGCGGTAGAGCGGGGAGCTGCCGGTAAAATGTTATCATATTTTGTTTCACACGTGACGATTAACGGGAACAAGCTGCCCCCGGGCGTGTTTAATTTCGTAGAAAGGAGGAGGTAGGACGGGGTAGGCGTTAAAATTTAATGTGAGATTAAAACCAACTCTCGGTGGCTCTGTTTGTTTTGTGTGTATCGCTGTACTCTGGGCAAAAGTTAAGCATCACTTTGCCGCAGAGTACAGCCATTTGCGAAAGCCAAAACCATCACACTAGTCAATTGTGGTCGTTAACGGCTAATGTACTTCATACAAGGGTGTGCATTATCCGATTGAATCTGATTAACTGGCTTTTGACTGAATGTGGAGATATGGTTGTATAGAGTTGCATAGTGTTTCTGCAAAAGGAACGCCATATTCTAACGCATTTAACGAATTAAACTAATTTAGCTAATCAGTAGATACAATCAGTGACAACATTTTAAGCCATTATAGGATAGTTTAACAATTAAAAATTGTTTCTTTGGAAATGGAGGTTACATTAGACAGTTAGAAGTATATCAATGTTCTGAACAAAACCAGATGCCAAATACAGGGTTTCCCACGATATATTGGTTGGTTCCCATCAATTTTTGGTGGATTCCCATATTTTTTTGGTGCGTTCCCACGATTTTTTGGTCGTTTCCCAGAATTTTTTGGTCTAATTGTATTGATATCCAATCGGAAAATACCAATAAATTATGAGAACGAACCAAAAATCTATGGGATACAACCAAAAAATCGTGGGAACGCACCAAAAAATCATGGGAACTGACCAATAAATCGTGGGAAACCCTGTAAGGTTTCAGGTTTTCTACCAATTCTATTCTTTCGTTTTAAATGTTTTCTAAACTTTTAATTGAAATTTTGTGGTAAAAGAACATTTGAGAGTTTTTGTAAATTTGCCTCTTTTTGTAAAAAGAGAATAAATAATGTTTTAAAGCAACGTTTTTGTTCTGCTAGTTAATTTGGATCGGTTAAAGGCTTCCGGGTGACTTTTAAGGGACACATTCAGAGAAACTGACTCAGAACCCATGCCGATCCTGCGGGTGATCCCGAACGCAAATGATCCTGAAATCTTACAGATCTTATACTGATGAACTTACTCCAATCCCATCCCAGAGCCAGAACTTACACAGGACCCATGCCGGTTTTGGAACTGATCCTGACCCCATACCAGATCCTGTATCATGTACCTACCGATACTAGAACTGAAACACTTACTGGTCAATGAACTGATTAAGATTTCATATCGGTTCTGATCCTGACCCCATTTAAGGCCCTGATACTGCTCCCTTTTTAAATTCGGGTCCAACAATAGTACCTACATCTGTCTCAGTGATGTAGCTATCCAGTCCAATGGTTTTCCTTTTTTTTGCATTGGGAGGTCCCGAGTATTATCGTCTGTTTGGACACTTAATAACATGCCTGTCCTGGGCTCAATCCTCGTATGGACCGTCGCCCTAAGCAATGATTGACTTTCCGGCTGCGTGGTACTTAATAAGTCTCGAAAGCCTGTATAGGCCGACCTGATCCATTACCCTTAATAGAAGGTTTTTTGTTGCAGTAACGTTGTAGTTGAAACATTGTTACAACATTTCCATGTATCCCAGACCACAGTGGCGGCCTCCTAAAATAGGATATCTATACTTTGACCTTGAGGCTTCCTGAACGGATGAGGCTTCCTGAGGCGGATCACTGTTTGGAAAACTTTCCTTACAAGTCGTAGATGACATTTTTAGGTATGTTTCAGTTTAAAAAATAGGAAAAATCTCGAAAACCACGGATAACGTTAATCCATTAAGGCCGGGCTACATTGATCGTACTCCTTAGTGTAATTTCGATTTTCACTAGCGCATCTGGCGGCTGCTGACTGAAGCATTTTGCCAAACAATTTGGAGCTGCTCCAGAAAATAAGTTATTTTTCCATGTTTTTTACTTCAACTGGACTGAAAAAGCTATGCAATTGATAGATAAATATGTTGTGCAAGTATTTCAGCCATTTTCGCATCAAAAAACGATGTAAAAATCACTTAATTTTGAGATCCGGCACGACCATTCCCTCGATGACCAAAAAAGCTTCCACCAGCCGCCGCCAGATGCGCTAGTGAAAATCAAAATTACACCACGGAGTACGATCAATGTAGCCCGGCCTTAAGCCTAACAAAACGGTCATAAATCATAATGAACTGGTTGACGAAGATTACCACAGATGGAGAGAGAAACAGTTAGTGCTATAGAGATATCCGAATTTATAGAGAGAGATTGAGTAAGGGAATACGAAACAGAAAGAGCGAAAAAGATTGAGGACGAGAGAGTGAAAGGAAAAGGCTATATTACATTCTAAGTCCTAACTGAATTGATTATATAATGCAACTTGCTTGAAATAATCATTGTTATTTAATTATTAATCATCAAACATGAGATTGGCACCAAATAAATTGAAAAACACACACAAATATTAGACCTATTCCTATAATGAATAGAAGGAAGGGATGGAAAAATGCTTTCGTAAAATGTCAGCTGGATGCTTCAAAGCAATTTCCCCATTCTTCGTTCGTTCTCTAGTGCAACATAAAGTTAAACATCTCAAAATGCCAAATGCTAGGTCTAGGTCCGCATATCAATATTTTGAAATTTTCGAGGTTTTCGCACAATAACCAATGCCAAAACGAAGCTCATGAAGCTTCCAGTTGTAATGTAAAATCGTCTCCGATCTTTTGGTGAAGCTATGACCTCACATCACAATGGTTGATCTGCTCCATCTTAATACCTGCAAAACTTATATTTGCATTATATTTACAACTGAACGGCTCCGAACGACTAATAAAAAGTAGAATCTCAAACGAACTTGACGAGAGAGATAGAGGGGAGAGCATTATGCAACGATTCCCGGTTTGTAGTACTTCCTGTAAACCTGTTACTGTTGCTGGTTCGCTCCAGCCATGCATTATGCATTGCCCGATTTAAAATTCAAATGTATGCTACAGACAGTAAAAATAGATTCCCCAAACACAGTCTTATCTCACATCTTTTGTTTGTTTTTTGGGTTTGTCTGGGTGTATGTGTGTGCACTTAAATCAGGAGAACGGTCCTGCCCGCTGCCTAACCAACTGACGCAGCATCACCGCACCGCAACTGTTATTACCATTTCCATTTGCAGTGCTATAAAAATACCAAAAAAGAACAGCTAAGAGCCGCACCCACTGCAATCACTGCATCACTGCGTTGCACCTTATCTTTACATTTTTTGTGAGTGTGTTTGGAGAGTGTAAAAGCATTTAAGATGATGTACGTTCGGGGAACGGGTGGTTTATGTCGCTTCTGCTCTTATGCAGCCGTTTGCTATCTCCTACCTGACGCACGATTCGCGCGTCGTAAAGTGCCACAAATGGATGCTCGAAGCCCGGGCAGGGCTGCCATTACAGAAAGAAGAGCGAAAGGATGGGGGACACAAAACCAACATCCCTTGGTGCTTCTTTTGTCTGTGCAAGCGGTAGGACAAACGCGCTGCCGCAGCACGACGCATATAGCGCTCGGACTTCCGGACTCCGGCAGGGATGTTTTAAAATCCGCACACCACTAATGGACGCGCGTCGAGCCGCCAACCGGCGGATAGCACATATACCGCCCAACCAAAAACCGCACCACTCCGCAAACCGGAAATGGAATGCAACGAAACGGATTCTTCAATATTTTCCCACTCACACTTGTATAATGCACGAAAGGGGCGTAGCGTAGTAGTGGACGCCCGTGGGCGATGCATTCACTTTTCCGAATGCATTTTCATGAGTTGATGTGGTTAGGGCGGCTTTCGTTGCATCGAAACGGGCACGCACGGCTCTCATTACGGCCATTTCGCCGACTTTACCCGCAACGGATGTGCATCCACTTTGCGCGTGTCGTTTTGTGCGGAATTCTGTTTGGTGCTGGGCTATGCCCATGTCAGTACAGTTGAAATACGGAAGCACACGATTCAAATACGGCTCTGCAGATTATCCGGCAGCAGGAAGTACGCACGAGATGCGTACGTGGAATTGTTATGTTCATGTATCGATTTCCAAACGAACGATTCGTTGCCTTGTGGCACTGGGGTGCAAAATTAGTCGATCCATTTTTCATTTACAGTTCTACAACGAAAGCGGGATTTACCTCGACCGAGTCGTTAGCATTTGGGTGCAATGTTTGGGCTAGTGAAAGTTTGTCGAACGCGTAAGCTGCATGCCCGATTTACAACGCTCTGGTTAAGGTTTTGGTTGGAAATTTCATTCTCACCGAAACACTACCATGCCGTTAGAGATTGAAGCCCTGCCGATTGATGAAGTAGTTGCTGCTTCAATTAAATTCAACTTTGATGCTACACTATCCCTGGAAATGTCATGTGGGTTGCATGGTCTGGCTCCTGCTAGCTGTTAGATTTTTCGTGGGTATTTGTTTAATTTCATTGAAAACTGGTGTGTAACTCGGCACGGCGGGAAATGGCTTTCGCTTCGCCAACTGCAACTGCTGAAAAAGCTAGGAACGACCATACCTGTAAGCCCACTAACTGCCCCCGGGGAAAGGCAAAGTTAAATCGCGCAGTGACAGATGTTCTATGGCGATATGTGGGGACGGGCAAGCTGAAGCGAGCATATCATTTAAATGCCGGCAGCCAACATGCAAATCCGATTCGTGCCTATTAAGGAGCGAGTGCCGGAAGCAGGGACTGAAGCTGTGCTGTAATACAATTAACTAACATTCCCAACTGCACCGGCTGGTTGCAATCGCACCAAAGCGCTTGGCTGGGGCGGTCCATTTTGGCCGGTGGTTGCGGTAGCTACCTGAGGACTCGGTCCGTCCTGTTGGGACTTTCCCATTCGGTGGAATTAGCTCTTCGCCAAATAGCTTCTCCTCACCATGATATCCGCTAGTGCATATGGTGCGTTTTGGGAAGCGGCGCGTAATAATATATTGCGCCGCTCTTACCCTGTGGCGTGTGGTTTATTAAAATTTCAGAACTAGTACTTCAACTCTTTGATGTGCTTTTCCACTTTTTCGATGGACATGGGTTTGGTTTTTCCAAAAAGTTGTTGCCTTTTTGAAGAATTTTGCAATGGTTGGCAATAATGTAAAAAGTTTGAAATAATGCCCTGGCCGTAATGCTCGATGGAAGGGAGCTTAAACTGATGCGTCGAACTATATAATAGAATGGAGAGTTTGCCTTGCCTTGCACTTACAAACAGTGGCAGTTGTGAATAGTTCAATTTTTTACGAGCTACTAAACATCCAGTCAGTACAAAAGTGATTTATACATATTATATTCATGAAAGATGAATTTCGTTTCATACTGTTTCATGATGTACTTTGTGAAAGCTATAAAATAAAAAAAAATTCATTGCCTGATAGGCTATATATTGTCGATGAGGTGAAACAATTCAGACATGTTGTTTTATGGTTTTTTTGTCCATCTTTACTTCAAATATTTAATACAAAATCAGAAGAACCATGTCAAATAAAGCGGTTGCTATTATATTTCATTAGAAATAGTAAAGGCCGGGCTACATTGACCGTACTCCGTAGTGTAATTTTGATTTTCACAAGCGCATCTGGCGGAGGCTGGAGGAAGCTTTTTTCTGGTCATCGGGGGAATGCTTGTGCTGGATCTCTAATTTAAGAGGGTTTTCATCGTTTTTTTATGCGAAAATTGCTGACATACTTGCACAACATATTTATCTATCAATCACAAAGCTTTTTCAGTTCAGTTTAAGTAAAAAACATGGAAAAATAGCATACTTTCTGTACCGGTTCCAAATAGTTTTGCAAAATGCTTCAGTCAACCGCCGGCAGATGCGCTAGTGAAAATCCAAATTACACTAGCGAGTACGGACAGTGTCCACCGGCCTTAATGGACTAATATTGTCGATAAGTTGCATAGGTTTATCTTCACTCACACTAACGAAACGTTCATTGCACTTTGAACAATAGTATCCCGGGAGTTAGCAGACAAAATTTAACGCCTCTATCAGTTGAACTTTAACCGGCAGTTTGTAGACGTCTGATAACTGCGTTCCGGCATCTAGCACACTATTAGACAACAATCATAGCAACGAAAGAAAGCCCGGTTCCAATTGGCTGATGACCCTGAGTGACTTGAGGCTCTCAACGAGGTTGAAAATGAAGGCCGAGGGAAAAGCGACTACATCACGCGCGTTTGCTTGGCAAGGGGGTCATGTCATGGGTTAATGCAACCCGCCAAACAGTGCAATAGGCTCTGGGGGACATGAAAAAATATAAGTATAAATTGCGTACACTGGACCCGCAGCAACAAACCATAAAGCCACAACTCTAAGTGATCATTTGAAGCTGATATCGGCGCAATTTCGATATGACAAGCAAGTTTGCGAACTAGCCCATCATCTCCCAGCTGCATCCTATCGAGTTTTTCTAGACCAAGCTGATGTAGAAGTTCTACTTCAACAACTTTTGTCGCAAAAACTCATAAATGAAAATCATAAGAATTTAGTTAAGAACTTAAAGATAAGCCTACACGCATGTCTTCCGCAATGGCTCATATTTCACCGTTAATGGAAATACATTATTCCGTTTAGTTTTCGTTTTACTACAACCAGCCAAAAAATCCTATTTTTTACTGCAACGCTGAAACACGTGACATTTTGGTTAACCAAATTGTATTTCACATTGATGAAAAAGTGTAGAGAAACACTTCACAATCCTCCAGTAAATTCGTACCTTGCTAGCTCTAGCTATCATCACCACAGAAGCATACTATATAAATCAACAACCAAGACATTAATCAACGTTTCGTAATGAAACGAACGCTCCAATCGAGTTTAAATTATCATCAATATTTGGAAAAATTAACTAAACCCAACCATAAACCACCGCTTCCACCGGATTATCAATACCTTTGCGCAGCACAAATAGAAACCATAGCCAATCGTTTCTCATACCATTCCTGCCAGCGCGTGGCCACGCCACGCCGACTCGAAAGCGCCTCATAAATATTCCACTCCACGAATGCTTCATCCATCTCATTGGCATCTTACGATAAAAACGGAGTCTTTCCCATTTCCATCCCTCGTCCGGAAAAAAAGCTGCTGAGCCGTTCGGCCATGCTGATCCAGCAGTTCCGGCGCGCTCTCCCATAATTAAACATTAATCTGATAACGTCCCAGTTCATAAATCATAATTCTGTGTGCTCCCAATACCAGCAATTCCCCACCACTAGCACGAAAAAAGCCACAGAAGCAGCAGCAGCAAGGGGACAGTTTGTGTTTGCCCATCGAGCCAGTCTCGGTAAATATTGAGCCTCATCACGGTTTGTGCCGGTGCCGGATCGTGGCTCCCGATGAATAATTGTCCTCGAGCGGAGCTGGCTGGCCGCACTTTGATGGGCAATCTTTGATGATTTGTGCAAATAGAAATGGCGTTGAGACGGAGGCGTTAAATTTATTCATCCATTCCTTTGTCTTGCGGGCGCTGGGCGCCGACCAGCTTTGTTGTTAAAGCACATTTCTTATCGCGCCAATGGGCGATTGGCTCGCAGTAAGTCGACGTTTAGACACGGCACAAAACTTTCCCTATCGCGTCATGATCTGCTTCTTGCGAGTGCGGGGAAATTTAAAAAGGAGGGAGGGGGGGGAGAGGGTGAAGTACGTCTGCACTGTCTTACCTCGGGTCATGCGGACCGGAATGTTACGCCACAGCGAAGGGCAACCAGAGGGTGTACTTTCCCTCTTTGCGTTTCCATCCAACATGGAGTCACTTTAAACCGCTGGTGTCTGGAGGCGAATAATTTGGGCAATTGTTTCTTGCGCGTTCACACAAATCGCTTAAAGCTAGTTCTGTAAAATTGGTAAAACCGCGCTACGCCTATACCTCCCCATCCTTCACGCCGCGAGTAGTTTGCCCCTCAGCACCTTTCGGTGGGAAAAGAAACGTGCCACGCCAAAAACCCGTCGAAAGCGATCGCAAACGCAAAGTTTTCGCCTATCTTGATAAATTGAGCTGCGGTCTGTCTTTTCGCTCGAATTAATCACTTCCATCGCTCGCGGCCGGCTCCCCACCATTCCCAGCATACCTATTCCCCTACAAATTCCACCAAATCTGCTGTCTGAAATCTACACCGGCGGGGGACGCGGGAGACCGAAAAAGGACTTCGGCTTCGTTTCTGCAAACAATAGCAACCGAGACACACACACACAGCGAGTGCGACACAAAACTGGCAGCAAATTTAATTTTCTCAAGCAACAACTTTGCCACGTAAAGTTTGCCGCACCGAGGCGCTTTTCACTTTCTCTACCATTCCTTGCACTTCCCTTTTTTCTCTCTCTCTCTTTCTCCCCTCAATAGACAGCAAGGTTTCGTATCAGCGGAACCACTTCCCAGGAGCGCGTCTTAGTCGCCCGGGCGACTCTAATCGTTTATTTTTGCGCTCAAACTCAACAAAACTCAAACAACGCGGAGAGGACCGTTCACGCAACCAGCGAAATGGAATTGGTGGAAATTCTCACACCGTACAGAACTAACAGGGGGAGTTTGTATTTGGCCAGCAGCCAACAGGCAGGCAAAGGGCAAGATGGGTAAGATAACCAAAGCGAGCCGGTCACGTACCGATGGAACTGACATCTGTGAGTGGACCACTCGCGGGCTTCCCATTATTGTGTGCTCCGTAGCGTGCGGAACCCCCTCGCGCTTAGCCAAAAAGGCAAGATTTTACGCTTGTGTTGGTGTGTGTGTGTGTTTTTTTTTTGTTGCTGTTGTTGTTGTTGTTGTTGTGGAGCACTTTGAAGGACTTTCGGCCCCTCCGGTTCGGCGAGGCTGCTGCTCCCGAGAGCTCTTCACGCTTGCGCCAGCATGCAAAACCCATCATGCGAACCGTCATAATTCTTTGCCCCCCCCCCCCCACACACACACACACACCACCCCTGGAGGTATGGTAATGCAATAAATTTGACCTTGGTACTGTGCGCGGTTTCGAGGTGTATAAAAACACCCCACGTTACGTCGGGGAGGGTGAACCGTGGCATTGCCGAAAAAACGCCGCCCGAGGTAGGCTGACACGTGGGTACGCTTGCGAAGTGAAGACGAAACACCCGCTCACGCCGATCAGTCAGGCGTAAAAATGTAAATATGTCAATACAATCACTGAATATTCCTCGCCCGCCTCCCCCTTGCTCGAGACAACTTTAACAAAGCCCCCTTTGGGCAGGCGGATGGCCGTGGTTAAAGATTTGCGGGGAGTGGATTTATGCCTTTGCCCGGGCCAAAACTTTGCTAAGCCTACTTGGAGTTTCGAGCACGCCGGAAACTTCGCCGGCCCTTCGTTTCGGCAAGCATCCTTTGAAGTGTCCTTGAAGCCATCGAAGCAAGACGCGGAGGCAGTGTCCTCCGGAATCGATATCCCTTTCGCGCGTCAACCGTGAACGCTGTGCCATCTATTCCTCCCAACAAAAAAAAAACGAGCTTCACCGAATTCCACTGGCCCCCGAAGGGATCAGCACAAGAGGCGGGGGAGTAAACTGGAATACCACCGCTGGAATTTCGGTAAGCTGGAGGTGAAAGTTTTCGCAAAGACGCCATCACGTCTACATGGTATCCACCTGGGATGATGCAGAGTATATGTGAGAGAGAGAGAGAGAGAGAGAGAGAGAGAGAGAGAGAGAGAGAAAGAGAGAGAGAGAGAGAGAAAGTGGGAAATTCACACGAGATTCCTGTCCGGTTGTGTTCCAACACCCAACACCACGCGGTATGGAGTCCGGTTCGCTAGACATCCCCAGACAAGGGAAGAAGCTACGACTGGCGCACGGTGTTCACGTTCTGTTTGTCTTGTTGTTCATCCGCCCACCCGAACTCGTGGGAAACTTGGTTTGGAATTTACGATCGAAACGTGTTGGACGGTTTTTTTTGTTTTGCTTCTTCTTCCGAGGTTCGATTCCACCGCGCACGAAAGACGAAAGTGCTGAAATGGAATGTCTTAAAGCAAAAATCCGTACCGTGACTTCTGCACACTCTCTCACACACACTCCCTACCCATGGGGGATAGAAGATTCGGCGAGAGTGTATGTGTGTGTTTCTGGTTTATTTCGAGTGGCTTTTACTTACTTACTTACTCTTGCACACGGCAGCTTTCCGTTACATCTCCGGGTCCCAGCGCGCGGCGGATCGAGGTTCGTGTTGCCCACTTGCGTCGCAAAGGGGCTCAGGCCGCATTACGTAAATGTGTAATTGATATTTAAGAAGCTATTCAGTGTGCGCGGGGCGAGAATTGAAATGAAACCGTGGAGGAGGCGCTTTGTTGGTGCTGCTGCCGAGTGCTGGGCGAAGATACATTATACATGCTGAAGTCTGGGAATTTTCGGTTTTCCTCGGGAACCGGGTATGAACCCGGGTTGGTGTTCGGTGGTGACGGGATTTCTTCGAAAGATCGTAAATGATTTTATTGCAGCAATGCATGTGTTTTGTTTGTGTTTAAGTGATTTTTTCATCACTTCTCCGATTCGTGCCAGAAGAGGATGTTTCGTTTGGAGGCCAAATGTGTTGCTTTTGGTTGATAATTACGGATGAGCGATGAGAGGTTAATCTAATTTGATCTAATTTGATTATAGAAAGATAGTAGCTGATTGTAATTCCGACTCTATTTTTTGCAGCCTTATCCACTGATAAGTTCGTGGCGGCAACAGCGCTAAAATGCTGACCAACTTGTTGCTTATTGATGGCAAAAATGCTTTTCTTATTGCTGTACTACACTTAATTGGACAAAAATACAACCCAAGCTCATTGGCAAAACTTTCAAATTGCCAAGAGCTGAAACAATTTTAACTGATATTTTCCCTGCTGGTATCATTTGCCAAAAAAAAGGAAAAATAAAGTAATTACATATGACACAATTTTTACTGAAACTATTACTAAATCTTTTAGCAGTACATATATGCGGTAATACTTTACTGACTAATTACATTTATTGTTTAATTTCTGCACTCAAGTGACCAAAATCAGCAACTGAAAACAGTAACACTTCTGTTACTTCTTTCGTTCTATTAGGATTTCAACTAAACTGAACAATTGGGAGTTATTATTATTTATTATTATTATTATTTATTGTTTAATCTTCAACGGGCCATATTGCCTAACTAAGATAAGAAACAATACATTAAAAATACATAGCATCAACAAGGTTTGTATCGCAATTGACTGCGGCCACAGCAGAAGCCGGAGACGTTCCTTGAAGCACTGAGTTGAGATGCCGAAGTCTAAGCAATGAGTTGAGATGTCGAAGTCGAAGAGAAGTCGAATCAAATAGTGTTGAAACCAGTCGACATGCGGAACATAGGGTCAGACCGACCAGCGCTGGAACGGAGTTGAGCGAGCCGTAGAGTCTCTGTAGACCTAAGTGTTCGGGATGGTGCATAGATATCGACTCGATGCAACAAAGGCGATAGGTCGATAATTCGAAAGGTTATGTTTGTATAATTCGTATGCTATTGGACATGATAAATGTGATGAACCAAGTTTATAAATTAACTTTGAAGAACCGAAGATAATCCCGAGCATGGAACGATAATATGGTGCATATTACAAAAAAGGGCCTCTATTGAATCGAACCTTTTCGGTATAAAGACTTGCCTGCAAAGTTGCCTAAAATTATTTATCGTTTGCACGAGATATCAACACAGTATCCAAAACAATTTAAACAATGTATATTAGTTTATACCAAAAAAGTTAAGGCTACAATATTATTTAAAACATAATATATACACTTTGCCATATAAAAAAAGTTTAGTTATTTAAATGCATTTTTTCTCGCTCACTCTAGATAGTAAAAGCCTATTTGTCTATTTCACATTTTATTACAACACGACAATAAAGCTTCGACTACTTTACATCAACCAGAAATCAAATTATTTCTAACGTCAATAGCTCCCAATTTCCTAAAATTCTAGCAAAAAGTTGCCATATCCACATTGTTCCGAACGTTCTAGGCACACGCTGTGTCAGAACATTCACCGAAATGCTTCGTACTTAAACCAATTGATGCGTCACTTTCGATCGCCGTATGACACGCCGGGCAACCAATTCACGCACACACACCCAAACGCCCAGAGCCTTCCGGGCACGGGACTGTCGATGAAGCACAATTTTAACTAATGCGTAGCGTGAAATCAGATTACACATCCTCATGGCATGGCATTGTTTTTTTCCCGTCCCCCGCGGAAAGCGTGCTACCAGCACACGCACTAGAAAAAGCTTTCGCTCATCATCCGATCGAGTTGCAAAAAAAAAGCAATAAAAGAATTTACTCTACCGTTTATTTTTCGCTCCCTCTCCTTCATCCCATTGTCGGAGGTTCAGTTTTGAAATCGACTGTTACTGGCAGTGGGCGTGTAGATGGGCACTGCCACTGGCAAATGAATTTCCCCGCATGTACGTGTAATCGAGGCGCACACACAGAGAAAAGTGAAGTGACGTTGCGTCAATCATGGCGGAGAAATTGTTCAACAATCAGTCGCAGAGAATTCAATCAGATTCTTAAAAAAAAGAAGGAAAAAAGCGAGACACACACAGAGAGCAAACTCAATTTTCATTAGCCACTCGCCAGAGCGGCCGGAAAGCGTTTGTGCCCAGGCAGCCGCTGTTGCTAACACACAGAGCAGACGGACCATTCAAACTGACGGCACACATCGAGCGGATGGCGTTCCGCTGGTGCTCCGCGGCTGTTGGCAGCCGCCGGAAATGAACGGTCGATAGGTGGATGGTTGGTTTTTACATTCCCATTTTATTAGCTTTCCATTTCCAGCGCTTCTGCGTGTGCCGGGATCCAGGTTTGCTTAACGGGAGGCTTGGCACGGAGGAGCAGGTGGCGTTTTTGATAATTGTTGGCGTACTTGCCGACATTTTCGGCAGAATTCGGCCACAATCTGGGTATCTGTTTCATTTCATTGCATATAATCGCGTACTTATGGTATGGCTTTTCTCGCGAACGCGGCGGGGAACATTTTCGGTGAGACGCAATCGATTACAGCTCACTTAAGCTTATCGAAACGTTTGCGGAAAGTAAATGGGTGTGTCTGTGTGTGTGTGTGTGCAATGAAGAGAAAGAAAGAGATTTATTTGCTTTTTACTGAGAGCTTTTGATTTTAATAAGACATTTCCCCGAACGCAATCATTAAAGCTGTTCCAGAAGATTGCTTACCTAATGTCGTGCTGCTTTTGCTTTTTTAATTCCACCGAACGACAAACACCTCCAGCGAACGGAGCACGATAACCGTGCTTGACCGAGCTTCAAAGCCAACGTCACAAAGGAAGAACGCAGCGAGGTCACAAGTCACCTTCAAAGCCCTGCGGAAATATTCATGACACGGTGCGAGATGAAACCCGTTCACGGTTCCCAGCTGGACGATGCAGCACTAAGCTGCGGCAGCTTCGTAGGAAACAAAACAGAAACCAACGGACTAAAAAAAAGAAAAACACCCAGTTCTCGTGACCACCCTTCTCCTCCCCCACCCACACATGTCCACTTCAGCCGACCCGTCAATATTTTGCTCGGGATTATCCATTTTCACAACTCATCCCTGCCGTGCTGCTCGCTTGGGCAGTGTGGAGTGTGGCGCTCCACTTGAATGGCGCTCCAGTGACCTCGGCACTCAAGTGAGGCTCGGCGCTTGCATGGCAAAGGATAAACAACGTGTTCCATAACGCTGCTTTCTTGCAGGTCGAGGTTTGAGCTTGCCCCCCCCCACCCCCACCCCCCTTTGCCACCCGGCCCAGACAATTCAATCACTCCGGTAACGATCTACCCGCTGCCGGGGACCACTGCTGGGCTGCAAAACACCCGAGCCAACCGGAGCCACTTGATGTGGGACCGGATGCAAGGATGATAACAACCGCAAAAGATCGGGGGCAAAAGCAGCAGCAAAAAACACACGGACACACACACACACAAACACCAAACCACTCAACTGGTGGAATCGAGCGGTGGAAATGACCCATCGCTTTACTCCTTCCGGCCAGTCCTGTTGATGATCCGGTGCTCCACCGTTTGGCCTGTCGAGCATATGCACACCGTGTTGCACTGCGTCAGCACCGGGGTTTTGCATAGTTTGCAGTGTGCTGTTGTGCTGCTGATGAGGTTTGAAGTATGCTCTCTCTCTCTCTCCCTGCCGGTACCGCTGGAAGGACGCTGATGACGATGATGCGATGATGATTATCTTCACCGGTTAATGATGGTCTTGAATGTGCTTTTTTGCAGTGCTTCACTTCGGTGTCGGAGTGTGTGTCTTTGCATATGTGTGCATCCCATGCCAAGTTCTTATGCTGATGGGCAGGTGCTTTGTAGGCGTAAAGCTTGTACTTGCGGCCTTGCTGTCGAGAGTGAAAGTAGGTGAAACAGGAGTGATTTCTCACACGATCTACTTATTTCACACTACGCTTTGGCGTTTTTTCCTCCCCAGAGTGTTTTTCTCAGAGCAACGATTGTAGTGGAACATATTGGTGTGAAATATGTTGAATGCTTTTAATATTACCTCTTTCCAAAAGAGTGTTTATGCGCTTTAATATAAATTGTATGCAGTAGCATTCAATGCAACAGTAAAGCATACATTTAGGCGTCTCATTCCGTTTTGGAAGTACAACAAGCTTTTCCACAAGCATTTTCTTATTTGAAAAAGCATGAAGAGTGTTAATTAAACGAGCAAAAATTCGTTGCTCCTAGCAACGGCCAGTCGGTTCATCCTGCATGCCGATGCAAAACCCTGGAACTGCGCTACGCTCCAAATGTTCCCCTTTGCCGCATTTTTACCGCCGAGCCGATCCTGGCATTATCTGTGGAATGCATGGTGCTCAGAACCATGCATGAAGCGTTCGGGATGAAGCAAAGCGAAAGAAACTGTATGCGTACCTTATCCTAGCATATTGTGGAAAGTACATATACACATACTTGAGAGAGAGAGAGAGAGAGAGAGAGAGAGAGAGAGAGAATGTGGAAAAAGAAACAGCAGAAACGACGCCAGCAAGGTCAGAAGGTTAGGAGTCACGTCATCGACCCACCCCAGCCCTGAATTCCGGAGCTCGCATTCCGGGTCATCTTCTCGGGCGTTGGCAGCCGGTGAAGTGCGAGTACGTGCGCCAACTACCATGAAAGCACTACAGCCACACACGCACACAGGCTATCATATAGGTTGCAGCAGTCTTAGTCCCAACAGCAGCAGCAGCAGTGGAAATAAGCCTGCAGCAAACCCTGCCAGCAAAAAGGGGTGGCGCATCACATCATCACCCGATTAATGCGCCCTCCTCAGCTGTACTGCTGCAATCCACATCCCCCACGCCCCTCAGCTCCATGACTTGCATGACAGCTCAGCTGACTCTTGGTTTGCACCCATCGTTTGGCACCCGTTCCAGTGTGGCCGGGGGTTCGGGATACAAACGGCAAACGGAAGGGGGGCAATGTGTACAGCGTGCTTTAACCTTCGGGCGGCTTTTGCTAGGGGTTTTTGGAACGCGTCCCAACTTTTAATATAAATAATCGTTTCCACTTGGGCGTTCCGCATAGCGCAGACCGGGCGGAAGCGTTTCGGTGCGACTGCGGCGAGGCAGCCCACCGGATGTACGGAGACGCCGCCGAAGCGCACAGACTGACGTCGACCCGAACCGCAGGCGTCGGTCTGGTTCTTCGGTTTCGCCTTCATTTTCCACTGCTACAGTGTGTTGGTATGTGTGTGTGTGTGTGTGTGTGTGTGTGTGTGTGTGTGTGTGTGTGTGTGTCTGTTGCAAATGCGACCATAAGCGACAAGCGGGGTGGATCAATATTTATGATGTACACGCTTCTACCTAAAGCCTTCGTGTCATTCGTGGCCTAGCGACTCTCCAAATGACGCTCGAGTGACGACGCCCGTTTCGATCGGCAAGGTTCCGCGTCTTGGGACTGTGTTGGCAATAATATCGATATCACAGTTTGGTGTCCTCAATGCAGCCTGGCAGTAGTGCAAAAAGGCGAGGAGCTTTTAAAGCGGTTTTTTTCCTTTTTTTGTTTTCTTTTACTCGATTTGCCGTCCGTTTTCTACCAGCGACCTGAAACGGCTTCAATTTGACCCGATAAATTCCCTCCCGCGCAAATGGCAGCAGCAAAATGCGTTGCCAGGCTAACCAAGGGCACACAGTGCTGGCAGATCGTTTGTCGTTTCATTTGCCCAAAATAATATGCTCACGACTCCCGGCCTACATTGCGCACAACTCGGCACAACAACCGGGATTTTGCCACACATTCAATCACCGTCAGTCGGGTTGTGGTGAAGCGAAATATTACGCCGTGTTCTCATTTGCTGGTTTTGCCTTTATTTTCCAACGATGGAACGAATTCAATGTGAGTATTTTATTTGTTTCCCACCGTCGTACCACTTGCTTGCCGTGTGCTGTGCACTGTGGCTTCTCGGTCCTTCATAAAAGTGGGACAATTTGTTTGCTCATATTTCATACGGAAAAGCGCTCTCCAAAAAAAAAAAAAGCTCAAACATTCCGTACGACTGTGCCAGTGGATGAAATGCGTTCGTGTTCGATGAATATTTTGTGACGAAGCAATTTGAGATCACACGTGTATTTTCGAACGTTAGTTCCCGGTGGAAACTGGGTGCGATATTAATGCGTTATTCGGTAAGAAAATACCGTTTAACCTTTGGGCCGTGGTCCGGCCGGCTTGACTGGCGTTATTAATTGCTTTGTGTATTTTTAAAGCATTTTTTAAATGATGAGCTTTTATCGTATGTTTGGTTTTGCTTGTTTGCCACTCTACTCAAAGCTGGTAGATAATTGCTGTATGCTTGTTTTTTCAAAAACAATAAATTGTATAACATTGCACAGGATTACAAAGGATCACCAAAGATTCGGCGAAAGTGGTTTCATATTTAACATCAATTATTGAGTGAACTGTGTTGTATTCCAAAGTTTCTTATGCATCCCTAGACTCGTCGTTCAAATTATTTGCCGTTTCCTTTTTTTATGAATTTCATGATTTTTTTCATCACATTCTTTTGCGAGGAGTGCCTCAAGAACCAAAACCGTACGATACATTCAAATTTATTTGAAAGAACAATCAACCCTCGTTCATCTAACCAACGTTCATCGTTTCTTTGTCGATCATAATGTGCTTAATGGTTTACAAAAAAAGGCCGTCCGATAGTTCAAAATAAAGCACGTTCTGGACCACCAGGTTGTTTCAATTCGCCCAATACAAGTATTAACGTGAACCGTACGACCAGCAAGATCACAAAAAGAACGACATAGTAATCCATGTCGTTCATTTCCTCGAATACACCATACCTTCATCAATTGAAATGTAGGAAACAACCGCGATTTAAGTTCAGTTCATTTGAATGAAAGAACTGCAGTGAAATATCTCTAAGGTGAATCTCCAAGGGGCCGTCAGCTTAGAGAGATATTCGTGTTGAGGAAAACTAATGAAGGTGTTGCTATGAAGTATCCAAGAATCCTCGGGAAAAACATGGCATCCTTTAACCATTTTTTTTTTGTATACTGTCATCAGTGCTGCAAAATGTCATGGGTATCACGAGATGTTCACCAACGAAAACAATGAACATATCCGTGGTAGTTTGATGCCCATTGTTGATATTCAATGAAAGTGCACCATGGCATGCCGAAAGCGTCAAGCGAATGCTTGAGTCCAACGCGATACTCTGACTGACAAGCTTAGCTTAATGTCGGCGAAAGCATAATCATGATTTTTTTCTGGCTGTGAACAGACCTGAAAAATATCCCTTTTTTACTCACCAACACACTCATGAATGA
Source organism: Anopheles quadriannulatus (assembly GCA_000349065.1). NCBI lineage: Eukaryota > Metazoa > Arthropoda > Insecta > Diptera > Culicidae > Anopheles > Anopheles quadriannulatus. The sequence goes on from KB667655.1 coordinate 1,223,108, forward strand.
AACAAAGCTCAAATCAGCTCACGTACACAACTGAGATGATCAGAGGTGAGACTCAAAAAGTTGGTGGTCCAATCACATGCTTGGTGACATTTTGTTTAGCACACCACTCTTGGTCACTCACTTGGTCACGTGAGTGACATTTTCGCTCAGTGATAATCACGACATTCTTGGAATATACTTGGCGTGTGGTCCCTAGCAGCAAGATGAGCATGCCTTCTCGCTCTGTCAGGTTTGATGATCTATCGTGTCAAACAGAGCGAGAGACCTTGCTCATTTAGTTTCTTGGAACCACTCGCATATCTCCCACGACCATCGCGATGATCACCGACTGAAAATGTCGCGACCTTTTGGCTGACCAGTTGGTTGCTCACAATGTTACCAAGCATGTGATGGTCGCAACAACTGTTTGAGTCTCACCTCTGATCATCATAGTAGAACTAGTGACGGTGACATAATTTTGTTTCAGCCGGAATTCGTCATGACTATGTCAGTGACATTTTGCAGAACTGATCACAGTAAAAAAAAGTCATGGCATAGTCAAGCCTCGTTTGCGAAAATGTCACGAAGCATGCATTGGTCACACCAATCGTTTTGAGTATCACCTCTTATTATCACAATTGAGTACGTGACGCTGACATGGATTTTGTTTCTGTCAGGTTTTTTTTATCACATTGACAGTTTGACATTTTGCAGCACTGACTGTCATCCAATAATTCATCTTCAATGTTCAATTCATCATCAGCAATAAATCGAAAGAAAGACATGTTTTGGAAACATTCAAAAATACGCGCGACGAGTACGTATAATTTCGGGAGACGTTAAAAATAGGCCTTAGTAAACCCTGCCACAAATTTCAGCCTATCGTAAGCCTAACTAATGAGATGAGATTATCTCACCTCAATACATCACTGGCTTTCATTACGTGGGATGTAAATAAATTGGCGTTACAAAAGCTTTCCTACCGAAGCGATCACTGCCTGCCTCTTCCTCTACCTAAACGACGCCTGATTAACACCATAAACCCCCGCAACACCCCGTAGTCTGGTGGACCAGTTCATCCAGAGTGCTACAGGCGGGCGCCCTTCACATTGCGCGTGGCAACCGATGCCACCCTTCAAAATGTGTATCAAAAGTTGTCTGCTTTGTTTACCGTAGTAGTAGCTGCAAGATAGCGCTTATTTTCCGCTACTTCAGCCGGTCGGCTTTCATTCTGTGGAAAGACATCACACCGCCTCTGAGGAGGCTGCCCCCCCCCCGCTACTTGAGGGCTAAGATTTCATTCCCTGCCCGTGCGCGCCTCGGGAAAATGGAAGTTAAACGGATGGATGGCCCACCCACTCTAAGAAGGGATATGATTAATGAAATTTGATGACGTGCCATGTCAACTTTGTCATAAATGTCAGACCTTTCAGCCCTGCCTGGACACGCGGAAGCTGCCCGAGTATCTGCTTGCCCTGCCCACACCGTGCGGCAGCGCTCGTTGGGAAAAATCACAAATCAACTACCCCGACTGCTCTCCAAGCCTAGGAAAAACAAAACAAAAGCCCCAAAACGCACCAAAAGGTCGTCGGACGTACGTGCTCGCGTGTGAGCGTGTTTCTTCCCAACCAGCACACGTTTTCTATATGTGTGTGTGTGTGCGCTTTTGTTTGTGTTTCGTATCGTAGCCTTTCGCACTGGAAGCATCACCACCACCAACGCCAAAACTCCAAGTAGGAGTGAAAGCTGTTCCTCCCTGGCAGTGATCTGTTTTACCGTTTTTACCGAACCAGCGAACCAAGTGAACCGGAACGAACAAAACCACTCTCACACGCGCACACGTTTGCGTGGGATGCGCACGGATGCGAACTCCGGCGTAAGGACGACCCCAGAGATACGGGAGCAAACAAAACGGGAAGACAAACCTCGCTCAGCATTAACGAGACCCGCATTAAAACGAGGCGCAAGGGAGTGAGTTACAGAGGGAAAAGAGCAAAAGTGCCTACACTGCACAAGTGACAAACCTCCCCATCTCCCCCCCCCCCCCTTCCCTGCCCCGGACAAAACAGACTCAGCCAGGGCAAGCTGAAAGAAAAACAAATCTCAACATCACTTAATCGGCCGGGCGGCTCCACTGATCCGGATGGGAAACTGGAGCAAGCGGCTTGCCTGCTGCCAAACGCCTTGCCTTCTCAGTGGCGTAACACTTCACCCACGCTGGCTTCTTCTTCTCCCGCAGCCGCACCGCTTGCACCTCCCTCATTATGTTGTGTAATCATAAAGGAAAATTTATGTGACGACTTTATTATTTTGATTAATTATGTTTGTCTCGCTCTTCATGTGGAACTGGAGCGTTCGGTTGCTTGCCTTGGGTCCCCGGAAATGCTCCGGTCTGTGCGGTCTCGTCACACAAACAGACACGTGGTACACGCCAGCAGGAGTGGGGGTTTGGGGCTTGTGATGATGGCAAATGGTCTTCACCTTGGAGACACAGCAACAAAGTTGCTAAATCGAGCCCCGTGTGCTAACTTTCTGCGGTGCTAATGCCCCGAGATTTCCGTGCCTGTGCGTGTGTGTTTTTATGGAGAGTAAAAGGACGGGTGATTGGTGTGTTTGGGGTACAATTTTCTCGGAAAAACGGTTCACCTTTCCTACCCTGCTGTGTACCAATGGGTCGGTGGGGAAAAACGAAAAGGCCCGTTCCCGTGCCCGATCGCGGTTGAAGCAGTTTAATCAGCAGCGACACCGTACCCTTCGAAGGATATGCGCAATCCGGCTTCCGTGTTGAGCGCTTCCTCTGTCTGATGGAAAACGAGCTTTAGAGAGCGATGGGGGTGAAAAAAAGCGAAAGGAAACCGTTCGCAAAGGACTAGCGAGAGAGCAGTTAATCAAGAAAGATGACAGCACCAATTGTTCACGATTGACGTGTACCGGGGGTTTTGGACCGGCTGTTAGCCATTTCCGTTTTTTCTTCTCGCTTCTCCTTCAAGCACCTCTTTTACATCACAGCCAGACTCTTCTTTGACGCGGAGGAAGTACACGAGCTCAATCACTAGGACGAAGGCGATGTCGGTCTGAGTAATGCAGCTAATTGAAAGTGAAAGCTGACAGGATGGCATTCCGGCTCGGCGGAGGTGGAACATGGTGAACGCCTTTTTCACCAGACAGCAGACCGATGGCGCCAACCGGTTTTCGGTCGTTAAAACTTCATTTACAGCATTGTTAGGTGTCGTCGTTCGGGCTCGCAAGCTTTGATGCTTTAGCTTAGGCTGGGCGGTATTCGAGGGGCGGGAGGAGAGCTGGCTCGAGTGGAAGCGCATTAGCAAATTAGGCAGGCAAGACAATGGCAGCTCATTAGAGCGAATGTTGCCGAATGTTGCGTGTTAATTTTGATTTTGGTTCTTTAAAGTGTGAAGCGTTCGCAGGATCATTAGGGCGGGCGGTCGTTTTTTTTTAAGTTTGGTGCAGGTGCTCTGGGTTGATTGTACGATATTTGTACCACGGTTTGTTATCTTGGTCTGTAATCAACGCTGGTTTTTTTAATAGACTGTCAGATGATCTTACCACTTTTATCATCTCTTTGATTTCAATGCATTTGTAGCGCCGTTTTGATCTCATTTCTTATATTATAAATAAGTTTTCATTGAAAAAAGTCTATTCAAATTGCTGTAGAAAAAAATCCAGACCGAGAATCTTCCTTCGAAAGGTAATCATTCAAGCTTATTTGCAACAATGAATGGTAAGGTCGTAACCAGTCAGTTATCCGGAATTTACACCATGGCGGACGACGACAAGCGCTTGGGCATTTTTTCAAGTTTTTCCCTAATTTTGTATATATGTCTTCAGTTTTTACCACAAAATTGTTGACATAGAGCTTTTACATCGTCTTGGTCCAGACATTCTCGATGGGACGCAGATGGGAGCCTCTAGTCGCTCAGGGTCGTCAGCCATTCGTATCCGGGCTTTCTTTTGATGCTCGGATTGTACTATAATAGTGCCAAGATGTTGTAGATGCCGAGATGGACTTATCCGACGTCCACAAACTGCCTCATGTAGTCCGTTTTAGACGCTTCGTGGTGCCTCAGGAGTGTCCGAAACCGCTCACGGTCTCGCTCCTTCGTCTGCCAGTCCGTTATCCCGGCCTTAATGGCGAACGCCTCCACGCCATCTTGCCACCTCAATTTGGGCCTACCACGCCTCCTCTGTCCTTGTGGACGGCCGAAAAAGACTCTACGGGCTGGGTCCTCCGTTTCCATGCGTACAACATGGCCAGCCCACCGGAGCCTGGCGAGCTTGATACGCTGTACGACAGTGAGGTCGCCGTACATCTCGTATAGCTCGTCATTATAGCGGCTCCTCCATTGTCCTTCCACACGTACGGGGCCAAGTATCCTTCTGAGCATCTTCCTCTCGAACGCGGCTAAGAGGGTCAGATTTGGACAGTGTCCATGTCTCAGAGGCGTATGTGAGTACCGGTACTATATAGGTACTATATAATCCTAGCTTCATCCGTCGCGACAGGTTCTTTGAGGTGAACTGCTTTTTCAGGCTGTAGAATGACCGGTTGGCAACCAGCATCCTTGCGCGCAACTTAGCTTCCATGCTATTGTCGTTGCTGACCTTTGACCCAAGATAGGTGAATTGTGGGACGACTTCAAAAGTGCGTTCACCTATCTGCACGTCACGCCTACGTAGATTCTGATTATTAATTGGTAGGCCCGCTGATGTTGCCACCATCAAACTCACGAGTTAAATTCGTTGAAAGTGCAATTAACGTTTCATTAGTGCGGGTGAAGATGAAATATCAACAATGTTTGGCCATTATTTTTAATGAAATCATTTTTTCATCTGGGCCGGTCTGGTGGTACAGTCGTCAACTAGTACGACTTAACAATATGCCCGTCATGGGTATGGGTTCAAGCCCCGAATAGACCGTGCCCCCATACGTAGGACTGACTATCCTGCTATGGTAACAATAAGTCACTGAAAGCCAAGCTCACTTCACTAGTGGGTACAGGCAGGCCTTGACCGACAACGGTTGTTGTGCCAATGAAGAAGAAGAAGTTATTTCATCTTCGATTCACTTATTTTACTTAGTTTGATCTTTTTGATTGGGATGGTTTCTCAGCTTCATTTTTTTTATCTTAGGATTGACAATCAGACCTTTTGACAGTTCTTAATTTAGTTAGAATGTTCCAACGCTACCTGCGGAGCGCCTGTACGCGAGATTTGAATTTCAGTGAATTATCTTTATCTGTGGCTTGTGTGTCTCCTACGTTCTGTTTCGCTATATGTTCAATTGGCTACTGACCCTTCGCGAACCCTTTTTCTCTCTCTCTCTCTCTCTCCCTCTCTCTCTCTCTCACACTCTACCTCTCTCTCCCTCTCTCGCTTCCTCTGCAAGCGTTCTCTATCGTCTATAAATTTCTCGTCTCACCCGTTTATAGCGTTTCATGGTAGCTTTGCGATCGTTGTCATCCTTGCTATCATTCTACTACCGCTTATCCACTTATCGTTCCGAACGATCGATCGACCCGTGAACGATGCTCGAACAGAGACATTTAAAATATTGTTTTCAAGTCATGGCTTAAACTTGAATGATCCCTTGTAAAGAATTCTTTGCATAATGAAACGTTTTAGAGTTCAATCGCTCTACCGCTCATTAGGCAGCGGTCTAATCTTGTTGCGCGCAACATTGTTGCTGGCAAAATGTATGGATTTTGACAGCTAGCGCAACTTTGTCGCCGGCCAAATTCAAACCAATTTTATTTTTGTCTGGCAACATTTTCTATTTACCTTGGTCATAGTAGTCGGGTGTATAAAATGACACAGCAGCAGTTGGAATTTAAGCATTTATAATACATTTTTTGTATATATACTATTTTTTCAATTCTTTATTCAACAAGTGAATTATTAAAAAATAAACTCTGAGCTGTTAATTGGATAATTGTTGACGCTAAACAATGTCAAAGCGAAATGTTGCCTGCAACATTCATAGGCTACCTCAGCAATATGTTACCGAGCAACTATGTTGTGCGCAACAACATTAGACCGCTGCCTTAGGGAGATAGAAGAGTGAGTACTCAATCACACAGTTTAAATACAAATTTGCCAATTACTAAGAGAGACTACGATAAATACGATACGAAAAAGTTCGTTTGAATGTAATGAAATCTTTTGAGTAAGAAAAACATCGTTTATAAAGCAAAAAAAAGAGAAAAAAAACACAATGAAAATGTGTTTAATCGTGACAACCTAATCGTCGAGTTTTTACACGTTTTCCCATTGCTTATTTTTATATTGATGCCATTTTTTGCATGACTTATTGTAAGTAAAACTCATTTAAAAGTCATCAAAGAATGAGAAAATTATTAACACCTTTTCGATCATTAAATGTCAAACACAATACACAAATTAGTTCTTAGTATTACATGACAAGATCCCAGAAAATAACCCGCTCGCATCTTCCAAATAGAGCGTGATAAGTTACTTAAAATTTATAATCCTCATCTGCCATCGTCAGCCTTCCGAAAAGCAGCTTAATGATTTAAATAGATTTCCAACTGCTAAGCTGATTTGTGTGCCGTTCCGTTGGTGTTGGTGTACATGCCACTGCGGAAAATAAATCATCTACCATCCTTCAGCTCTTACCTCATCCCAAACACACTGTAGCAAACAGTGGCTCGACACTAAATTTTAACTACTTCCCACAGCACCTACCAACCCCCCCCCTCCCCGTTTCATTTCCCAACGCGTGCCCTCGCCACCATCCCCTTTTGAGGCCGTTGTTTTGCCCGCATTGCGTAACCGTGCGCCGCAAGCGACGAAATTGGATCATTATTTTTCGGCCAGGTGTTTGATTTATGGAGATGTCACCGCTACAAGATAATGCTCCGGGTGGTGAACCGGTGTTCACAGCGCTGTCAAAAGGAGTGGAAAGAAAAGAGAGAAGCAAGCAAACAACAACAACAACAAAAGACACGCACAACTTCCTTCAGCACATCTCAGCCCAGGCAACGACGGGTACGACGCATCAAAGTTGTCGAGTTTGACTAATGAGTGGCAATTTCGGCGACGCTAGAACAAACACACTCACACACACAACCAACGGGAGGCGGACAGCGGAAAAACGAGTTGACGGCAGGTGCTTTGTTTATCGCTTTCCGAACGTAAGGTGGTGTAGCGGGGTTCGCACGTGCGTGTGTGAGCGAAGAGAGACGGCAAAAGTTTGTTCCGAATCAGGACATTTTTCAACCAACCTCACCGGCAAACAAAGATCTGCGAAAAGGGTGCTTGGTGGTGGTGGTGGAGCAGAGCAGAGGTGCTGACTGTCCAAGACGTTGTTTGACAATCGATGACTTAATTAGTGAGCAACTTCGGGCACGTTGCAAACGTTGCGTAGGTGCTGGTGGTGTTAGGTGGTGTTTGTGTTCGCTTGCGTCAATCGTTTGCGGTATGATGGCTCCCCTGTGGGAGATACAGCATAACACAGCTGGCCATGGAGACGTGAGCAGAGTTTCGCTTTTTTTATGGTCGCTTTACACGCTCGGTTTTTGCCACTCGACTGGCTCCATCCATCACGTCCCGGGGCAGGGAAATTTTCTTGCTAGCTCAAACCCACGGGAACAGGTGCAATTAATATGCGTCACCTTTTGCAACCTTTCTCGGGGGCAGTTCTCATGACCTTCAGAGAATGGCTTTTCTTTTTGTTGCACAGAAACTGTCTCAACATTTATTTCAGAGCAACTGTTCATGCAAACAGACAATGGATGAATGAATGAAGAACGTACCAGAGAGGGAGAGCGCTGGCGCTCGCGCAAGTAATCTAAAACGCAAATTGCAGCACTAAATAAAGCACTAGCAAAAAGGATAAAACCGTTTGCTCTGAAATGAAAGCAACGGGTATAAGGAGATTTATAATTTCCCATTCCAACACAGATCAGCATTAAATCACTGCAAACAAGCAAGCAAGCAAGCAAGCAAACAGCAACTCCTCACCAAGCTTGGGGATGAAGTTGTGCCGATCCTGGGAGCTATTTCATCCAATATCATAATCCTTAATCCGACTCCGTTCCGTGTCCATTATGCTGTTGGGCTTTTTTTGTCAGAGAAAAAAAATGGTCAACAACACGACGGAAAAAAAACTCTGCCCGCTCGGTAATCTGAGGTGACGTATCACGACGAATCAGTGCTTTTTTGTTTGACAACCGCAAAACCTTCAGCCTGGAATGGAACGGAAGGAGAAAATAAACAATCACCAAACAATGTCCACAAACAAAAAAAAGCAGCAGTAGTGTAACAATGACACCGACTTTGCTTAACAAGCTTTTCGTACGTTGTGCTTTTGGAAGGGAGGCAATTTTTTTCTGTGCTTCGAGTAAAAAGTTGCACGTGTCCGCCAAACCTCCCCTCGGGAGGTTTGGTTTATTTTGCTTTAGCTACCCCGCAACGCTATCTCAAATGTGTTCACTCGCCAACTTTGCATACACTGGTTGTAACTCAAGCTAAAAATTCATAGAATGCGTCTTGTTTTCTTTTCTTGTTCGTTTTCACTCGCAAGGGATGCTGTACAAAGCTGTGCTCCTAGTTTCTTGGAAGTCAACGGCCGAAAATAGATACAAAATACCCGAAACGCCAAACGCATGGGAAACCGTATCAGCCGCCCGGACACTGGATAAAGCTCAACTGTCGTGCCAAACGCGTACATCTCGCGCACTGAAATTCAATCACAGCTTCCCACACCAATATTTGCGGCGATTTGCCTGCGATGGTGTGTCGGAAATATGTCGACGCGTATCGAAGCTAATAGAAAGTCTGCTGGGAAAAAAGCCGGCCACAGGCAAAGAGTGGTTCGATTGCTGTGAAAACTTCCTAACCATGGGGCCCTTCCCGATTCTAGTCAGCTTTTTGTATGGTGTTTGACAGTTGGAGGCTGAAATCATGTAAACACTCCATACAAAACCACACATAAAACTAGCCTGCAATTTTCAGTCTAGATTATTCTAGCCACAAAGCTAGAATTAGATTCGAGTACCTGCTCGAAAACACGGTGTTGTTTACATTCATCCCAAGGTGCATTAAAGAGATCACGTGGTGGAATCTAAAATCAAAGTGTATGTAGTCCAGGTGGTCTCATAGCATGTTTTTATAACCAATTTTGAATAACACTTTTTGACAGAACGAGTGAAAACTTTTGCTCGAACGAGCTTTCTGGCGGCTTGACGAATACTCAAAACACTCTTAAAATCTTCATTCAGAAACAGAAGCGATAAAAATCAGCCTTCTAAATTGATACACTATATAATCAATATATGGGCGTGGGCGGGATAAGCCCACCTGTATATTATACTCACTTAGATAGCTGCTCGAAAACTGCTATACAATGCAAACAGCTGACAGGCTAAAATTTCAGCCTATGGGCTTCAAACGGAAAGGGCCCCAATATCTTCTCGATGCTAATAATGACAACATTGTTCGTATATGCCCTTTTGATCAACACATTTGCGGTCCCGAAACCAATTATTTTACTTTTTATACAAATCATATGGAAAAACCTCCCGCGTAACGAGTTTTTCGTACAACAAGTGAAACACTGGGACGGATTAAACTTGTTATGGGGGATTCCACTGTATATTGCTTGCAAATAATGAATAAACCGCGAAATTACAATTTTAAAGTCTTTAAACATTTAAAATTTCTGAGAACTTGAGGAATGACGGTACGAATAACTTGACATCTCCTTCCTAATGCAAATGCTGACCTACCTTATGTATAGTGCATGGATATATTCTTCATGGATTTTACTAAAAGTCATTAAATTGTCCTACATAGGCTTTCGGTTGATGTTATTTTAACGTTTTAAT
>KB667655.1:1262019-1290211 GCA_000349065.1 Anopheles quadriannulatus
GTATGGATTGTTTACATGATTTCAGCCTCCAACTGTCAAATTCAATGCAAAAAACTGACTAGAATCGTGAAGGCCCCCATTGCTCATACACTGTGAAGCGCCTAAATGTATATTATGTGGTTGGTTGGCATCATGCTGTACCCGATTGCTTTATTGCATACTTTCAGGAGTGGTTATGAAACATTTTCTTAGCAACCTTATGGAACAGAATTACAGCCCGTCGTTCGTGTCTAGCTTGATAGTCTGATAAAATACTGTTAAATTTAAATTTAATTTTTCATTCCCTAACTAATGTTTTGCCTCGACGATATTGATTTTTTTTAAACCATTGCATAATGCTATGACGTAAACCACTCATCGGGAACCTTTTGTTCCCCGGTTGCTGGTGTCAACCTGTCCCATACAATGAGTTTGTCAGTGCATTCTGATAAAATGTGTGTTCCTAGGGCATTTTCTCCCTCCCCTGTTAAACCTCGCCACCAGCAGCAAAACTCTCATGGTATGCCTTTTTCTTTCTTTCTCTCTTTCCTACTGTCATATCACGCACACACACACACACACACATACACATACACGGGTGCAGGTGAAAACCCGGCCGCCATGCAGCACGGTGACCATGGGAATGCGGTCCTGGTGGCGTCACACATTCATCTGCCGCTGGCAGTTGTAACATATCAGGTCATCAATTTCGTCTTAAATATGCATTGAGTTCACTGCACAAGGAGGCCAGCGATGCCAGCGACTAACGCGCCGCTGTACGTAGAACGGCGGATGGGACGGAAACTGCACTACAAAAACTGCAACACACACATACACACACAGACAAACAGAAACAGGTATGCTGTAGCATAGTGGGAAGCAAGCGATAGTCGGACGAAACGTTGAACTTCAAGCGGAGAAATCTGCTTCCGGTTCCTGTTTACCTGGGATGCTCGAGAATCCGGGATGACAAACTAATGACAAAAAAAAAACAAAACAAAAAAACTAGACGAATACAAATCGAGCCATGTTGAATGTGCACATTAAAACAGCTCAACCCACTCACCGAACCCTGGTGGCTAAGGGGTTGCTGTTTTGTGTAAAGTAATTACGATCGACGTTTAGCTCACGGTCGAGTGAGCACAGCGTAACGGAGCGGAAACTCCGTACATCCGCTGTGTGATTAATTAAGAACAGCCCAGCATGGAACCACGCATTGTACATATAGGTAAACGAAATGGCATAAATCAAATTTAACGTAGCGTTTGATGTAACTTTGTATGGTATTTGTAAAAGCTAGTAAATAAAATAAATTAAAATAAAAAACTACATCGGAGCTAAAACTGGCAGGCGTACCCGATTGCCCGATTCGTTTCCAACATCATTCCATATTCCACGAACGAAACAGAGATAAATTTCGTTTTGGTAGTAACGCAAACATGAATTAAATTGCTGGATGTTTTGTTTGTGTCATTTAATTTCACTTCTAAAGCTCTTCATTTAACATTTAAAATTAGTTTACCGAGGTAAGCCAACATGGATGGAATATTTAATAGAAAACCACTCTTTCAAGTCAAACTGAGCGGGACGGTACGCATTTAAAACACTAATTAGAGAGAGAGAGAGAGAGAGAGAGAGAGAGAGAGAGAGAGAACAAAAACAAAACACTCCTTTTCCATGGCGATGGAGCAATGCAAATAAAGTACGAAACTCGTAACTAAAACGGTAAAGGGTGCGCTGGAACAGCGAGATAGGTAGGGAACGAGAACGATGAAAAAAAAAACACAAAACCCCAACTGTAAAACCCATTTGCCCGTCTTTGATGAGCGTTGTTTGTGAAGAATAAACGTTGAAAATGATAAACAAAAACTCTGTTAGCTAAGTGTAGAGTCGGTGCTGGTTGAATAAAAGCAACAGAAAAATGAAAAAAAAAACCCACAAGAAAACTAACATTCAAAAGCAAACCAACAGAACTACTGAAAGCATTCTTTCTCAAGTAAAACTACACTACACCGACACACACAAACACAAAGAACTACAACAAAACACGTCGCCGAAGTGCAGAAGGTTGATTCACTTGACGGTAGGAAGATTGTATATAAAAAGAAAGGAAAAAGAAAGTTGAAGTAAAAAACGATGCCCAGCAAATAAGACAACACAACCGAAAAAGAGAGAAAAAAAACGAGCATGTCCAAATACAAATAACGGTTAATGATGCCACGGAGAGAAAGGAAAACCCTCCCTACCGTGGTAATAAGGTAATACCGTGGTAATTCTCCAAACTGAAACCAACAACAACAAAAAAGACACATGGAATCAGTGAAAAGTAACGAAGCGGTGAGAACAAAGAACAGAAAATAACACAAGAACAACCCTAACCCTGTGAGCGATGGAGGAAGAAAAAAGGGACAAAACCACCTTGCGCCAACCAAGCGCCACGGTTTGGCAAGCAGGCAAACTGTTTTCCCTCTTTTGCGGGTGCAAATCGAAGCATCCGTGTACCACTGTGAGATAAAAGCGGTTTAATAAAGGTAAATATATTTGGATTAAGTCTGTGTGTTGCTTTACATCCACCCAAGCGTGATTGAAACGTCCGAAAGAATGATAATTGTTTGTGGCTGTTTACTTGTAGGTTGATTCACAAAATTGTTCGTCCATTTTCTTTTGCCTTAAAGTATGCAATTCACTTCACATAGCGCCTAAATTTATGCTTTTTGTTTTATCAAATAGCTTTGAAAAGCATTTCTTGTTTTGCTGCATTCCAGCTTAACAGATTGCGGTTTGTTATTGTTTAGAATTAACATTCAAATCATGAGAAAAAAAGACACATATAGCTGCTTCAAATGAATATCAATTTGTTTTATTTCTGTTCCATATTTTCGTACCAATTGGCATTCGTTTGACAAGCATCAAGCGTACAAAGGAACAGAACGATGAACCAGTGTCAGTGGCAAATGTTAACAATGTGATTTGACTTCCCTAAAATGGAATTTGCCATTCTGCTAAGCATACTACTGCTTTCGATCGTCCTCCAAAACAGTTCTGCTTCAAAAGCAAACGAACCATAGAGGTAAATGCTGAATAAAAACAAACCTAAAAATATCCCAAACATCGAAAACATTACATTTGCCTCCGGTTCCTCATACCTGTAATCCATACACTCCCGAAACTCCCAGAAGCTCTTTCAAATCGGCCTCATTCTCAGCGTACTTTGGAACATATTCTTTTTCCACAGCAAACTCACTTACACCTGCCCCCCAGCCAGTGGTTTGAAAGACTCCGGCACCAGTGTACCTCTCGCAGTGTAAGCCAATGGAGAACACATTTTCACATTTCCTTTCCATCCCCATGTCATACTCGTTCCTCGACACCTCGACAAGCTCTCTCTCTCCTTCTCACCAAATGTCTGCTGTTAGCAGTTTCCACACATTTCTTGTTTCGTTTTTTTCCCCTCCCGACTGTTAAAGGCCACACTCCAATTCCAATGCATAATAATCGGGACGATTTGAAGAAGGAAACGTGAACAGCACAGAACAACAACAACACGAAGCAGACGATACGATATGGACGTACTTTAGAGCCACTGTGATAATGTAATAATCCGGCGAATGGCATTACGGTGAATTTATCGATTATGAGGTTTTTCCGATCGAAAACGGTAAGTGTGTCTCGGCGTGAGCACTGCGCTTGCTGGCAGGGGATGCTGCTTTCACAAGCAATTTTGCTGCCCTGAAATTGATCGCAAAACGTTGAAAAAAAATGAAGCGCGCAGATGATACGCAGAAAGGTAAAGTGCACATTTGCATAAAAATCGATACTCAATGTTAACAATGTAACGGAACAAGAGGAAGATTGTGTTGTGTTTTCTAACATTAATTTAAAACAAACTAATTTATGTTATTGCCTTTAAGTATATTTGCAACCTAATTTATCGTTCATTTGAAAGAGAATTTAAATACAATGAATTCGATAAAATAACATGTTGTACATTTTTGATTCTGTGTCATTTAATCAACGGCAAAGTACAATCACAATGAAAAAGCGTAGCTGAACATATAATCTGCCGAACCAAGCGTGCAAAGCGCCTGAAAGTATGCAAGCCTTCTTTTTAAACAGATCTATGTTCTATACTAATAATTGCATACCTTAAGGCGCCAGAATGTGCAAAATCCGTTTTACTTCATGAATTATAAACAATTATTTTATTTTTAAATCACCTGCTTTTTACATTTCTTTTTTCCTAGAACCAACGATCCTTTTTTACCGTTTTCTTGAGTGTGTAGTCATAAAATTATTACTTTATGCAAATATTTACGATGATACAGTGTAGTACACACCCCATCCCCGGTACAGCGTCAATATTGATCGGCAAATATCGTCAACATGGTGCACGGTTTACAGTTCATCAACGCTTCAACATACGGTGCAAATTGACTTTACACACATAGACCATCACCATTTGCGCAGCAGACAGCCCAACGTGGGGAATCAACCGATCCGGCTTTCCAAATAATGTACTACAGCGTTTCACCACCCGCACCACCTGGTGTTTGGTGCCGTCATACATTGGGTGGGAGTTTTTTTTTTATAGTGTGCCTTTCTCTTTTTCACCCAGACATGGTGCTATTTTTGGCACCCAATTTTGCGTTGGTACTGGTTCGGGTTTTGCGGAAATTCCATCACCCTGCTTCAAATAACCGACTTTGACAGAAGGTGAAACGAATCTCACATTTCTCACGCACTCTTTTCCAGCCAACTTTATCCTTTGCACACACACACACGCATGTACCACTAGAACCAATACACCTGGGTGTTGGTGGTTACCGTCGGTGGTGCTGCAGAAGGGACACCACAATGGCCACAGCGTCAGTTGCTTACACCCGGTACACGCACGGTACCCGATTAGCATATAGATTCAAGTTGTGCCAATCAACTGTCAAAGAGAAAATGGTTAAGTTTGTTTTTCGTCCTACTTTCCAGCCTGTCCTTTTTTCAGCCATCACAGCCACTGAGAGAGAGTGAAAGAGAGAGAGAGAGAGAGGAAAGAGATTTTACATTTTTCTCACCCGTAAGGTTTCAAGAGTCGTATTACCACAATGCTCCAGCTGTGTTGTCCTTTTTAGCCCGTGTCCCCACTTCACTCCCGGTAGTAGAACGGTCCCCTGATAGCCACTTTGACGCTTGCCACTTTCAATTTCATTGTTATCCGAGCCTCGCTGATTTGAATCTCAGGCCACGTTGTCAGTCACCACCGCACCATATGGCCCGATCGGTGCTTTCGGCCTACAAACTAATCGGCTTTGTGGCCACCACCCTTTTTGTAGTTGAGAAGGATGACAGATAGTGTGATGTCATCCTTCGTCTGTTCATGTTCCGATTTCGTCCAGTAAGCCCAGCCATCACAGCAAAAAAAGGGGGGGGGGGTTTGAGCGAATGGTCAGTTTTTGACCCTCTCGTAAACAGAGAGCGCAAAATGCAAAACCACCCAAAACCAGGGAAAACATTTGACCCACATCCTTAACCCCCAACAACACCCAATTCCAAACACTCCAGCGGATCGGTCAGGCGAGCAAGGCTACACACTTGATTTTATGCATGTATACTTTCTACAGTGAATGGTTTTAACCGCTCAACCCGTCCGCATGGGGTGGTCACCCGAACGATTTAACCGATTCCAAAACGACTCCCAGCAAAGTTGTTCCAAAAGTGAGCTCAAGCGTAGCTTAATTATACGGCGACGCTTTATTAGTTGTCTTGCCTTTTTTTATTGTCTTTTCATACCGTAACAATATCGTCACGAGCACGAACGTCACGAAAGGGAGTTTGCCAACTGGCCTGTGGGGTACCCGGATGACCACAGAATAAAGCACCGAGCAGTGTTTTAAGCCAGCCAGCCAGCTCAACCGGGCCAAAGCGTTAGAAAATCCGCCTTGGCAAGCGATCTGCTTCGATGAAGTTTCTTCCGCACCACCGTGCACGATGAAGTCCACCTTCTTTGGCCTGAGTGTGGCAGCGCCAGTCGAGCTGGAAGTAAGCCCATTCCGGGATCATCAAAACAAACCAGGCACCTTGGTTGGCAGGAAGTTTTCCGAAGCGGGTTCCCGGAGGCTCCCTGCCGTGCCTTTTTCGCTCTGTTTATTAGATAATCATTTAATCGACACTCCGGTTTACTCCGGGCAAGCAGCCCGCACTGGGTTGCCAGCTTCCGGTGCCAAAGCATCGATTGAGTAGTGTTGAAGAAGATTATCTTTGGCACCCGAGCGGTAAGCCGTTCCCGCTCCAGCGCTGGTTCTACCCCGCAAGGAGCAACTTGCCTAGCAGCGGCAGCAGTAGCTTCCAGAAGGCGTAAGTGTTTATCCACCCGAGAGTGTTTTCAGGAGCTGTTTGTGTGTGTGTGTTTGTGTTGAATAAACTTTAAAGATAAACATGATCAAAACGGCGGATCTCTTGGTTCGAAAATCGTTTAACACTAGGATGTTATTATTTTGCAAAGTCGGGCAGAAAGTTTGATGATTTGATGTTGATGTTTTTGAAGCTTAACGGGCCGATCTGAACGTTTTCGATGATAACACTTTGGCTAAAGACACTTTTGATTACCGTCTCGATTCTAGCGTGTTGCGATGTTATGCATTTAAGCTACAACAAGCTAGAAGAGTTCAAGTGTCTACTGTTATTGATTTATGTTTACCAATAATTTGTAGACACTTATAAGATCTTCATTAAGGATGTTGCGTTGAGCAACAGTCAACACAAACGTGACGACTTTTCAGATCTCTTTACAATATATTTATTCGCGAAAGCTTGACTAATGGTGGTGTACAGTAAAAAAACTGGTGTTCTGCCTAGTCGTACGGTTAGAATAGAAAAAGAGCCGCCGCACTCTGTTTCTTTCCGTACACCCGCCTAATCCTTTCCGTTCGCCTAATCCGTGTGTATTATCAAGTATCCGTGTGGCATATTTTACACCGGGCAGTTATCAATACGCGTTATTATTATTTTACATCGGACAGTTGCCTGACTCGTCGCAACAAAGGCTTCAAAGTTAACTTGGGATCGTTCTCCAGCTGTTGCTAGATTGTCCATTGTGTTGTTGGGTTTGTAAATTAAAATGTTAACACGCCTAAAGGTATGTAAATATACATATTCGTTCTTGTTTTTCGTAAGCTATAGTTTTTTGAGGCTATATATAATTTTGAGTTTTTTGAGTCGATGTAATTTTTATTATTTTTTACCTTTATAGCCTGCCCTGTAGACAAAGTATTTCTGTAAAATAATGAAAAGTAGTTGAATGATTGCTAAATGCCAAAACTATACTTTGCCTAAAGGAATTAAAGTCAGACGGAGCTGAATACGATGTTTCAAACTTTATTGCAATGCTTTTTATTTCAATAACAGCGGATAAAGCGTTTTTTCGTTTCTACCAAAATTAAATTTGTGATTTTTTTCCTCTACATTTACATTGCTTACATATAAAATATGCTCTTTCAAGCATTACGGCAAAGCCGTCCCTCCTGAATAAAAACAACGATGCTCTTTTTCTAGAAACGATTTAAAAAAATCATGCATCGAAATCCCCTCTGCTCGCCCAACTTTGTGCGTATACATTTTAATGAACGCGAATAAATCAACCTTCAAAAGGTTCTGATTTCGCTGGTCCACTGCGTATCGTGTCCCATAAGCGTATGTGCCTTACGAACACACCGCCGTATACTACTTTTTGCATTAAACTCATACTCTCCATTTTGTTTCCCTCCGGTAAACATTTTTCCATCAAGCCTCGTAGTCTCGCAGCCATCGGACACAGGCAATCCGCTTTTTTCCGGACGCTTGAAAAACGATTTCAAATTCCTGTTTTCCCACCAGGGTAACAACATCATTTGCAAACCGATTACTCCCGGGCGGATTTCCACAGAGGGACAGAGTGAAGCAACAACCAAACACAAAAAAATGTATAGCCGACCACTGGAAACATTTGGCTTGGAAACCGCATTTGAAAATGATTTCATTATACCCCTGGTCCCATACTCCCCGGTGGCTAATTTGGCATGTATTTGTGTTGTTTTTTAATCATCACTGTGTTCACATACACACGCCCATATCAACAAAACAAAAAAAAAATCGGTTGCTGTTGCGGCACGACCGCTGTATCCTATTAGGCAAAGCTTGGCATGGGAAAAAGGAACCATTACCTATCATTTGCCCGTGTGCCTGTGTCCCGGAAAGGTCCAAAACGGACTCTCGCGTGTACGATTTCCCTGTTGCGAAGGCTAGGTAGCAGAAACTAATTGCAGAATAAATGTCCTACGATGCAAACGGACGTCCGTCATTGGAAAGCAGTTGTGCAGTGTTTTGTTTCTTGTTTTTACTTCTTGTTTTCCCTTTCGTTTTGCTTTGCCGAGCAAAGAGGAACCTGTTCTGTATAATGTACGTTAAATATCAGGTACATTACTCCCAGCCACCCAGTGCTTTCGTGGCAGTGCTACCGGCTGGTACGGTGACCATTTACGCTGGTTGGAATATTCATTTACCTAATTTACGTCAATTAAAAACGGTTAGAGTCTGCTTTCATTTTTTGTTTCCATGCATTTCGACTGGCCTGTCGCGATTTATGTGATGCAGACAACTTTAATTGAACGTGATGGATCAGTTACTTCGTCTCCTTAGTTGGACTAACTGTATATATCACAATCATCTTTTGAAAGTTAAAGTTGTTTTTTCGAATTGATTCTTTGAATGATTTACAGCTGCAGCTCACGGGACGTGAATCAATCGACTTTGGTATGATTCTTGTATTTTATTTAATTACTTCATCCAACGCAATTATTGTTGTTTCAATGCTCAAGCCTTTAGCAGAGCTTCTCTTCAGCACACTGTAAAGCAAACGTTCATTCAGTCATTGGCATCTTAAGAGCGGACTGTCCTTACCACTCTGTGACGTCTCGTGTAACGCATGATTCTTGACCAAACGGACATGCTCGTTATCGTGCAACACTAACCGAGCTTTAGAGATCTTTCTCTTTTGAAGCTTTCTAAAGAAAACATCCTTTGCCGGATCAAAGCATTCTAAGGCATCTTTATCTCAATTAAAACCAATACCATCCAATGGGCAGAAAACCATCTACCTGATTGATTTCTTCCCATGACCATTGGCCTCTGGCTCTGGCCAAAGGTTGCTACATGGACAGCATGGCATCTTACAGGAAGCTTCTTAATTCAATATGCATCGCCCGGAGTAATTTGCCAGTCAACAACAGTTAGTGATTTGAAAACGGAAACCATAAAACTACTCAGAGGTAACGAGGGCCAACGGCTAACACACATGACATCGGTCCCTACGATCGTACCATAAATAATATCCTTTGACCCGTAGCTGCATCCACATGGTACATTCTAATTCCCTCAATTAGATTCCCTTCCAGCATTGCTTTCGAGCGCTCTGTGTCCGATGGAAAGGTTGCATATTGTTCTAGTATGAAAACCGTTCGTACTCGTACCCATTTCATCCCGTGTAGCGTGGAACAATTTTAATTGCAATTGGATATGAAACTGCTCCGGTTAAACCATACCTTTGCCAGCGCTAGCATTAGATAGTTTATACGAAAAAGGCTTGCCACCATATCTAAACCGTACCAGTCCGCTTGGCAATAATTTACCATCCGATCGATCACGCATCGGTTTATCCCAGAAGGCTTCAGTAAAATGAAACTTTTGCTGTCATTTCATCCACAGCCTCAACAGCACCGTTCGAAGCGATATATTGCAGTTAGCTCCGGTTTCAACATTTTTCGAGAATGCCAACAATTCAATTGCCTAGCAGCAGTATGCAGCAGCAGCAGCAGCAGCAGCAGTAGCCAAGCAACAAATTTAACCGTACATTGCTATCGACCGATTCTCCATGGCCGGACGATGCCTCAGCACGATTGATTGTAGTCACAAATTAGCGTCCACTTCCATCATTCGGACCGGGCGAGGGCAGATCTTTCCCCTCCAACCAGCTAGCGCTAAATATTTTCCACCAAACCTACAATCTTCACAGTGCACCCACCGCCGTTACCAACGCGGTGTCACGAAATGCAAATACATCCATTATTCATTGCACAGATCTAGCGCGGGCCAACGGCGGTTTGGTAGGTCGGAATCGAAAATCCGTTCCGCTGACCAACAAAACAAATATTTAATGTATGTGACAAATTTCGTTCCCTCCTGCCCAACACGTAACCACAAGCCATCGCACCGCAATGGGATGCGAAATGCACGCACGGGAATGCAGCTTCGCTCAATCGCTCTCGGCTGCCTGGCGGGCATGATGACGTTTATCATTAATTTTAATTCACTAATACATTGGCAGCGAACCCGGTTGACATGCGGGGGGAGGGCAGCGATGGAGTTGACATTTATTGGAAACGCTGGCCATATCGGTGGGTCACGCAAGCGATGGGGAGAGAGGTAAGGGATCCGATTAGCTGGCAGTTGTTATGGGCAGCCGACACAATCGTGTCGTGATTGGACCTGTTTGCACTAGCGTCCAGCTTGATTTCCATATTTATTAGCTACGGCCGCCGGACCGGGGTTCGTGACTTTGGTTGCGATAGATCACAAATAAATAACTGCTAAAAACTGTTTTTTGCCAGCAAAACGGAGAACGAGCGGGGAAAAACAACAACGCTGCCCCACTAAACTATTGTTAGGTTTATTATCTAGGCATTGAGTGAAATAATTCACTGTCCAATATGCAGAACGCATAGATTGTCATAAATCAAACATTTTCCCGCGCTCCATCATGCATTATTTGATCATGCACTGCTTGTTTTGCGGTATTCAAAGCAGTTTGATATTTTAAACAAGGGAATGCAAATAAAAGAGATACAAACGATATGCTCGCTACTGGCAAGACATAACAGAAGCATTACAGGGCAACACATGTACCATGTTCGAAGGGCTTATGATATATTTATTGCTTCAAGGTTTAAAAACAAAATTCGTTTTAACATTACCGTCCAACCGCTCGAGGACACTACAAACACACGTACATAAAGGAAGCTTAGAACTAATAATTATCCTTTGATGTGGTTTAATACCCTCTCTGAAAGTTCACAGCATCAATATTTTCTTTATTGGGGCACTATGTATTGCAGATTGCATTATTTCAGGCGCTTGAACGCTCTCTTAACACCATTCGCCTAAATATATGCAAATTCCATCAATAATCAGTCATGCATTGGTGCGCTTAGCTGCTTATTTTAAAACAAGTTTTTAAATATTTTACTTCAACTCTAGGTTTATTTGTCTTGCATACATTTTGAAGCATCCTACAGTGTTAAACTTTAAAAATAAATTAAAAATATTGGTCTGATGAATTACGCTGTTTTCAAATCGGATGACCCTTCAGGGCACATCATGTGCCTCCCTAGCCAACTACGAAAAAAGAACCTTCCAATCCATCGATTTCATCTCCCCGAAATACATCCCATCCTGCCATCCTTCCTCCCGTCAGCCCCACAGCCAACCGATGCGCTTACGAAAACAAAATAGATTTAAAAATAACAGCACAGCGGCATAATCATTTCCACCGCAATGACTTCCACTAATGGCCGCCGGCAATGGGTAGCATCATTCTGCTGCCCTCGCGCAACGGATTTGCCCCTGCAGTCATCCCCGAAATTAGGTTACGCTTTCCGTAACGATCTCCATTGGATTAATGTTGCAAACGTCGCCTCCACTTTCTCCCATCCGATATCACTCTCTGTCTCTCCAGCTCTCTTTCTCTCTCTCTATCTATCTGTGTCTCATCGTCATCCATTTACAGCAGCATGATTTAAATTCGCCTGCCCTGCGATTAAATGTGTGCGTGCAGTCCCGCGTCAAACCGAGCCACGTAGATGTCACGTTGGTGGGACGCATTCCGGCCAGCAAAGCTTTCCTTTTTCCTTTTTTTTTTGTTTTTGAGCTTTGTCCACTCTCGTTCATTAGGATTGTAGCTTTTTGGGCGATTTGAGGGTGTGCCGAAGGGTGTTAAATTAGCATCCGTCAGGTGGCGGCTCACTGATTGCTCAACCGAGCGCTGCCGCATTCAATGATGAAGGCCTGCCATCACACAATTTACGTCCGACAAATGGTGGTCTGCGTCTGTTCCTGCTGCTACCTGGTGGTACCATGGTGGTGGTTGCCGCAGCCGGATTACACAGCCCAGCGGCCCCGGATGCACTGAGCCAAGGTGCAAGGTAGACGACGGGAGACGATGAAAGCTAGAAGCCGTTTGCATTTGGTTGCATCATTAAGTTTTACGTGTCAATGCTCCGTTTGCCACGTGACGACGGTGATGGACGGATCGGCGACACGGCAACCATTCGATGCGCATTAGTTCACCTTATCTGAAACGTGTCATTGAATGGAGTTTGGTGCTTCTTTTGCGTTATTTGCCTTGGCTTGTCTTTTATCCTGCTTGAATGCTTTTTGAATGCTTCAAATTTTAATGAAAACACCCGATCATTTCTCTTTAACCACTCTAAAGCGCCTAAAGGTATGCAAATGTGATACAAAAATTGATTTGTTACATCGATTTCCACCCCAATCCATTCTTTTAAAGAAAATATTCTATCTTTATGTGACTTAAAATTATTTCAAATGATCTTGGCGACAACTACAGCAACAAAAATTGTTTTTTCAACATTCCGTTCCATGATCCACAAAGCGCAAAGTGACACGATAAATTATTTCCGAAAAACATGCATCATTAGACGCTCAATGTACAAGATAAAGTTCATTTCGGAAACAACTCCTCCCTTCCCACCCTAACCCACCGGTATCAACCGGTGATCGGAATCGATGCAACATTAGCGAGATTTATCGCTCCCTGCAAACACGCACACGCTGCGCTCCACACAAAAGTGTGACCATTAAGTGGAAATTAACTTGTTACAGCTAAATTGCCACGAATTAAGCTCGTTCGAACTTGTGCGACCCAAACTTTCAGCTGCCCGAAAACTCCCCACCATGCCACCGGTTACTAATCGAAAGAACCTTTCTTTGACACCAATGCCACCAATTTTGCCTAGTTTCGGTGGAACGCAGCGTTATTGCGATTTACGGCCACTTTGGGGACACTGCGTTCAGGGTGGATGTAGTTTGCTGCCTTTTTTTCTAACCAAAACCACCAAAACACAGAGCCCTCTTCCTCTGCCATGGGTGCACACAAAATGTGGACAATGCATACTCTTTTTTTTTTTTTTGGTACACCCAAAACCGCTTTTCGAGAGCGTTTCCCAGGTAGTGTGGGCGCATGTTGCGATGGCCGATAATTTATTGGCCCCACCGTTTGCTTCCGTTTGTAGAATGTTTCGGTGTTTTATATTTTCCTCTGCCACGAATTTAAAACACACACACATACACACAGATACAAGCGCACGCATTTCCAGCAACAACCAGTTGAACGTTCACAGCTTGTTCACCCTGGACTGACCACTTTGGGACAGCTCGCACGGCAACCACCGACACGCGAAGCACTGAATCATTCCCGGGGTTTTTGGGGGGAGGGGGGAAAGATTGCACCTGGAAACATGATACATGTTTTCCGGATTATGATAAACGACACACCACCCAAAAGCTGACCACAACTTTGATGGTGCGTGTGTGTGAGTGTGTGCAAAAAGAGATAGAACGGACGGTGTGCTAAGCTCACCGTGGTCAGCGGGGCTACGGCCACACGGTTAGAATATTTATCATATCTGACCATTCATTTTCCAGTCACGAAGCGGACCAGCAGTGGCCTCCCCCCACAAAAGCGCCATACATCAACCATGTAAAAGAAGGTGATACCGGTGGTGAGGTGGAGATTTTGAAGAGTCGGAAAAAGAATATGAAATGAACCCATCTAGCCGAAGAAGGGTCGACCGCCGCTAACTTCTGTCTCCGAAAAGGCAACCGAACTGTCCTTGTGTGGCCGGCAAAGTAGTGAAAGAAAAATACCCGTTCGCGTTTACCTCAACTCGGCTCGGCTCTTCAAGCAGGTGCAACTGATTGCACTCCATCTGGCAACCAATGCACTAATGCAGTATGCATCATTCCAAGCGAAAACCACTTGCGCAGGGTACGCTTATTTTTATACCATTTTCACACACACACACACACGGACACACACAAAACCTTCCATTCGTACCCAACCAAGCGTTTTGTACCAATTTAGTGGCTCGTTCTAGGACGAGGGTCATGCTACCGGCACAACTAACACAACACGTTTCGACTGTAAAAAACCTCAAGCCCACTGCAGCACGGCTAAACCGTTCCCGGTTGCTGCACCGGGGGAGGAGGTGGGAAGTTGTGGGAAATTTATGGTGATCTGTTTAAATTATAGGCCGACTCTCGTCGTGGCGCAACAACACTTATTATCCGCGCCGGTAATACATTTCACCTAATTTGGTTCAACCTTTGCGCCTTAGCTTAAAGCTTACCGATTACCGAGTAAGCTTTTGCTATCAATTACCGCGCCCGTTGGCCGATTAAACTATGGCGTACAAAAAGTCTAACTGGAAATTGGCACCACGGTAACATTCATTATGCAGCTTGTTTCTGTCCAACATTTCGCTAGTAGATGTAGTTAAATTGTGTGAGTGAACCGTAACGATTACGCCAATACAACTAAGGTTTACTTAAAGCCACGCAATGATTGTTAATTTTCCCCCAAATCAGCTCTTGTTAATAATGCAATTAAGATTGCCCATCATAAAGTCGTTGCAGCTAGGTTTCAACTCTAATTCATCTATTTTTGTCTCTAATGCATCAATGGTTGACAGCGTGTCACAATTTTTGCCTCGAAAGCTACAATTTTTGACAGTGTGCATCAATTTTTGTCTCTAAGGCATCCAAATTTGACTGTGAGTGAATCACTTTTTTTTTAAATTTTGCATAATTTCTGAAACTTTGAGCTCCATTTTTTTAATTTAAGTTAAGTTGTGAATGTTGTCATTTATCGAATTTAAAATAGAACAATTTTTTTGTCTGTTCGGAAGTTTAAATGGAGCGAAAAAAGTTGGTATGCGTTTTCAGTTGCAAACAATCGCTTCAGAATTAAAAAAAAACACTATTTTTTCGCTAAAAACAACCAAATAACTCGGTATTTATGTTGTTTTTGTGATGTAAAATTACAATTGCAACGACTGCATGGATTTATTATATATTTTACCGAACAAAAATCAATATAAGAAAATAGACACTCGAAACTTCAATTGGATTTCCCCTTACAGTTTTAATTGAAGCTTCTTTGAAGGTCTATTCTAGATTTGAGCTCATGATGGTCATGCTATTGAGTCGTACGAGTTGACGACTGTACCACGGGACCGTCCCTTATTTGAAGCTACATCAAATAATATTGAGCCATAGATACAAATTATCCTCCCCTAACTCCATCGAAACACCAGCAGCCAATTTGCCCTAATGCAAGCGCCTTTTATCCATTTCGCCCCATTTGATTATTGCCTACTGCCGAAAAACCAGCCCAAACCAACACCGATCTTCTCATGGCCCGTGAGAATGATTATCTTATTTTAGCTAGCCGAAAAATGAGCCTTTTTATACATTCAATCGCGTTTGAAACACAATTTCAACCCGTCACTGCCTCCCCGTTTATTTACCCGTTCTAATTGCGGAACGATTTTCAAATCTCGCTTCAAAAGCGGTGCTTCGTGCTTTTCTGTTTTGTTATTTCCATTCAAAGCGCAAAACATCGACCGTGCCTACTTCGTCGAATTAACGATCAATTGGGCCAAGCCTCAAAAGCTGAAACGGACCAAACACTCCGAGGCGTGCGAGAGGGTGAAAAGTTGCACCACGCAGCCCATAAAAGCCCCCTCCCCTGTTTGCGTTCGTTTGAAGGCGAAAGCTTCTCCTGACACCCTACTCCACATCGCCACCACCAGTAGCAGCCCACTAATCAACCGGAAGGATAAAAGTGTTAAACGATGTGGTACCCGTTTGTGTTCGGTTCCGGCCTCAGAAGTTCGGGGAGCAAGGGAAAGGGTTTCTCCTTCCACCACGCGCTCTACAGAATCAGCTTTCGCCTTATCTAGCCCACCTACCTTTCCCCTCTCCTGTCGAACTTGACCATTCCCTGACCATTAGCCGTAATGAGCCGCTAATGGTTTTGGCTGCAAGTAAAACGTTCCCGGAGACGCTCGCAACGGCTATGGAAAGGATCAAAGCGTCTTACAGGGTGGACGCTTTCGGACGGGGGCGTGGTGTGTATTGCTTGCCGGTAATTAACCGTACGGTTGCCGAAAAATGCCAGATGCTGCAATAGGTTGTATAGGCTGTGCGAGAGCGAAAGCTTTAAGCTTTAATGGGGATGATTGTAAATTGAATTAAAGAACCTGATCGGCGGTTCCAGCGGCTAGGAACGGCTTGCAGCAATTTAAGTGTCTGGCAACCCGATGGTTCATGCTTGTTTTTTCATCAGTTAAGGTCGACAACGTATAAAAGGTCATTTGAAATTCAGATCTTAATTATGAATTCAATTTTAATTTAATAAAACATTTCAAAGCATCATTTTCCATTCGGCATAAATCCAGGAAAGAAGATTAATTGACAATGTTTTCCTAGCTTGAAATGAAATTCTCCTGAATAATAGCTTCAACACCTAAAAAAGCCCGAGACAAAGCTAACAAGAGATGTTCCGTGCAATCAACAGTCAAATGTTTCACGTCGAAAAGAAGTTTCCATCCAGTGTTACGGTTCAAAAGTACATTAACCACTGCTTACAACAATGGAAACAACCATCAATCGTCAACACATCTTCATCCTTCAAACGATGCTCACTGTGTCGTTTCACACACTTCAAGCCAATCTTCAAACAAACTCAACCGCCCGTTGAAGTGGTCGATCTGTAGCAAATTAAATTAAACTCCCAGCTTCCGGGTGCGTTTGGACAAAACTCTTCAAATTAAAAGTACACCCTTCTCGCACCGTCACGATCACGATTAATGTCGGTTGATTGCCTGATGGGTGTCTCGGCGGCCCCGTTTGCTACCGCACCCTAACGACACATTTCATCCCCATTAGCTAATCCATCGTTGACGAGTGTTCGGTTCTAATGGGTAATGGGTATACTTTTTCGTTGTTTTGTCGCTTACACTTTCCACCTGCCAGCTTGCGGGTAATTCAATTAAAGGCACCCGCAAAAGTCCACTCGACACGAGTCGGTGGTAACGGATTCGAATCCAAAGGTTCGTGACGTTAGCAATCAGCTGGCCCCCGAAATTCGGTCACACTAGCCCTTTCTGCTTCTTCAGCGCGCTGTGTACAAACTTTCTCCGGTGGAAGTTTAGCGTACGGGCAAATTGTGTCGGCAAAAACGACGCAACATCACGGGAAGGCACTTCATCGACATCGGCCCTAAGCACCGAGCGAGCGACACCAGAACGCCATCGACGGGAAAAACGGTCTCCATTAATCGTAATGTGGATTAACAAAACTTTTCGGTTAACCGATTACAATTCGGCTGCCGATTCGGATTGCTGACAACCATCAGCTCCTTTCAATTGCCTATCCGGAGGCTTTTCGGAGGCCCCTAACGGTGACTCCTAACCACACCGGTCGTTTTACGAACGATTCCTCTACCACTACTCACACACACACATTCTTCCTTGAAGGAGTCTGTCCCTGCTTGCCCCTTACACCACACCAGCGAAGCCGAAGAATTGGTATAAAATTTAATGCTTAATTAAAAGTTTCTTGTTTTTGTGCGGACGAAGGGGAAATATCGTTTTCCCCGCGCGCACAACCCAAGCACACCACCCAAGCCGGGACCAGAGAAACGAGGACCGAAGCACAACGAGCAAAGGCAAAAGTTTTCTCCCCTCTCGCAAACCCAAAATGAAGATGATATTCGTTCGGATAAAAGTTCAATTTGAATTTGCCTCCCGCGTGGATCCCGATTTCCGTCATTTTGGGTGTTGCCTTTGGCAACATCGTTGGCGGCCGTGGCGTAGAGGGTGTGCAAGAAACGGTGGTCATTATAGCGGCGTTGAAGTTGATCGTTTCCCATTTCCGGCCACGGCTCTCGATAGCACTCGAGAAACTCCGTACCGATTCGTACCGATTGGAATCCATCGGAGAGGGCCCTTTGACAAACCAACAAGCAGGGCGAGGACGAGTGGAGGATCGATGAAAAATGTTCATCCACCAAATGTTGTGCTTCCTTCAGGAACGTAGCGAAAGAAAATTTCCTTTTTGGAAACCCGTGAATGAGGGGCAAACAAAAACTCTTCTCCCCGGTTTTAATGGTTTCCGTTTAGGAGCTGTTCGAGTTCGGGGCAACCATTTCAAAAAATCAAGTTTTGGTCGCATCGTTCCAAGTACGAAACAAAACAGGAAATGGACCGATTTTTGTGTGATTGAGTTGCACTGTAGTGCGAGTTAAGTACCGGGTGCAGCTTGAGTGGGGTTTTTTGCTCTCCATCCTGGATCCTGCCTGCCTTCGTGGTATGAAATATTAAGTGTGCTTTCAGGTCCTTTTTTATTGCACCGTGCTGCCTCACTGGTCAACAGGCTGGTTGATAATTACAATATTAAAACTTGGCCCCAAAGTAAGGGCACCATTAAAATGGCACAAAACGGAACGAAAAAAAACCGATATCAAACAAAAAAATAGGAACCAGCCCCAATGCGCCACTTGACCACATCGTCCAGCGACCGCAATGCAACCGACCAGCGACCAGCGCTGGATTAGTGGTTTAGCAAGCGGAGCGGTTAGTCTGCGGAATGATTCAAGTATTTGCACTTAATTAGAATTTTGGTCTTTAATTAATATTGCCCGCGGTGAAGTTGTTCAAGGTCACGTGTAAAAGGATAATAAGGTTTGCGTAAGTGTTTGACTAAGTGGATAGAAGTCTATACACGAGTCTAATTATACTTCATTTACTTTATGGCTGTGTTGATGTTGAAAAAGATAAGATATATCTTTAAACAATATTATCTTTAGAGATTAAATTCCTTTTTAGGCAGATTAGCTCTATGTGTTATACAAAAATGCTCAGGAAATGACCGTGCAAGTAAAACTGAAAACAGGAGCAAAAAACAAAAAGCATTTACTAGACACTTAATATAAATTAAGACCGAATACATAATAAATCAAGTCAATTTCCAGTAAAGGACATGTCTACCAATGTTATTTGTATATTTTTGAAATAAAAAAAAACCTTCTATAAACTAAAATAAATATCATCCAAATGCTGTTGTGTGCATAACTTCCAAACGACCAACCGACATTGATTCTACCATTTTGGAAACATTTCTCTCGAGCCGCAAATTGACAACGAGATTGCATAACATATTACGCCATTACACGCTTTCGAAGGATCAAGGACAAAAATGTCAACAGCAGCACATCCTTTAAGCTCTCTAATATGCTCGCTTCTAGCTGCGACATTCCACCGAAAACACCAGCACAACCTACACACACAAAAAGCTCGCACCCACAATCCCATTGGTCGCCCGTTTAATGGTTGGCTTAATGCGTTTGATCACAATAAGTCTGGCATTAAATCAAGCGGCACCCGATTGCCCGGCTCTCGCCCCGTCCGGCACTTCCAGCGCCCCACATTCCAGCGAACCAATCGATACTTTCCGCAGCAAACCCCAATGCAATGCAAAGCGGGCAACCGGCCGTGTGAAGAAGGTATGCACCGATTGCCCAAACTGTCCAGCAAATTATTGAAATGCCTCAAATTCCACCACAACACCCAAAAACTGCAAGCCCTGGCCGCCCGCCCGACCGGCAAATGGCTCGAACATTTGGCACACCGAAAACACTGTCATCGCGCAACTAATCCTTCTGCTGTTGCGCTTCATCGGACAAGCGCCTGGTTTCGGGGCTGGACAGTGCTGGGCTTTTTGTCGGTCGAGAAACTAATGCTCTTTGGGGCGAGTGGCGAGCACGAAACCCGGCAACAAAAACTTTTGTACAAAAAAATTAAAAAAAAACTGTGTCAGGGACGACTTTTCATCACAGCACATGCAATGGTGGTGAAATGCTGTTGCGATGAGGCTGCAAGCTGCGTACCTGTGCAGCATACACCAACAAAAACTGTATGATAAACTTTTGTGCAACGTAAAGTTGGGGCAGCTTTTAAAAGCATGAAAATAACGCCAGGTTTTTGTAGCCTTATTTGAGGGTAATTCAGCGTAACTGAACATTTTTTTAACTTATATAATGGATCTGAACCGTTTTAAGCACTCGTTTTGAGCAGTTTTGAGTTTTGTAGCACATTCATCAGTGGAAAAATGTATAAATGATACGCTGATTGCCTACATTCAGGCGCTCTTTACTTCTTAAATGGCAAATAAAGAAAATTTGTTCCGCCTTTATTGAAAATAAATAAAAGTTTAAATGCTCAGCCACTACCTTTAAGATACGGATCCACCAAAACACACAAATAACTGCCTAAAACTCCCGTCTAAAGAATGACCAAACGTGAATTACGTACGCAAGAACAACCATCCACTGGGCCCAACCTAACATGGACACTTCCATCACCGCGTCACGATTTCACCATTCATCTGTTTCGCAACGGGTTGAGTTATAACCACAGTCAGCCTTTCAAATGCTGATCCAGTTAACGTACTATCAACCCAAGCATAAAATAGCTTCTACTACAGCCTTTTTTTTTGGTACGAATCCCACCTAACTTCCTACGTTTGATGATGGTGAAGAAAAAAACACGAGTGAAAGTAAAATGGCACCATCACTAGAACGCTGGCAAACTGCCACAAACTCTGCCAAATCGCTTTACTACCAACGTTAAGCAATCAGGTTGCTCAGCGGGTTCGTTTTTTTTTCTTGCTGAGAACGAAGCTACAGCACGGCATGATAGCTCATACAGTTCGCTTTTTTTTTTGCACCCCTGTCTGCTCACCATACGATCAATTGCATCGCTTCAACTTCAGTACGCTCACGTTCAACGTGTTCCCTTCGCCACAGACCGTGAGCGTGGGGAAATTTAACTGTTTACTCTCCCACTCAGCACACATCAAAAGCCACGGTAGTGTAGCAGTATCGCTGTTTCGTTCTTTCTGACTTTCAATCAAACCCATTTGCTTTATGATATTGATTATCGCTCTGTCTCGTATTTCGTTAATTTTCCTGCATAGCAGGACTCCCTTCGACCCTTCAAAATTCCTTGCAGGCACATTCTCACCAACTTTGTCCTTCATGAGAAGCAACGAAGGTCAATAGACTCGCTAGACACTTTTGCCCAAAGCACAGACGAATCTTTTTCTTGTGTCGATTCAATGTGAGCTGTTTTTGTGGAAATTAATTTGTTGCCACAGCACTCATTTACAGACATCGTCATTATTATTATTATTACAACAGACTTTCATTTATATCGTAGCTGCAGTAGAGCAGAATAAAAACCTATTCTCTATCTCATATGACGCTTGCCGAACATGTGCGATTTTCTTCCATCCGTACCATGTTTGTCCACTTCTCGGTTAGGGCGAATGTCGCGACCATTTGTGAATGTGTAGGCACGGATTTGTAGGTAGGTTGCCAAATGGGCCAACCGAAATGAGCTCCATAAATTAACGATTTGGAATGGCTGTGGGTGGTGAGGAATGTCACGGTCGCCGCAGCTGCGCTCGCATTCAGCCAGCTTTGATGCGGCGGACTTTTACGAACCGAGACGGGGTTGAGCGTTTCCGGTGACCTTTAGCTTTTCGTTTTTTTTTTTTTTTTTGCCACATCTGCCAACTGACGTCACTCGGCAAGCAATTATATCGTTCACAAAAAAGTGAGCAATATGAAAAGCAACCATGTTCGTACACTAAAGAAAACAAACTGTTCTATGTAAGTTATGTAAGTAAGATTTGAATTGAAAATTGCATACATTTTGGCGTTTAGTCCTTTGAATTGTATTTTTCAAGAAATTCATTTTATCCTCTAGCTTTAGTTGTTGAAGTTTTCAGCTTCATTTTCCTCTCCCCTTGTGTACTTTGCCTGTGCCACCATAATGGTGTAAAGCAAACAAGAAAACACCTAAGTGAGACAATCG
The DNA here is from genome assembly GCA_000349065.1 of Anopheles quadriannulatus. Taxonomy (NCBI): domain Eukaryota; kingdom Metazoa; phylum Arthropoda; class Insecta; order Diptera; family Culicidae; genus Anopheles; species Anopheles quadriannulatus. The sequence goes on from KB667655.1 coordinate 1,284,039, forward strand.
GCTTAAAATTGATTAAACGATTCCACTTAAACGAGACCGTTTTTAATGCGCGACTTGAATGCATTGCCAGCTTTTCTCAGAAAGGCTTTCGTTGCGCGAAAAACCAACAAGTAAACAAAACCTCCTACTCCATCGTCCGCTGTGAAACACCAACCACATGCCCAACCGGAACCAAACCAAACCCTATAGCGAGGGTCCGCCTGTTCTCTGCCCGCTGTGCGCCAGCCTTACATAAGTGCAGCTAACCACACTCGTACGCACGCAAAGCGTAAAGGCACAACACTAGACTGGAAACTACACCCGCAGCCGTGCAAATGTGCGCTTACACAGTCGAGGCAATTCGCAGCGAGCAGCCTGGAAAATGGGACAGGTGGTGTGAAAGATTTCCAGCAACAGCTCCAGGGAAGCCGGCGCAAAAAGGAAACCCTTCCTTTCACGCCGACAGAAAACTCTCATATTTGCTTCCAGCTTTCGCTAAAACGATTATCCCGGTCGGGCTTGGTTGGGTACGTTGGGGCTGGCGAGTGTGGCGGTGCGCGGTTCTGAGTTCCACCCGTTCTTGAGCCGTTCCATCCGGCCGGTGATGCAACTACCAAAGGCAAGGGTTCGTATGTGTGAGCAAGAGTGAGGCGCATGGAGACGTGCGAGCGCATACGGCTCCCGGCGACATGCACACAAACAAGTTATGTAAACTACTTTCGCCTAACGAGAAACTTATCCGGTGATGTAAGGATAACACCGACCGGCGCTCGGGCGTTGGCGGAGAAGAAATGGTACTTCTCGTTCCATTTACAGCTCTCTGGGCATCATCCACTATTCCACCGGTGCCCATATATCTGTCCCGCTTCCGACAGCAAACCGTCTGCCGGTGTTGCGCGGAGGGGAGGGGGGGGGGTGGCAAACGCTTACCCATCATATATCATTTAGTAATAACGAAAACCATATTTTGAAAGACAATTTCTCATAGTCAAATCATACCATTGAGCACAAAGCACTCACGTGTTGCGTCCGGGAGCTTAAGCTCATCTGGGAACAGTGCGTGGAAAATTGGTTTGCTCCTTTGATGGAGTGGCTTTTTTGTTGCCGCAGCGTTAAACTAATATTACACAAACGTCTTCGTAAGTACGTTTCGCATAACTCTCTACGACTTGGTTCTATGCTGCATTATGCACTTTGAAAATGTGATGTATGCTCGAGAACTATTCTTCAAAGTTTAATTTTATTTTAAAAAGTTTTTTTTTCTGAGAAATTGGTATATAAAATGAAACAGAATACTAGTCTTGCATACCTTCGGGCGCTTCGGATACAATATTTTGACAAAGAGAAAATGTTAGAAAATATCAAACAAAATAATAAAAAAGGTAAAAATTTCTAGCTGTATTGAATTTTGAAATGAGTTAGACTTTCAACCATGATCAACATCTATATTTATTCAAGTTTACATCACATAAATCACTGGCTTAAAAGCAAAAACAAGGGAATAAAACTAAAACATAAGACTGCCAATTCCCATAACAAATAATCATTAGCTCCCCATTGTTCCCCTCATCCAATGCGGGTTTTGGCGTCGAGCTTACAGTCAACTGTCGTATGCAAATGAGACTACAGTTCTATACACATTTCAAACCGTACAGATACGTAATATACGGTCCGGCAGAAGGCCCCACCAGCTATGCGTATGCGTCCTCCTACAAAGTTTCGTCGTAGTTAACCCCCAATCACCACCAAACGAAAATTCCTAGTAAAACGTAACGAACCTCGACTTGGCTAGAGTTACGAGCACGGAATCTTTCCTTTGCTTGTGCCATGGGTTGGCACATCCAAAGTGAGCAATAACACTACCACCACCACCGGCAACAACAGTAAAAGTACCATCAAGCGGAAGAGTAATCTTTTAAAATATTTTTCCACCATACACTTTAGACGAGGGGCAAGCGCGTTGCAGGATGTTCGAGCTCCACCGGCACCGAAATACAACGCCCGCTGAACTTATCGGCAAACGCAAGTTTGTGCAAAATTTGCATACACATACGTCCGCGCGCTCGCGCACATATACGGCCCACGCGTGCAACCCCGAGGACGACGAGGAGCACCATATTTTGCTACACTCTAAAATATTGCCTGAATGGAAGAAGATGCTCCACCCGGCGAGTGCCTCCTTCGTGCTTCTCGGCACAGCGAATGACGCACAGGGTCGCGCGAATGCATCTGCACTCTGCAATTCGATGTGCGCCGGTTGTTGAAGTTTAATTTTAAACCATCTGTTTATTTTTGCCTTCACCCCGTTTCGCATACAAACAGCTAGTGTTACGATCCCAGCGGTTCCCGGAAATCGAAGGAAATGCTTTCTATCCGGGCTCGTGCGCTACTTACGAGGGCAAAACCTTAAATCTTGCATAACATCACAGAATACGGATGTGTTGCATCATATTCGATTGCTTATCGATCCTTAACTGACGTATCGTTATGATCAAAATTACGGACAGCTTCAAATTCCACTGAACCAAAACTTCTTAGTCCCTGGCCATATCGATTTTTCTTTTAATGTAATTGCCGTGATGTACTAGACTCAATTAAAACTGAAAAAATGTGTCTGATGCCACAGTAAATAAAGATTTTCTGTAGGTCAGCTCACCCCCAAAGGCATTTTTAGCAAAATTGCTAAAAACTGACGCCAGTGTGATTTCTTCGACAATTCCTATTGAACGCGTACACGTGCATTGAAAAACGTCCGAATCTATTGTGGAAGTAGCAATGAACGTAAAAATAATAGTGTAGTAATCAATAACAAATAATAATAATAACAAAGTAATCATATTATGCTCTGAATTTCATTCAAACATATGTTTAATTCTGTCCTTTAGTTTTTAGTTAAAAAACAACGATATTTGAAGATGTGTGAGACAAATGCCTTAACGGCCGTACGGTAAAGACAGTCAATTCCCGCAGCAGTTCATCGGTTCTATAGTTTATTTTTTTTTAGTTTAATTTAGTTTAGTTTATTAATCGATGGACTATGAAGCCATCTCGAGTCAAAATTTGTTTACAATAGACATTAGATAACGAACAGAACATATTGTTATTGTTGAACGCATTCCGAACACTTAAAAGTGAAGTCAGTTCAGTTATCGTCATTCCAGGCTCATAAATATCGTCAACTGAATTTAATAGACGGCACATACAAGGAAAGGAGTTGCGAGAGCCATCGGATCAGAGCTCGGTTGCTGCCCTGGGGTACGCCGGAAGAGGCACCGATAGATCTAGATTGGTGGGAGCCCATTCTAACTGCATATGAACGACCACATAAATACGATTTCATCCACTTTACCAGGGGTGGTGATAATCCAAGTCTATCAAGTTTTGCCAGAAGAATGTTGTGGGACACACTGTCAAAAGCCGCCTTAATGTCCGTGTAAATGGCATCAACCTGCATACCATCATCAATGGACTTATAACAGCCGCTAACGAATTGCATCAGATTTGTCGTAGTTGATCTCTTAGGCATGAATCCATGTTGGTTGGTGCTGATGTATTTGCCGGCAGATGCTATTAATGGTTCATAGATGAGGAGCTCGAACACTTTGGCGCAGGCAGCTAAAGAGGTAATACCTCGATAGTTCACTGCTTCGTTTTTGCTGCCCTTTTTGTGGATGGGTGTTAGCCATGAGACCTTCCACAGTGATGGAAAGGTTCCTGTGCGCAGAGATTCGTTAAAAATCTTAGTTAAAACAGGAGCTACCGATACGGCACAACGCTTGAGAATTGTCGCTGGGATACCATCTGGCCCCTCGGAGTATGACGACTACCAGTACAAGTCGTTCGGCCGGTCTAGGATGACTCCTTCACTAAGAATTGGGTATTCGGAACTTATAAAAATCTAAAAACTAAACAAGTGTAGTGCGAGTGTGAATATGGTACAAGAAAATCTACGCCAATCAGGCTCGAGAAGACGAGATATGTTACGGAATTTTACTGCTTCAAAAATCTTTATTATCCACTATACGCCTAAATATATACTTTTTGCATGCAATATTACCCTAATCGTCTGAGCTGCTTGAACAACCTGTTCAAACGACATCAATCTGTTGTTTGGGTAATAAAAAGGACTTCTCTCCGATTCTGACTCAAAATTACATCCAAACTGTTCGATTTGTTTACGCTTGCCAACACAGCGCTGCCTATGAATGAGCCGAAAAAGCAATCCAACCCATCGCACCCAAAATCAAATCCCTTTAAAACCGCCTTGTCATTGTTTACCACGGACAGCACGCGATCCATTATTCAACGCGTAAACATCGAACATGCTTACAAATCAATTTTTCTACAAACTTATTTCCCTGTCTCACTCATCATCAAATCCTGCCGACCCCCTTCAGCTGCCCTGTATCTCTCGTTCTCTTCGGCCGCATTACTCCGTCACACACACACACACACACACACACACACACTCAAAACACATTCTGAATAATCTTGTACTGTAATATTATTACTCTTTTCAACGCGGTTTCAATTCCAGCCCAGTTGTTTGTCGCGGGCGAATGTATTCACTTCCCCCAGCAGCGACCATGCCACGGAGCGGAAACGGTTTTGTGAAGCTTGCGAAATAATGATACGCAAATTGCATTGATCCAATTTGCAAAACATCATCGGCGCGGACAATAAACCGGCGGCAACCCGTAAGGGAGCAATCGAACACAATAATAGGAGCCGTTTCGGGCTGTGCGGAAAATGGAAGGAAATGCCGACAGTGGCAATGCTTTGCGCGCGGATGCTGAGACGAAAGCCATTCATCATGCTGTTTGGTGTGATGAGCGAAGGGAAGAGTAAAAAAAAAAACAACTGCGCACCAACGATTGAAAGAAGCAAAACGAAGCATCATATCATACGCATAAGTAGATACAAACGATTCCGGCGGAATCGTGCTTCGAAAATCAGACTTACTGCAAGCAATGTGACTTGGCGTTTGTCTGCGTGTGTGTGTGTGTGTCGCATAAGCTTCCATTCTTAGGGCAGATGAATGTTTTTCCATACATCAACCAGCGCCAGTCCTTACCCAGAGTCTGCTGAATTCATAAGCGCAAAGGAAGAGAGGAAAGAACACAAAAAAGAGCATAAATATCCCAGCACAATCGACGCGATAATTCTTGAGCTTCTGTGCCGTGGCTTGAGGCCGAAAATAAATGATCCATATTATTTCGGCATTTTTGCCTCCCCTGTGCGGAGTGCTTACTGGAGATGTGCATGTGTGTCTGTAGTTGTGTGTTGATCAACATTCTTCAATAAAGCAGAGCGCAGAAATACCCTAACGTGGAAAGGAAAACACCCAACAACAGTCCTGCCCAAGTGAAAAAAAAAACAAGACACGAACGACTTCAACAAACACTTCCCAAACTTCGACATCATAAGCGACATCATCATTGTTCGTGTTCGCCACCCCGGCAGCGTGTTTTTAGGCCGCTCCTCTCGGGCCGCCTCGCTCCTGCTCCTGCTTATCAACTCTGGCCCCCCGTGACATCAAACATATGCGCGCAAACGATGCCACCATACCATTATGACGATTATGTTGAAGGACTTTGATGAATCGGTGCCGCGTACCATTCGCTCACGCGGATGCGTCAATATGAGTGCCGCCGCATCATTGCGCTCCCCCACTGCCGCCCGTTGGGGACTAGGAGGTAGCTCGTCTAATCCTTGCACCATCATCCCAGTTCATCATCCAGTCAAGGCAGGGCTAAAGTCGATCATCCACTAACGAATAGGGGGGTGGGGGGGACCTTCAATATCCCGCTCGGTGGCACGGAGCGAACATCAAGGGTTAAGGTGGGGTGCGGTTTTTTGAAATGATTGATCTGCACCATGTTGACGGTGATGAGATAATGATGGAAATTTATGTACCCCGAACGGTCGCGGTTCACAGGGTGCGGCGCCTAAAGCAACTGGCCCGTGGTAGGGTTGAGTGATTTGAATTTGTGTTTTCCTTTTTTTTTTTGTTCATTTAAAACTGGTACTAAGCTACTCTGGATGTAGCCTGGGTTAGATTGATGGTGTGCTTGATTTAACGGCCAATATTTAACGATGCTTTGTTATAGGGTATATGTACCAATAGTGGTGCAATTTGTGGTGGTACAGATGTATTTTAATGGATTTAAAGTGTCAGGAACGATAATTTCTGA
>KB667655.1:1301583-1319564 GCA_000349065.1 Anopheles quadriannulatus
ATTCATTCCACATTTTTTCCAATCATGTCATCGCAAAAGCATTGATTGTTAATGCACAAATGATTGTCGCTTTTGGAAAGTCGTGTCATGGTAACCATGAATATCGTGATCAAAAAATGATTTTGACACCCGCTTACTGCGAATATCATTAAAAAATGTCGACAATTAACAACACTGGTCCTACGTATGGCGGCACGGTCTATTTGGGGCTTGAACCCATGACGGGCATGGTGTTAAGTCGTACGAGTTGACGACAGTACCATGAGACCGGTCTTCAACACAGTTTATCATACTTACATCCACATTTGTTGTTATTACAATCACAGCTGATCACTGTTAATGATTTCGAGCAGATCACTGTCAATTAAAAATTAAGAACAAATGTCACTTGGGTATTCAATCACATAAAAATGTAACCACATGCCTTTCGGTAAATAATTTAAGATAAAAAGCAAATTTTAATTTAAAATTTAAGAAACGCCTAAAGGTATGCAATTTAGTAGACAATCAGTTTAAATGCCTAAACAAATGTTTTATTGAGCTTAATAGAATAAAATATAACTTTACAAATTTGTTAATAAAACTATAATCTACAAGTATCAGTATCTTTAGTTTTTGGTTTTCACTTTTTACTGTTTAAGAAAATCTCCTGCTAACCCCAAATTTGCTATTTCTCACCAGTATATCACAACATATATCAAAGACACCACAAAACATCACAAACATAAAATTCCACGCTTACATTACCTGCAAACACAAACAACCGATCCCACTCCTTGCATTTCTTTTTCCCCCTACCAAGGCCACTTACCACCCTCTGAGCGACTTTGTTGTGATAAAGGAATGTTTTGCTCCCTGGGTAGAATCTTACCAGAAGCTTCATCGCTTTCGCGCAATGAAGGGAGTAGTACATTTTCTCACGAGCTCACTGCTCTTAATTAGTGCACCGGGTTAAAAGGAGCACCAGAGGAGGTCAACCCAACCCAACTCTGCCCAACCAGCCCGACCACCGTGCACCCCCGTGGCAATTGTTTGCAGAAAACAAACCCCTCCACCCATAGCCAACCAACACCGGAACACGCTCCGGAGACGCTCATACGCTCACGTCTATTCTTTCCTTATGGCAAATACTTGAATACACACACACACCCGCCGCCTGGAGCGGGATAAAAATCGCACATCAAAATCTCCCAAGCCGTCAGCTAGCCCTCGAAGAACAATAGGGAGGAAAAAATGGGGAATCTTTCTTTTCTTATTGCTGTTTTCTTTGCTCACCCTGCACAGGACCATCCTTACCCGTTACGGGTTTGCTTGCCCTCTCGTGCAAAGGCACTGTAGCAGCTTTGGTGGCAATTTCCTGCCATCTCATTGTTGTTGTTCTAGCAAACATCCGCGCGAGCACACAAGCGGGCTCGTCTCCACTCCGTGTGCCTGTTCCCAGCAGTCCGCAGCAGTCGCGTAATGGACGGAAGCAGCGTGGCGGTATTTGCCTCCCTCAAGTTGGTCGGATCCTTCCGCCTCAAAGCTCACGAAACACCTCACACCGCTCCCTATCGCACGCTAATCGTACCCCTTTTCCTGCACTCTCGCTCTCTCTCTCTCTCTCTCTCTCTCCCTCCCTCTACCGAGAAGTACTCAATAGGGTTGGTGAAGCTGTCGCTTTTGGAGCAAAAACAAACCTTTCCCCAAAGCTGGCTTGTGTGGAGGAGTAATTGGTGGGCACGGGGGGAAGCTCATCCACCGGGAGTTTGCTTTCGTACCGTTGCGTGTTTAAAGGAAGTGAAAATTAATTGGAAAAACATACACGTGCCATCCTGCTGCCGATGTCGAGTGCCGGGCGACGTGATACCGTGATACCGCTGCTTGCTTGACGGAAAAGCGGAAAGCCATTCCCATTTTCGGTCGGTTGCGAGAGCGTGCCCTTACGGAAGGCCAGGGCGGGTAAGCGAATGTGAGCAGCCCACAAGCAAAACAAAAATTGTAACACGTCAAGACAAAACAAAACCAACGTCAAATAAGGCATCAATCCACCTAGCGAACCGCCTAGCATCGATGTCGGTTGGCGTTTTGCGTTTCGTAAGGTGGAAAAATAAATCAACACATTTTTTTTTGCTACCTGACCCTGTTTCAAAACACCTCAACTCCGTTAACCCTCAAACAAGACATTTATTATTGGTAAAATTGGAAACATGCCGCTCCTTGCACGGGCACGCCAATCCTTGCAGCGACACCGAACTGCCGATCAAACGGTTCGACACGGTTGAGTGTTTGCATAATTTACCCAATTTATTGCCCAATCATAACACAGCGTTTCCGGTCAAGCGCTGCTATCGATGCTATTGCCCGATTACCCCGCAGGCAAAAAGAAAATTCCCCTAAAATAATCGGCAATTTACCGGAGAAAAAAAAACACCATACCAACACAATGGCAGGGTAACCATAAAATGCCACCGTCCGTCGTAGCACAATGCGCCGTGCTTAATTATTCATTGCACCGACGAAAACGAGGACAACAACAAAAAACACACGCAGCAAACCTTAGCGCGTTGAACGAACCCTTGCGTTATCGGATCAAATCATGCAACTATGTCAGCGTCGAGCTCGTTGGAGCTTTCGGTGCGCCAAATTTAGCTCACGCCGCATGCATAATTAATGCGACCCAATGGGGCGGAATTGTTGGCACCGGGGGTGGCGGAGGCTGCGAGCAGTTTTATTGACAGCAATATAATTCATCATTAATTGTGGCATAATGGTGAAAAACAATAGAATAATTAAAATGTACGGCCAAAATAGTGAGTCGGCGTCCCAAATACAGAGCTGATGTTTTATTCCGAAAGTAGTGAAAAGGAATGATACATAGTGACAATTTACTTGTTTGTTTAGTCATAGCATAGTTTGTTTTACCTTTAGCTTAATAAGCTTCATCAAAACAAGTAAAATAAACAAGTAAAATAATATAAAAAAGTAAAAAAATCGATCAAATTATTTCGAGCTATTCATCAGCATTTACAAATAAGATCACAGAAATCATGCTTAACTTATTATAAATATAGAAAATTATATTTATTATCTTTCTTTTAACACAAAGAAAGAATGTATTGAAATATAGATTCAAAAAATTGACATCAGGAAACATTTGATTGACATTTTGCATACCTTCAGGCGTTTAGATTAGGCCTGAAAAGGACAAAACACTTACTTTGGCTTAAACATGCGTTTGTTTTGCATACCTTTTGGCGCTTTAAGCACTCAATCTACATTTTTATTAAGCAATGTTTAACGTTAACCTCAACTCGTAAATAAATGTGATTTTTTTTTGCCAAATTGTTCAAAATGGCTGTAACATCAGAAGAAGTGAAATTAATGGTAATGTATATTAAATAAATTCGTAATTAAAGCACAATTTGTTATTCACCATTCATTAGAAGCGACCACGTGACTGATCTCCGCTCAAACTATAGTCGAAACATCCACTAAGTAATTTATTTACTAGCACGCTTTTATCACAAGCATCTTGACGCTCGCTTCAAACTACTGCTTTTCTACTCGCTTTCCATGGAAGCGTAGCTTATCCATTGCAGGCGGCGAGCTTCGACCGTGCATCAAACAAATCTTCTCACCCAGGGACGCGACCGTGGCAGCAGCAGCAGCAACAACAAAACAGCAAACCTACCCGTGAGGAAATTATTTTCCACCTGCTTGTTTTTCATTCGCATCAACGCTGTTCCGTCCCGGGAGCAGCGCCGACGAAAAGAGCATCGGAAGTCAACAACGAACCCCAGCAACACCTAACAGTAATGATCACACGTGATGCAGTAATGGGTGAAAGGGTTTTGTTTTTCCATTCTCTCTCTCTCTCTCTCTCTCTCTCTCTCTCTCTCTCTCTCTCTCTCTCTCTCTCTCCCGGATGTAAGACAGGATGAATTACTTCTGACACCCGGGTACACACTCGCAGTGCATGTGTGCGCATTCATCTTCATCCGCTTTCAGCCCTACCGGCGGCAGATATGGCGCTGCCCGTGGATAGATGAAGCAATAACAGCAGACAGCGAAAAACGGAGTAAAAATAATCACAATCCGCACAGGGCTGGCTCACACAGCATCACGTCAAATCCATTTTCTTGTTATCGCCAGGGACGGAAAGCGCCAGGGGCAGGTTTAGAGCCACGGAAGCGGCAAAGGACGAGGGCCCTTTCTTTTCCGGTTAATATTTTCCCTTCATTTCGTTAGCTCCGTTTGTCGGGCGCTTTTGTATGCTGACATTGTTCGAATGTGAATGAAGCGTAGCTCCACAATTCGAGCAGGCGGAGCTATACACATGTACGCTGAAAGCTTCATTTTTCATTCAACAAACAAGCGCAATTTCTGCTCTATTTGCATTTGCTGGTGCGCGACAAAATGAAGCACTACCCTTTTGCTCCACGCCCTGCCTCGACCGATCCGGAGCTCGCTTTTCTTCAGCTCGTTAAAAGGAATTATGCATCCACTTATGAATCACAAACCCACTGTGTTTTTTTTCTTCTTCATTACACGAAGCCCTTTTTGCTCTTCCACATGAAATGCCATATGGTTGGTGCCGAAATGCTTTCCGAAATTTGTCACTAAACAAACATTTTCTCGGCAAAAGCTTTCAGCTCGGCGGAAAGGCCAAAGGCAGACAAAAGCGGTAGCGGACAAAGGGTGGAGCGGTGACAGTCAAAATCGGTTTGCAATGATAATGAGACCGAACCGGTCCTCTGGCTTATTTCACCAGAGGAAATCCAACACTGTGCGTATAGGAAAGCCAACCAGCGGGCGGAGTTCAACAACCCTTCGTTGGGGGGGGGGGGTTGGTTATGGTTCTCGCAAGATGAGCAGCTTCTGATGAATATGATTAATGGGTAAATTCGTCAACGCCTGTATCGGGGCACCCCGCTTTGCCGTCCCAAATTCGGCTGCTGTAATGTGCCACGCTCCGTTCCGAGCTTTGACTGTTCACTTTCCCCAGCAGCCAGTGAGAAAATGAAACTTTGTGCTTAGAATATGCAACGAGCTAGAACTCTGAACGGATACGGAACTGTGTGTTTGGGTGGCACGTAACAAAAAATGAACACCTTCTACCGAGAATGTACGGATGATTGCGAACGCACAGATGATAGGATGCTTACGCTTGGAACGCGCTTCCTTCCCCCGGGGGGAGGGTGATAGGGTGTCATTCTGCTACCCCCCTCCTCGAGGGGAGGTTTGAAAGGCACGCCAAGAGTAATGACTTATTTAATATGGAAAATTATTCACAAGCGTGACGCTTCAACGCGCCACTAACAGTCGCAACGTGAAGATGAGCCCAATTGCTGCTGCCCGGGTAGCCCAAGCGGCGACCGAAAGAGTACGGTTATGAAAGGGACAGCGAATGGCTTTCTGCTAGCTACCCATGGTTACGGGATGGCGTGTCTCATGATAATTGCTCTAAAATTTCTTCTAATTGATCCAACACACACAACGACAGCGAGGGGGTGTGCATTGCACCCTCGGGCGGAAACGCGCTCGTTACGCTGCCTTCTGTGACCTCTGTGTCGAATTTGGATGGAACTTAACGGGAAGGCGGGAGTAGAACAACTGAAAACTGCTTCACTAATTACAGTATACGGGGCGGATCAGATGTATGCTGCTAGCAACCATAATTACTGTGCTGGGAAATCATTGCAACACATTTTTAACTATTGCTTTGAACGACATTAAAATATAATTACACACAACATTATCATTCCTTATCCATCCATCATTCTAATCATAATGATTGCAGGATTAACGATACCATCACCATGGTGCAACTATTTTTTTTTTGTAAACTAAGAATTCAAATAAATCGTTAATCAATCCCAACAAATCAAAAACATTTTGTAAAATGAATTATACTCCAAATTGCAATCATTTGAGGTAATCAAAAGTAAGGCAATAAAAATTAAAGTGTAGTTTACAGCACAGCCACCAAATGTTCGGCTTCGCTCGTTCGCAAAACTATTTAATCAATCAGCTTGTAAAGCAGACCGTACACCGGGCAATCTGACGCGTTCCCTCCATTTCCCTCCAATCAAATCACAACCAACTGTTCAATATCCTACCCTTAATGATATTAACTCGCGCCAGTGGAGCACTCTCGTAAAATAAACCTATAAAATAAACTTTTCCAACCAACGTGCGGACGTCCCCACACAAAAGCTGCAACAAGGGGGGAGAGAGAGAGAGAGATACAAGGAAAAAAAACACGCTAACCCACCCAAGGTCAACGTGAATCAATTTTAAATGATAATACTACCCTACCCGTCGCTTCTTGCCGGCAGAAGCGTAACACGGAAAGAAACCCGATGCAAACAAAAAGTTTCACCCGGCCCGTATCTCACCGCTGCTTTTACTGCTTCCCCGCCCTCTTCCAACCATCATCACACCGTACCGGTCATCGATTTATTTACGACCGACGCCGGATCAACCATCAATTTAAATCTATTCGCAACCGTTTTTCTTCATCGCACGACAAATCCCTTGATCTTGTTTGAGTGCAACATAAATTCTTCGCCCTTCAGTTGCCGGGCCCGTTCCCGTTTCCCGTGCGTTCGGTAGATCTGGGAAAGTTTGTTGCTTCACCTTTCTGTTTTTCTTCTGGTTTGTTTGTTTTACTTCAACGCGCGTACGGTACGGATACCTGTGTGTATTGATGAAACGGTGCTAAAAGAAGGACCAGGCAAAATGAAACTGTAATGGACGATGCAAACAACTTGACAAACCTTTGCACTCCCGGGAGCATTGTTTCGGTACGAGCTGGAGGAATAAAGCAAGAGCTATCTGACAACGAAACAGCGCCCGCGATGAAGAGTGTGACAAAGCAGCAATACCTTTGCATGATCTCCCAACGCAGCATTTGTATGCAGAAAACCACCCGGGCTGGCCCCATCATCGATGAAACCAAAGAAATCCGCTTAACCGTGATGACCGTGCTGAGAGCTCTTTAACAGTGGGTAAGTGAAAGGTCTGCTCCTTTTTCCAGCTCGGTTCAAATATTTCCATCCGATCTCGATCCCAGCAACAAAAAATCCCATCAGCCCTGAGGACGCCAACTCGGGGGAAGCAAAAAGCTGCAGCAACAAGCACGAAAGCCCGCCGACCTGTGACGTTGTGAAATATGTTTTTGCGTCTTGCCCATGCCAGTGGGAAAGGCACAAATAGAAAAAAGAGAAGAAATGTCAATGGAAGTCACGTCACATAAAATTTAAATAAACCCTCCGCTCCATTCCATTCCGGCTGGCTGCGTGCTCATGCGAAGGACGTACGCAGCCCAACCCTTTTCAAGAGCTACCAGGCGTCCCCATCATACCCGACGCTCGTGCGATTGGAGACAGCAGGTGGATCGTAAAATTACTCCACAGCTCAACGACTTAACATCGAACAGTGCTGCCGAAATTGAGAAAGTGCAAATGAAATGTTGGCCATACGAGATAGCACACTGATACTGTTAATTCGTTCAGTAGTTTCTTTTGTAGCCGAACAACGAGGAGGTATCAGCAAACCGGTGAACGATATTCCCCATAAATAAACACACTGTAATATCCATTCATCCCCCCCACGAGGAATAGAAAAGCCATTTTCTGATGAAAATGTGTAAAACAACCTCTTCATTCCAATTCCCTACGCCTTTGTCTGCATTTATTTCTTCAAACTTAAAATAATGGAAAGTCATTTCGTTCGGCTCGCGCTCACCGTCCCATCGTCTCAATTGAGATCAAACCGAACCGTTCGTTCGGCCCCCTTGCACGCAGGTACTTTCATCTCTTCCCACGTCCTGCTCCATTTGCTGTTCATTTCTATTGCCTTTTCAATCAGCTTTTTCTTTTCTTTTTTTTTTTGCTCTGTCCCAAAACATTGCATAACTCACACTCCCATGCCAAGCTAAACGCCAGCGTGCAGAGACGTACACTATACAAAGGACTCCAGACGAGTTTCGCTCGTCCCATTTAAAAAGCACGGTAATAAATCAGGATTTCCCAATGGAGCAAACCTGACATCCCGTGCTCATTTATAATCTTCGTTTTCTGGTGGCTTTTTATGCGCACTTTCGCTTTGCGCTGTGATTTCTTCGAGCACCGGAAGCGTTTGCGCCTTTTGCCTGCGCAAGGCCACACCATTACGCCTAGTGATGACATTTCATTCCTGGATTTTGCCTTGCCTTGCGTAATCTCCTGCCGGAATTGATGGTAATGCTGCTCAAAATGTGGGCTGATGGCTTGCCACAAATCTTAACATGTACGGGCAATAGCAACAGAGCCCTGCCGAATTCATTTCTGTAATCATGTTTAGTTCAGGTTTTTTTTTCATTTAACACATCTAACCGGTTGAATATTTACTAAATTTAGCTTCACTGGAAAAAAAAACCTTTGAGATATACTATAGACTTCAACTTTGGGCCTAAACAAAGCTCCATCGCCAGAGGCCTGTAAAAGTTCCATTAAACACTAATGGAGAAATCAAATTAAACATTTCCACTCAAACTAATGATAGTACCCTGGGTGGTGCTTACAACTTACCTCATGCGAATCGCTCCTCGTTAGTAGCGACGATTAAAAACCCCAATCCCTAGGAAACGTTTAGAAACAAGTAAAAAATAAGAAACAGCTGCCGTGTATGTAAAAAAACCTCGAAACGAATGGTTGCAAAATTTGTAATTATTTTTGGGCCAATCTTTTGGACCGCCATTACATTGAATGGTCTGGAATGTTATTTATTTTAAATTTGTTTTCACACTGTAAACCTGTTCTTGGCTGGCTGGTGCATGCAGGGCGGTTTATAGATGACTTTTAGATAATAAAAAAGGTTCATTTTATGATAATAAAACGTAAAACTTAACCAGCAACAATTTATTTTGCTTTTGTTTGCTATATTTATCATAACATTTGCACCGATCGGTTTCATTCTTCTTTAGAATGACATAAATGACCAAGATCATAATCCTAATTGCTTTAATAATCTATTAAGGAAGCGTTTGCAAAATAGTTCTCGGAAAATTAAATCTTGTAATTGAAACAGCCCTGCATGTGTTTTCTGTAAATACCAACATACAGAGGACAATTAACTCCGAATGAAAAATCGTTTGTAGTGCTTTACAAGTACTCAAAGCTATATGATATGCTCCAATTTCCAAATATTTCCCAAATTTCAAGCGCTTCACATTCCAGGGACAACCACACGTTGAACCGAAAGTGAACAGTACTATTATTGTCCACAAAAATTGTAAATAAACACACACACACACACACACACACACAACAATTACAACCCACGAATCGTTATTTCCGCACCGTTACTCCAACCATTCAGTAAAGTGCAACCGTTGTGAACACATACCGGGACAGCACAAACAAAATCCAGCAGCGACGGATAATCAAATTCTCCGAAACAATTTCAAAATTAAATTTTAATTTCCAAACTACAACCAACTAGCCCCCTCCTCTGTGTTTCCTTTCTTTAAACCCACCCCTTCCTTGCTCTCTAACGATGCCGCCGCCCGCTGTCAAAAGTAAACCGCTGTTTGTCGGTTTTTATTCGAATTTACTTCCGATACAGAAACTTCCTCATTCGAAGCCACTCGACCGGAATCGACGTATTTCACGACGGTCCAGGCAGCAAACCGGGTGGTCCGCTCAGCACAAGCAACATTCCGGGCGGTTTCACTGTAACTGTTGTTACAGCCCCCCCCCCCCTGCAACAGATTAAAACACATTATCGACTAAACGCCCTTTCCGCTCGGTTTAGGGTGCCGGTCAGCGTTGGTCCGATCAGCGATCGGACGGAGTTGCTGCTAGCAACTGGCACGATTAACGAATCCTGCTCCTTGGGAGCTGCTTTTTCTGGGCACAAATGCTTTGGTTCGCTTAAAAAGGTAGCGTACACACAAAAAATACAAACTTTTCCTTCTAAAAAGGAATGTTTGTTTGGCGCACACGCGGCGGGTTTACCGTTCAAACGAAACTTCAAACAAGTTGAACGATTGTTTCACCGAACATGCCAATTTTCGGGTGCGCTTTTTTGTGTGTTTTTACTCTATTTCTCTCCCTTTATGTCGCTTAACGCTTCGCCCATCGTTTGCTGTGGTGATTGTGGGTTTGTATCTGTGAGTATGTATGTATTTACGCCCTTTCCGGGGAAATCGCGAACGAATCTGGATGGACACACGGGTTCATCGATGACTCTTGCGCAAAGTCATTAGTTTGATGTCCTCGGCTTGGCAATAATCGAAAACCGGCGCACCGGCACACTTATCGCCGTTTTTTTTTTTTTTGCTCATTCGCCTCATTCTCGCGCCCCCAAACATGCCGGCAATGAATCTGACAATCACATGCCAGTTCACAAACCTCGCGAAATAAAAACACAAACACCCAACGCGCCACCACGCCCCCATCAATAAAATAGAAATCGCACTCCAGAGGCGAGAGGCAAACTCGTTTGCGTTATCTGTGCCATACGAGCCGTAAAGGGGGTACACGTACGATCGTCCTACGAGCAAAACTCATCTCATCTGCCTGCGGGACTTTTTCGTGCGCAGTTGTGTGCGGCATTGTTTTGCGCGCCATTGCCCCATTCTCAGGAGCGAGCTATTGCTATTAGCTTCGCGTTGGCACCACGACTTCGTGTGTGTGTACTGCTACTGCTGCTGTCTTTTCTTCTAATTCGGTCTTCTATCTGGGGTTTTTTTTTTTTTTTTTTTTTGTGGGTTTGTGTTCAGCTCTGCGTTTCCCAGAACGGTGTTGCGTTGCTGCTGCAACTTTTCCAATTAGAAATCGAAGCTAAAGTTTGCGATCCTATCAGGATGGCGTTGGTTCGTTTTTGTTTTCTATCCTCCTTTATGTTTTTGTCTTCGTTCGTCTGCCTCCCTATTCCCCCGTTTCAAACGACGCTCAACGTGCGACGGAAGTGACGGGATTACACTCCACGTGCCATCATCCGCTACGAGCGCAGGAGGAGGATGATTCCGGCTGATGAACCTCATAAGAAACACGACCCCAAAGCGTACGTCCGCTATTTCCCCATTGGAAAGCTCACCCTTCACCTCCGGAAAGGTTAAGCTCGATGATACAATAAGGGTGAGAAAGCACACACACACACACACACACACACACACACACACACACAAAAACCTCACGAAGATAACGAATGCTTCAACCTTCCTGCTTTCTAGCTTCTGGGCCGGGAAGCAAGCAAAATGGAGGAAAAACTTTTCCCCAGCAAATGTCCTACCCCCTTCGCTCCGCTTATGTCCGCTTATCCTCCGTGCGGGAAAATGGGATTGAAAAGCAGGGCAAGAAATTGCCTATCAAAAGGCTAACGTCAGATGCCAACTAGCAGCGGGAAAAAGCTCACACCACACCGCTGGCTCACCAAGGACCAAGGACGGGCAAGTGGAAAATGAATTTCATACAAACATGCATCAATCACTCTCGCAGCCGTGCCCGGCCCGAGTACAGCTACCCGGGACCTTCCGCATTAGGCACGGCCGCACTAACGAACCTTGGCGTTTGAACTAGTTGAATTAGTGCCGTGCGATGGGAGCAAAGTTTCAAACTACTTTCACCTCAATGCCGGCCTCAGACAGTCAGTCACCACACACCAGACACACACACATAGAGTAACCGCCAGGCCGCACAGGCCACGGCAGTAAATTTATGTACGTATGCACGCACTCTCAGGAGTGAATGACTTGGAAAAGTCAAGTTGAGGAGAAAATTGAACTTTTCTTTTCCATTTGCCGCGGCCATTGCGTACGCAGCCGGCGTTTGACTTGTTTGATTTGTGTTCACCGTTTTCTGTGCCTATCTCAGAGACTGCGTGCGCATCCATTCTCGGAGCATCCGCTTGCTGCTGCACTGGGAAGCGTATACAGCAGATCATGTTGGACGCTGCAAGCGTACTCGATCAAACCATCTGTCATCTGGCGTGTGTTTAACGGGGTGCACGTAACCAAAAAAAAAAGAGTTTGAGCATTCTTCCGACACTTCCGAATTGTCAAACTGGTGCCCTAGACCAGAGCTGATTTAGTTTTGTTCTTCCTCTTTTTTATATGAGAAGGCGGGGCAAAATAGTAGCGTGAAAGAATTTGATCTGTATTCCGTGGTGAAAATCACTGATTATATACTGATTTATACTATTTTTTTACGGCATTCGATGCTCATCTTATTCATGAAAAACAATAAGAAGTAGACGTATTACAGGGTTTCGAATCCTATAATGGACTACTTGAGCCACTCGGTGGAATGTTTGAAATGGTTAGGGGATGTTTGCAACGTTGCAATGGAGGATTGCATGCATATAGGGGAATCTGTCAAACGCTTAGGAGAAGTATCATGGTGGATTAACAATGTCAGGTGGTTGATAAGGGCCTTTGGGGGGTCGCCATAGTTGAGGGACTTTACGTCATTTTAAAACCGTTAACCATTAGTTTCTGCACACAAAGCTTAGCAAATAGAACAGACCTCTTTGTTATTATGTGCATTTTTGTGTGTCTATTGATTTTATCGAAAAAATGAGATATATTAACAAAAGATTTTATGATTTGTTTATGCACGAAATTTAAAATGACGTGAGTAAGAGTTCTAATTTCACGTAAATTGTCCATGCCGCTCGTAGATAATGAGCAATTCATGTTAAAATTGAAAAAAATAATGATTACTTAATAATGATAACCAAAAATGTCGAAAACATAATAGCCGGCATCGCGAATAAATGAACACATTTTAACAGTCGTTTAAAGTTCATTTTGATTAAACCGAGTTCATTTGTTGTTTATTCCTGTTAAAATAAACGATCGTCAAAACGGTTAACGACTGCTCGATATCGCATATAGGCAAACACCGGGAAAAAATCGAGCAGTATAATTCAACGACTGTTAATTTGTATCGCATACGCTCTTGACAGTCGTTTGTTTAACGGTGGCATATGACCAGTCGTTAAAATTAACAAATGAACTCAATGCGATCGCGATGCCAAATTCTAGCTATTTTTAACGAATCTGGTCAACTTTTACCGACTGTTAAATTTAAACCAATTCTTTCGCGATGCCAGCTATTATTACGGATTAACCATTATTTCCTTCTGATGATCCTAAAACATGTGTTTAATCACCCCAACCATTTAAATCATCACGCAGTGCTTTTTAAATGTTGCTTTTTTTTCTCCTAAGCGTTTGACATATTCCCCTATATGCTTGCAAACCTCCATAGCAACGTTGCATAGATCGCCTAACCATTTGAAACATTCCACCGAGTGGATCAAGTAGTCCATTATATGATTCGAAACCCTGTAACAACACATATAAACGTAGAAAACGGAAATTAAAAATCAACATCCAAAGCCATGAAAATGCAATGTGTGGGGTGAAATGGTCGCGCTATGGGGCAATATGGTCATACAGTAAACACATCATTAAAAAGGGGCAAAATGGACCACATCATTAGACTTTAGGCATTAGTTTAGGCTCTTGCATCTAGGTAGAATTGTAAGGGTAGATATTGTTTAACTTTTCTATGAAAGTGTATCGGTAAATGATATAGTAAATTTGCTGGAATATTTTAACAGATCACGTGTGGTCAGCAATTGCTGTAGTCAATAGATTGTACAGCCTTGTTTTATTTATATAAAGCAAATATATTGTAGCGACCTTTGCTTGCACCACAGCCTCATCATTTTGCTCCTGTCAAGACATACGGATAGTTTTACCCCAAGCTGCAACGACTATTTGGCCCCAAATGAAACATTTTACACATTTTAACTTTAAAAGCTGTACATTAAATTCAAATGCTTGCGAGACAGTAAAAATAACATGATTTTGAACAATAATGTTATTTCCTGATTTATTCATTAAGTTTAAAATATTAGTTAGATTATGAAATGTTGTTGTTGATGTGCATCAAAAATTGTATTTGATGTTTTCCAATCATTATAAGTCATTTAAAACGTGTTTATAAGTCATTTTAAACGTGTTTTTTGCCAATATTACAGTTGACCATTGTGGGACGGACCATTTTCCCCCGCCTTCCCCTATATATTATATTTTACAATAAAGTGCGCTTTATACGCCAGCTAGTAAATGCAATCTGTTTGGGCGATTTATCTAAAATCATTTAACATTTTACCACAAACAGTTTGTATTTGGAGTAACTATCATTTCAAGTTGTTTATATTATTTTAAAAATATGAAACAAAGTTACTGAGAAGCGTGTTACGATTCGCTAAAGTTATTAATTTGATAAAAATGCTTCTAGCCTTAATGATTTACAAATATATACAACCACTAAGCTGTCTTAATCAACTTCTAAAGATTTATTTTGTTCATGTTACTATTACTTATTTCGCATAATTTTATTTAACTACAACCTTCCCAAAGAATTATTGTAGGAAGAGTTTTATCCTTTATTTTTTCACCTTAAATAATTATTTTTCCCCCTTTAGTTTGCCCCGTTTAGTTTGCCGGCAAGCGCTTGCGTCTGAAAACGAGAAAATTTGCCCATTTTTAAGTCAGGCTGAGCGTCTCCCACCCACGAACCAACCGACCCCACAGGCACTAAACATTGGGCACTTGAAATGGCACAACTTTCTATCCCATTTTATCTTCCATCCTTTTGCCGGTGACTAATGGAAACAAGATAAAAGTTTTATAATTGTATTTTCCACACTGGTCCACTGGCCCATGGCACGGTGCGGTGCACTTTCTTGGTGCGTTGTTCAAGCAGCCGGTCAAAACCGAAACCCGGCTTTTGCGAAAACGGAGTGTAAGGTTTTGTTTGTTTCTGGTCGCGTTTCCTTCCGCCGTCGGGTCGGGGTACAAGTTTGTGTCTGTTTATACAAACTTTACCGACGCTTGTCCGGACGCGGGAAGGGCTCTATCGCCGAGCTGGCCAGCTTAAGATGAAGTTTCATCATTGCTATTCTATGTCGCTTGTTTTTGTTTCCCTTAATCCTGCAGCCCTCTTAACTTAACCCCATAACCGAGGGACAAACAAAAACTCTTTGTAGAGAATTGTGATGTGATATGTGTATATTCATTGTCGCTCACACTATCTGGTTTGGTTGGTGATGAGTAAATGCTATAAATAATACAGCTATAACTTCAATCCGATTTAACAACAAATTAATTAGGTTTTTTTTATATTGTCAGTCAGTAACCAGTAACTAACTGTGCTGATCAACATGAAAAATTGAAATTCAATTACAATGTCAAACCATCAAAACCACCGCGACCAAACCACGTTTACACCCCTGGTGTACAATTGTGCAGCGACCCAAAGGTGGATCAAATTATGTGCACGAATGCGCCATAAACGAGGATGAAATAAAATTCATTATAAACTCTCCTGCTCCGAAACGTAACAACCACCTGCTGAGCTGGGCAATCAGTCTGCCTGTTTTTCCTGCCTGCGCCTCCCCTAACAAGCCCAACAAACGACGACCCCTGGAGAAAAATTATCATCACCCCCCTTCCCGGTGCTTGCAAAAGTGCTTCCCTTTTCCCTCCACCAGTGTGGCTCAAGCTTCTCACAAGGTGATGTTAATAAAATGGATCATGCTAGCGGCCAGAGGGAAAACGGAAAATTTGCTTCCCTCCCCCCACCACCCGCAAAGCATGTTAATTTTCCACGCATAACTTGTGCGATCATCACACTCCATCACCAGAGCACGGGCCGGAGCTGGGAGCCGAGTTTCGCCCGGTGAAATGTGTCCGAGGGGATCAAATGTCAGAAAGTTGGGGGAAGGCAGAAAGTTTCCCTTCAGTCCCGTCCTCCTATGCACAGTGTACCGCACTCTGGGTTCATTCTCTGCTCTGATGAGTGAATTATCTCGGCAACAAAGCTGCGGCGCGTGTCTGCAAAAGCCTGCCCTCTCTATGCTTGCGGGAAGTGCGGGAAATGCAAATTTGCTCTCGTGCAAACGCGCTGGCGATTGTGCAAACGCGCCGGATGTCCGTGAGGGTAACCGGTGGTCAATTGTCAATTGCAAAGTTTTTAACAACCTTTTTCGACACGGCGCGGTCAAAGGCTGCTCCATTTCCTTTTCCTCCAAAAACGAACCTTTTTTGCTTTTTCTTTTCCGCACACTTTGTTGAGTGTGGTTTCAATTTATTCTACCACGCAGTAAGGGCGGAAGTTCGAAGAATCGCCCTCTGTGCTGTAATAAGCTGTCGCCTGTGCCTGCCTTATTGAATTTTTATCGATGAGTCCGAAGCGACCGAAGCGACCCCTCCCAGTGTTGGGGTGTAGCAGTTGTTTGTGCCCAACCTGGGTGCCAATATGGTGCCCTTGGACAGCGAGAAACTGTGATAGATCTGTGTTGCTTTTGCTGCGAAAGACACAATGAAGACACAAACGGCGCACCGCTCACCAGTGTTGCCCATTTCGAGCCACTCGGTTATATGATGTCTTAGAATAGGCAACACAAAACAACTTTGCTTCTTTCGTGCTCGTTTAATGCTTCTTTATCGACACGCGCACTTACGGCCTGCTAGTCACTGCTGCACAGGCAAAAAGAAGGATCAGCATTGCTTACCAAGCGACACACGACCTCCGGAGGCCCTCTTTGCCGTTCGCCCCGTGTTGCCAATTTTAATATTGCCCACTCGAAAAGAAGCCTTCACTCAATGATTAATAAAACTTTACGACGGAAGCATTTTTGCCGCAACTTTGCCGCTAGTGGGTGCTCTGTGTTTGGCGCGCCCGAATCGCCTTTCGTACGCCTCCTCCATATCCCATTCCCGTTCTGCTTGGTTTCTGAGAAAATCTCCACCAGCCGCCCCGACCCCGCATCGGTGTTGGGTATGGAAAGTTCGCGATAGCGTTAGAACTACGTTAAATCAACAATTTTCAATGCCATCGAGCAGATTCCGGGAGAACCGTCGCCACATACCGGCAGTGCTGGCCGATCGGATACTTCCAAAGTTGTATTGATTTTCCATTTCAAAACCGTTGCTACTACAAAATGGTGTACCGTTTCGAGCCCACCGAGCTGCTGGAACGTGGCCAGCATCTGTTACCGCCCATCCAGCCCAGTGATGGATGATTTTGATTAAATGATTTTGTTTCTCGACCCATCAAGGGGCCACCCGCTTCACATTAATCAAAACCTTGCGCGAACGGGTGTAAAATGTGATTTTATGTTAAGAATGACGATAAACTGTTTTTTCTTTCATTATTAAGGTTTTTAACTCTGTATAGTTCACATCAATTTTCACATCAATTTTTAGCTAGCTTTATGTTGTTTTTTTTTTCAATATTCAGTACAATTTTCCCTCGAACATAGTCCCGCACGGTCAAACGATGCTCGGCAAAGCTTTGTACAGCATATTGTGGCCTCGCATGGACACGTACATAGCTTTCATTGAAAATGTATACACCTCTCACTGCTGCCCGAAGGCATTTTGACCATAATGAACTTCACCCAAATTCCATAAATTGTTGCGCGTGTGCACTGATCGCCGTCGATTTAATAAACACTCGCCCGGCGGCAGCATAGCTAACTGGTCCGTTCCATTGACCATGCCTCGGCAAATGCTTGACGTGCCCAATCGTAGCAACAATGACAAGAAGAAAAGCCAGCGGCATCATTGACATGTTGCTAATTAAATTAAATGTTGTTTTTTTTGCGAAATCATAAAATTTTTTATACGTTTTTAAATTAATTGAAAAAGTTTAAAGCTTCCTGGCCCAAGTTTATTGTTAACTAAAATTAACGCAATTAATAACTTTGCTAGTAATAATGTATTTTTTTATTTAAAGGCATGTACAAATAATTGCAAGTAACTATACTGTCTCAAATATTTTAAAATTTTATTTCACACTAATTTTACGCAACTAAACTGACATAACTGACATATTTAATAGATAGGCTAGAATCGGTTCAACGCAAGCTCACTCGTTCATTGTTTTACCGTCTCCCGTGGTCTCGTAATTCTGTTTGTCCCTCTTACCGTA